>JAWWEU010000029.1:8890120-8960690 GCA_035583155.1 Acropternis orthonyx
CCCGGCCCCGGGCCGTCCCTGCGCCTTGCCGTGCCTTCCCTCCCCGCGCCGTGCCGGCTCCTCCCCGCGGGGCCGGGCCGGGCCATGCCGGGCGGGCTGCGGCGGGCGCTGCTGGGAGCGCGGCGGGCGGCGGGCGGCCTCAGGGCCATGGTGAGGGGGCCGGGATGGCACCGGGATGGCACCGGGATGGCACCGGGACCGCGGCACACACCCCGGGATCGCGGGAAGGAGGGAGGGAGCGGGGACACCGCACTGCTCCCGGTCGGGGCGGGGTGTGTGTTTGGGAGGGATCGTAAAAGGGCCGGGACAAGGGGAATGGCCTCGCACTGGCATAAGGCAGGGATATTGTGGGATAATACGGGATAGTAGGGAGGAATTCCTTCCCTGAGCGGGTGGGCAGGCCCTGGCACAGGTTGGGCAGAGAAGCTGCGGCTGCCCCATCCCTGGGAGTGCCCAAGGGCAGGCTGGAGCAGCCTGGGGTGGTGGAAGGTGTCCCTGCCAGTGGCAGGGAGTTGGAACGAGGGAAATGACCTTTAATGTCCCTTCCATCCCAAATCAATCGGTGATTCTCCCCGTGTCCTGCCACCATCCCACCTCCTGAATATTTTATTTTACACAAAGCTAATAATGAGCGGCACGCACAGGGTTTAACCCTCGCCCCCCTCCCCCGGCATGAGATATTTAGCACTAATCTTTTCTGTAATTAATGACTTTGTGCTGCCTCCTGGTCTCAGTCCTGGACTTTGCTCTCTCAAAAAAACCCACCCACCCCCGTGATGTTTTGTAAATTATCAGACTGACTTCATCCTGTGCCAGAGAAAACAGTACATTTCGAGACAGCCTTTAGCTCTGGCGATTGTTTTATATGCTTGGAAAAAAAAGAAAAAGTAAGAAATTCGTGACTGTGACTGTGGCTATGGCAATGACAAACCTGAAATTTGTGTTCTTGCAAGCCCAGAGTTGGGTTTGAAAGTGTAAAGAGCCTAAATTATTTCGGTTTGGGACTCGTAAAACCCATCTCTTGGTTACATCTCTGGATGTCTCCCACTGAACGCAAGCAGCAGCAGTGATGCTGTTAGATTGATTTATGCCATTTGGGGTTTTTTTTATCCCATATTATTGGTGAAAATGTTGCTCCTTGGCCCTCCCGCATCTTAAAGCCTTGCTGAGCTCGCATTAATTGCGTTAATTCCGGCTCTGCTCAGACTCACAGCCCCATCTGGTGGCATCGGGGCTCCCTCTGGAGCTCCGCCTGGCAGAGGGGAAACACCCGGAGCTGCTGAGCCGGCCGTGGCTCCTCACTGACCCCCCCATGGCCGAGCCGACCTCTGGAGCAAAACTGCCTTTCTGGGGGTTCTCACAGAGCTGTGGCAGCTGCTGAAATAAAGGCTAAAGCAGCCTGAATTCAGCAGTACTGGGGAGAAAGGTTCTTCCCACTAAAGCCTTGCCTTTACCGTGTGAGTCTGAGACCCCCCTGCCAGAATATATCATCTGAGGGGGCTCTCATGCCCTCAGTCTCTGCTTTTAGGAAGAGTGCCAGACCAGTTCCAAAGACCCCATGGAACGTTCCCGTGTCTGGCTCCGGCCTCAGGTGTGCATCACATCTGTCACATCTGGGCTTCCAGTGGCATCAGTAGGACTCCTGTCACTTCAAATAATCCATATTTAAGCATTGGTGCTTTGCAGAATCTGGTGCTCATACCAGTAACTTCAAGCTTCTTGCAATTGTGTCTGTATTGCAATTTTCTTCTTTTCATGCAGTTAAAAAGCTCTTTGTTCCTTGTAGAACTCCACAGCATGTGCTGTCTTTCTCAAAATAGTAAACTACAAGCTAGGTAGAATGCAATCTCCTCTCTTTTGAAACAGATTATTTCCCGATGTCTCTTTTAGCGTTGTGATTGTACATTTAGCAAATAACGTAAATAATCCTTTACATATATGAGAGAGTGGAATATTTGAAAATAACTGAGGTGTTACAGCATGTGGATAACTCAGATGACCAAGGGTAAGGGTATGCTGGCGTCCGTATTTATTCCTGGAAAAAGCCTGTTGCTTTTCACTGGTTTTTCACACCAAACTTACCTGCCCAAACAGAAATGGTGGGGTTTGGCTGGTTTTGTTTAAACTGCTCTGTGAAATTATAAACAGTAAGGAACTGTACAGTGAATATTCCACCTCCTTTGCAAAATCCGTAACCACAATTCCATGGTGTGGTTTTCTAACTGTTGTACAACAGAGAACCTCAGCCTCACTCGTGCCATGTCTTTATTTTTTTCCCTCAATAGTCTTCCCAGTCTCACTGGCTGACAACAGAGGAGAGGAACCAAGTTTTACTGGATCTCAAAGCTTCAGGCTGGTCTGAGTTGGGTGAAAGAGATGCCATCTACAAGGAGTTCAATTTCAAAAATTTTAATCAGGTAATTATTGTTATATACCACTTTTCATATAAAGGAAATGTAATTGCTTTAATTTCCATACAATCCTGATGGGAAAATATTTGTATTCAGAAATTTGGGAGTATCCTTGTGGGGCCAAATCCTCTTGGCTTTGCCTTGATGAATTCCTCCCTGATTCTGATCTCATTAGGTGGAGTAAACTAATTCCATTTTGTAATTGATAAGTAGATGATTATAATATTAGGGTCAAGGTTGGTACTGTGAAAATAGACAAATAGTATTTGATCCCAATTATTTTTCTTGTTTTCATAAATGAATGCTGGAAAGACATAACTGATTGACTGTGGGGATCATTTTTGTCAGGGAAAAACTTGAGAAAAATGGGGAAATAAAAGGACAGGAACTTTTGCCAAACAAGGCGGGGAAAATAGGACACCTTCTAAGCAGGGAGAGAGGGTTCGAGTATAGCCTTGGATGAGTGTAAAAGCTGATCTTGCAGTGTCTTCAGCACAGAGACTGCTGGTTTTTATTTGGAGACAGGGTCCTGGGCCACATCTCAAACCCACAAGAGCTCGTGTCGGACATCAGTCACAAACTCACTTTAGAAATACTGAATTTGTCTTGAGATGTGCCTTCAGCCACATTCCCCTGCAAATTCCCTTCTGAGCAATCATGACATTGCTTAGAAAAAGTCACGTTCCCAGAGCACGCATTTCCCTTCTGGTTTGTTTCTGAGGGAGGGGTGAGTGCTTTCCTGGGAGGGAGAGCATTCCCAGGGGTTTGTTGGGATGATGGCTCTGGTTCTTTCCCTCGCCACGGAGGGACACGGCGAGCTCCAGCCTGGGGATGCTGCGGGTTTGCTGGTGTGTGTAGGGACCAGGAGCTGTGCTGTGAGCTGTTTATTTACATGGCTGTGCCTAAACCCAGACCAAGATGTTTTAGGAAACCACAGTGAGCTGGATAAACAACAATTTGTAACTCTGGCTCTTTTTTTTCCACTGTTTCATTCAGTAGTTGTCATGGTAAGGAAAGCCCAGGCAGCAGAGAGAAGGTGGGTGAGGTGCTCTCAGCCACTCTCTGAGCTGGGTGAAAGCAAGAGGAAAAAACAACTGCAGGAAAACCCAGCTTTGCCAGCAGGACCGTGCTGGCTCAGGGAGCAGCATATCCAGAGCCCCCAGTACGATTTTTTCTGGATTGCACTTCAAACCTGAATGTTAATACAGAGCAAATCGAACCGTGTCAGATCGTGCAGAGGGCAGCGAAGGAGAGAAGCCCATGAGAGGGAGCTCACATGAAGCCTTGGTGAGATGTGCAGAGGCAGCTCAGGGCTGGAGAGACCAGCATGTTTGACACTGATGAGATAGAAGTGACCCTTGGAAGAGTTGAGATTTGCAGCCTTTGTGCTTTGAATGTTCTTGAAACAGCATCTCTGCCAGGTTATGGTCAAAGTCTGTTGGTTCAACACAACAAAAATTATTTTTGTTTTCCTCGAAGTTAATTTAAGAGTGGTTTTGCCCACTGTAAATGAAAAAGTCAGTTTGATCAGATGGACTTAGGCAGTCCCTGTCTGCCAACAGACACGTCAGGTGACAAAGCAGCGTGTGCACCAGCAGATATCTGGAAAATCCATTGCTTTGACAACAATTTACAAAGTTGTTGGTTTTTTTTTTTTTTTAGTGGTATAGATTTATCTTACAACACGGGTAGATATCCACATGTCTTCCTGATTTGAAGGCTGATGGAGCACATACCAGAGCATATTTAAATACGCTTATTGACAAACTATACATTTATGCTTCTAGTACATGTTGTCTTAGAATGGGTGCTTTGCAAAATTGCCACTTGAATTGTTTGGGAGATATTGGAACAGTCTCTTTCGTTCTTGGTTCTTTCCTGCTGCCCTTTTGCAGATGGCATAAAATCAGGTGTGGAAAAAAAAATTACCCCAAAAGAGTAGTCGAGCTGACATGAAGGTATTTCAAATTTATGTTTTGCAGATGATATTGGTATGATTAATGTATTCATTGCTCTTTTTTTTTTTTTTTATTGCTTTTTGCAGATAGTGTTCATGATGCATGGAAAATTCTGTGGCTTCAAAATCTATGCCAGGTTTACAAAGTCTGTGTATGTCAACAGATGTTAAGAATATAAACACAACTTTTATTATAAAGTCGTGCAAATGTGTAGACATGAGCTTGGTTTATGTATATTATTTTCAGCATGAGAATGAAATGGAACTTCTGTGAAACAAGAGTTATTTAGATTCCTGAAGCTTTCAGGCTGAGATTAGCTCGGTTAAAAGCGATCAGCAGTGAGCTGCCTTTGTAAGGCTGACAAGCTAATGACACTTCTGGCTCAGGGCATTAGTTTGTAACCCAGAACTTGAAAGCACTGGTGCTGTTTGTTAGTCTGAAGATACATTTTTATGAAAATGGGCTTTGGTGGTACAATCCCCTGAAACAAGCTGGAAACCAGTCTGGGGACTGTGTGGGAAGCCCTCTGTTGGTTGTGTTGGTGCTGGATGCTCCCCTTGGCTTTAGTGTGAGGCAGGCTCCTGGTGGGTGGGGGTTCTGAATCTTGGGTAAAATATAAAATGCAGCAGTGGTGAGGGTAAAACAGAAACACAGCTCAGCTGTAGAGGAGAGTGCCTTGTCCAGAACCGCTGTGCTGATGGCATCAGTGCACCCACTCCTCCTTATGCCGTGCTGTTACTGCGAGTTGTTGCCACCGTGGAGCAGCAGGTGGGCAGCAATGAGTTGGAGTCTTTCACCTCTGGGACCCTCACTCTTGTGCCTTGTTCCAGAGCCCCCAGGTTGAGTCTGTTTTCCCAGGGAGCACGTGCTTGGCAGAAACCTCTGGCTGTGAGCGAGCTCTGGGGCAGCAGGGGGGCTTGGAGCGCTCCATGGCAAGTCCCAGTCCCTGCCACACATGGGGGTGCTGATAAACCTCACAGCCACATCAGGGAGCTTCTCCGGGGCCACTTTCCCAGGCTGCAGGACAGGGAAAAGTGGTGAGTGAGGCTTCCATGCCGTGGTGTAGCATCACATCTTGTCCATTCGTGTCTGTGCTACTGAAACAAAATGTTTTTCTTCCAGAGGAGCAAACCCTCTGCCTCCAGTCTGCTCAAGCAGAATTCAGAATTGGGATAGAAAGTTAATTTGTGCCTCCAGACCATGCTGGTGATTTCTGCCAGCATTCCAGGTCAGTTCACCTTGGGAACAGCGATCCAGCAAGGAGGACTGGATTAAAAATGTGAATTTCACCCAGCTTCATCCTGATCCAGCCCCGGCTGGGCGGGCTGTGAGAGGCTGCCAGTGCTCCGTTTGGGTCCCGTGTCCAGCTACTCACTTGCACTGGCAGGAACATCTTAGCCCTGAGACTTCCATGTCTCTTGTCAAAGTTGGTTGGATTTGACCAGGGGGTTTAAGGGGCAACTGCCTGTGTGATTGTGTTTCCGTAGGTAATCACACCAAGGCAGCAAATGCAGTTAGGAAATTACAGAGGTAGGCAGGTTTGCTGATGGTCAGGTTCAGCCTTTACAGCTGCTTTCTTTTATGGGGTAAGTTTTTAATTAAGTTTGGGGTTTTTTTTTTAAAAAAATAAGATCATGTAGGAAGTCTCCGTAAGACCTCTAAAGTCATTTTCTAAAATGACAGGAAATCAAATGCTCTAAGAGTTTTAAAGCTATTTTAAATACATTTTGTGTTTTGGGGCTAGAGGATGGAGGTGGAAGATGAGCCTGAGCGGAGGGGATGGTGTGGAAATGGTGTGCAGTGAGAGTAGAAGCACATGTGTTTCAGTTCAGTTGTCGAGTCTTGGTTTTTGAGATCATATTTAAAGATGTGCAAAAAATCTAGCACTATTAAATGAATTATTGTTCTCACTCTGCATTTCCTTTCCAGGTTTGCTATCTCTCTTGCTTGGAATCCAGGAGAAAAAAGTCAGACAGAGCATGTTACGGGAGATGCCTTTTTCCCTCCCTCCTTGAGATGCCAATTATTTTGCTTTGGCTGTAGGGAGACATGCTCAGATTTGCTCCTTTAAATTGATCATCTTTGTTGTATGATCTCAGTTACATATCCAAATGAATTTGGTAGGATATGCAATGAATACTCTTGATTTCTTTCGATGGCAGTACTTGGTGCCAGTCCCTGTAATGGAATCTGTCAGTCCTTCCTTTTTCTACTCCCGACATGTTGCTTTGTTTTCTGCATTGATCAAAGGTTGGAAAATTTGTTTTTATATATACAGGCAGTGTATTTCATTGCTGCTTTTCGTACTTAATCTTTTGGCTGTTTGGCTGAAATACGTCCACGCCTTTTATGTATTGAAAACATAATATCCTTTAACCTACAATCTGCAGAGTTAAAATGAATTTTATGGTAAATATTCGGTTGTGGACCACATCTCCAGCTTTTTATATGCCACAGAGGTCTTGTGGTTTTTTTCTTCTCCATTGTCTGATAGTGAGGTCATTTTCAGTCCTCTGAGAAATTTTATTCCCAGCCAGATGCGGGCCATATATTAAAAGTAGCACCTGTGGCTAATATCACAGCAGCTTACCATAAATTTACATGGTAACTAGGATTATATCTGTCAAGACTGTTAAAAAATGTCTAGGTTTAATTTGATTTCCAGTATTGAAGGAGCTCTCCAACATTTTGCTTCATAACTATATTTTAAAAGTTAAAATCACTCCATTGTTAAGTTTTATAGCACTCCCAGTGCCCATTAAGTTGATTTGTTAAATGGGGGTCAGAATAAAGCAAGTTGGCTACAGGAGGATCGGAAACCAACCCATTTGTGACAAATTTAGTCCTCGCGTGTGAATCTTCTCAGAGCCCGGGGAGTGATTGGATTCAGGTGCAGCTTATGTCAGTTGTGCTTAACCTCAAAGCCTGAGCAGCCTCAACCCCACTGTCACTCCTGCTAATCAAAATTCGGACCTGTTTTCATACATTTTGGGGGGAATTGCTATTTTTAATGTGGTATCACTCTGCTTGCTCCCTCTGCCAGAGTTTTGTATTTGATTGCTTGTCACCCGAAAGTGAATTATACTTTTTATCCACCTAGGTAGGTGCTGGTTTTCATATAGGCTTTCCTAAACTGCTTCATTTTCCATTATCCTTTGAGTCCTCTCCCATATGCTGTGATTTGTGCACCTGCAAAGTTATGAAAGTATTTCTGTTGGTAGTTATGTTGTTCACTAACTTCCCGACGTTTATGAATACAATAACTTATTTACAATAAATCAGAATTATTTATGGGTGGGTTTACAGAGTTGAGAAAATCTTTGTATCTGAAAATAATGAATTTCTGGTGTATCTGCCTGTTGACATTTTCCTTTATTAGAAACTGATAGTGAAGTCTTTGGGAGTGGCAGAGGTTAACCTGCAGGCTGAAACGCACTGAATGAACTGGATCGAGTGTCTCGGAGTGGAGTGCAGTAAAAAGATATGATTCCTGGATTGGTCACACCTTCCTGGAGTTTATTCTTGGGATTCACTGGGTAAATAACACTCTCTTCTCTGAGTCAGAAGGTCAGGATGCAGCTGTGGGACCTGGACATGATCCACCTGCCTGTGCCTCTGCCTGGCACTGCTCAGGGGAGGAGGGTAGTGCAGGGTCTGGGGGAAATGAAAGGAGGAATTCTGGGGAGACAGATCATTTGAAAGGTTATGAGTCTCCTTCCTTGGCCTTGGAGGAGGAGGAGATGACTGGCACTGGTGCTCTGGTCAGTGTGTCCTGTGTCCAGTGGTGCTTCCAGTTAAGTGGTGAGGAACTATGCAAAGCCTGGAGGTCTGTGGTGGTGGAAATATGTAATTTAGTAGCATCTAGGCAGAAATTAAATCCTTGGTACTGAGAATTGGGAAATAAAGTACTTATTTTCTTCTCATGACCATCATGGCACTGTACAAAACCATAGAACGACAGAATGGTTTGGATTGGAAGAGATCTTAAAGATTGTCTCATTCCAAACAGCTGCCATCCTTCCGCTATCCCAGGTTGCTCCAAGCGCTGTCCCACCTGCCCTTGGACACTCCCAGGGATGGGGCAGCCACAGCTTCTCTGGGCACCCTGTGCCAGGGCCTGCCCACCCTCCCAGGGAAGAATTCCTTCCCAATATCCCATCTAACCCTGCCCTCTGGCAGTGGGAACCATTCCCCCTTGTCTCATCACTCAGTGCCTTTGCAAGAAGTCCCTCCCCAGCTCTCCTGTAGCCCCTTTGGGTGGTGGCTCCTCTTGGTGCTGGGGTTATCTCGTCTCCTCTTTGGCCAGATCCCACCACCCATGTGTCCCACCTGCCTGTGGCAAGTACTGTTACAGCACTTGTGTCACCCATTCTGATTTCATCATACCAGTGGTATCAGGCCAGCAGGAGTATTTCAGATGTCACGACATTAATCGTACTTAAATAAAATTAATTATATTTAAATTGAAGACTCAGGAGTGGACATATGTCCTTCATCTCCTCCATCGTGCAAGAGGTCCCATCCTCGTTGCAGTATCAGTTGCGTCAGTTTAATTTTTCTTCTGACTGAACTGTAATTAGGGATGCTCGTTTTCTTGAATGAGCTAAGTGATATTTCTCCCTATAACAAACCATTATGTTACAGTTTATAATTATTGGGCTGTGGCATTCCTAATGGCTGAGCTTTCCCCCCCTCCAGCAGACCTGCTACATCTCCTTTTATTCAGGCCACTGCTTAAAATCTGCCCAGTTGACCTTTGGGCTGCTCTCCAGTTGGCTCCAATACAAATTGCTTTCCTTAAAAGATGGATTTATTATCACTCAAGTAAAAATTATTGCAACATTTGCCTTATGCTTGTTGCATGCGTTGATCTGAAAGTGCAAAAGAAATTATTTGTCAAAATGCCTTTTGGATCTCACAAGCTGTCGGGTAGATTTGGAGCAGAAGAAACGTTTCTCCTTTTTTTTGTTTTCAGCTGCACAAATTGATTGTTTGAATTAAAGAGAACAAATGTTCTGTCAGCCATGTGGGCAGGGCTGCCATACAGTCATAGCCAAGGAGAGCAAATGGTCAGCTTGATTTTAGCTTCAGTTTGGGCACTTTCCTTGTTAAAACACCTTTGGAAAATGAAGGGAAAATCCAATGGGTTTGAATTCAGTTGAACAGCTTAATTTGGGAAAATGCGAGTACGACTGCTGCCGCCTTTTCTGAAGAAGGTGATCACTCAGGTGAATTCTTTTTACCTTTTCAGTTAAGGAAAACCGGTGTCTTGAAACTCTTTATGCATTAAAATTTATTTTTATGGGGGTGCCGGAGCGCTGCTGGTTAAGCACAATCTTGCTTGTTTAACCTTTTGCATCCCCTTGCTGTTGGAGGAAGGCCTGAGTACAGTTGCAAACCATAAATTGCCTTTAGCAGCAGCAGCTCTCACTTTCTCATCCTCCCCCGAAGGAGCGCCGCGCTCTGGGACACCGCGCTCCGCAGCCGTAATTAACACTGCGCTCGGGCTGGCAGAACAAACCCAACTGAAGCTGCGATGCCCCGATGTCCAAATTAACCATTACTCACCCAGAGCACATCAAACCCACTTAGCGGACATCCGCTAATCCCGCCGTGAGCCGGCTCAGGCTTTAATGCACACTGTTTTACACGTTAAGGGGTTTGAAGTCGCGGGCCGGCGCTGACCTTTCGCATCTGCTGCTCTCGCAGTAGGAATCTCCGCTCGCCGCTCCCCGTCAGCCTGGATTAGCGTGACGAAGTGCAGCGCTTCTGCTGGCTGCAATTTCGGGTTTTGATCAGAATTATTTCTTTCACAAACAATCACGTTGGGCTAAAACGTTACATCTGCTCTGCAAAGCCACTGGCAGGGCCGCGCTTCATCGGGGCGAGGCGAGCGGAGGGTTTGTTAGGGGCTTTTATAAAGCTGCAGACCCACTTCACCGGGGGGGTTCTGCAGGAGAGCTTCCCTCCTTCCCTTCTCTTCTCCCCTTCCCTTCTTCCTCTTCTCTTGCCCTTTATCCGTTGAGTTTTGTTTGGCTGAGATGAAAAGTCGCCTTGGACAAACATAAAGCTGGTTGTGGTGTCCTGGAGGGTCTGGTGTGTGAGGAGCGCTGTGTGAGTCAGCTCTGCACTGTTGGGTTTATGGCTAAGGATGCTATGTAGGAAAATGTTATGTATTCCTAAGGCCAGAGGGAAAAGACACAGTAGCATGGTCTACCGTGGTTTTCCTCAGGTTCTGGTGAGAATAACAGTAGACAATTAAATATATGTCTGTGCACGACCCAGGTGTCCCTGGCAGAGGGAATCTTCACCCTGTGATACAGTGGGTGGGTGCTTGTAGCAAGGAAAAACACTGCTGGCTGTACAGGCCCAGGATGTTGTGTTTATGCACGTGTCTTGTAATGCCCAGTCTAATAAACACCAGAGTTGTACAAAGGGTTTCCCTTTGTGGTGTGCTCATATGAATCTCTAAAAGAAATTTGATGTTCACTGGAGGACTCAATTTGCCTCCCCTAGTGAGCCCATCTCTCTGTTTCCAGATGTACCAAGGTACAAGCAGTGTGGGTTGCCCAGAGACAACTCTGAGTTTTAGCAAAGAAAACAATCACCAGAAAAACTGTGGAACTTCTCAAAATACTGCTCATTAGACATGCCCTGCCTCTTTGGTGAGCCTTGTTCTTAATAATACAGCTTAATATGACTGCCTTGGTCCTTTTCTCCGTGACCTGCTCCAGCCATTCTTCCAGATGGCAGAGACAGGAGGTGACAGGAGGGAACAGTGGGCATGGCAAACCACCAAGGGACCCAACTGCACAGAGCCTGAAGGGTGCCCACGTTGTCAGGGAAGATGCTTAGTCTCTCCTACTCTTTTTTTCCCAAAGGATCCATCATTTCTAGACTTGGAATGTGTGTTTGCAAAATAGTATTTGAATTTTATGGTGCAGTATAAATTACCAGCCTGCCAGTGCTGGCCCAGATAAGTCTCCTGCTGAGTTCACTGCCCCTGGGTGTCATCTAAGCTGTTCTACTATAAGAGGTGTCCAGACATTAAGACCCATTCTGACACTACAGCAGGACACCTTCAGCACTTCAGCTGAGTGAGATGATTCCCTCTGGATCTGCAGTAAATCCTTAGTTTGCTTTATTTCACATCTTTAGGTCTTTTTAGCTTCTGGCTTGGCCAAGAGGGTGATGGGAAGACCTCTCCAAGTTTCTCACAACTCCATTGTGATTTCTCTGTTGCATGTTTGAATCGTTGAACTTGTCTTTAAAAAACCAAACTAAACCAAAAAAGCCGACAGGATAGTGGAAGATGAAATAGTCATGAGACCAGGTTCTTCTTCTCTTAATCCATCACAAAGCAAAGCCTTTTTTATCACTCTTTGATGTGTTCTTAGGATCATAAATGGCAGAGATTTAGAGGATTATCAGAGGCAGGTTATGATTGCCCTTGGATACTCAGCAGAGAAGATCTTGGATATTAAACTGATAGTATGTGTAATCTTGGCCAAAAGACCAAGGAGAATTTTCTCTGAGCATTCCCGGTGTTATCAACAGCAGGGATGGCATGTGAACTTCTCTTTCATGTCTGCAGAATGAAATCATTCCTTTGCATGTGAGTAAAAAGAAACATTGGGGGAAACAGTGGAGTATTTTGTTCTGCTCCAGCCAGATCTGTTTCGTCCAAAATGTGGTGTGGTGAGATAATGAACTTCTCTGGTCTCTCCCACCATACCTGCACTCAGAGGGTTTGAGCACCTTTTAGGAGTGGAGCGTTCACGGAAATTTTAATTCTGATTTGCCCTGGGTTATGACAGCTTCATGCTGTGGGCTGGCACCGCGTGGGTGAGGGTGGTTCAGTGCCTTTGCAGAGGGTTCAGGTGCCTGAATTCAGAAGGTTGGAGCTGGGGACTCCCTGCACCTTGTTACTGCTTTATTTTTATAGTGGTTTGTGTGATGGCTTTATTACAGTAGAGCCAGGGGTTTGATTTGCTGGGCCAAACATTTGCTTTAACAAGTCAAATTATCATTGTTCTTTCAGTTGTGCAGCCAAGAGAGTTTATTATTTTAAGTGCTTGATTGCTTTAGCAGGTGCTCAGTTAATGGGGGCTTCGCTGTGCTATTTCATGTTTTTAGGTAGGGTGCAAAAAGCTCATTTTAAAAAGTCATGTTTCTTGAAATAGCTATTTTATTTGGTGTAAACCTCCTAAGTGCAACCTTTATATTCCATTTTTTAACACAAAGCACACAAAAATGCCTTGGGAGGTGCAGAGCCGCATTTAGCTGATGATGTGGCTGGAGGATTTCTTCCATGTTCTACTTCAGTCCTGAAACCTGGGATTATTTCACTCTTTTTTCTGGAAAACCTAAGTTAGAGATCTACATTTTTTAATAAATGAGTCTATGTTTACTTAGAGTGCTAAGGGACTGGGGGGGAAAAAAAAAAGAAAAAATAAAAGCATTTATTTTGAATATTCATATATGAAGTGATACATCACAAATACCTTGTTCCAAGTTTCATAGGGATTTAGGGTATCTACTTATTTTGCAGTACTCTTTATGGGCAACGAGAATTATATTCAACTACTTATAAGTAAATGAATGTATTTTGTAATATGGTTGTATTTACATTGAAACTTTTATCACTCCCAGGAAGAGGTTTTTATGCTGCCTTAAGACATCTCCATGTTCTGTCACTTCTATTCCACCAAGTCTATAAATCTTTTTGGTGGAATAGGTGATGGATTTTGGTGTGAAGTCTGTTCATTGAATCACCCAGAATATTATCTGTGTCCTGTTCATGAAACCCAGGTGCAATCACTTACTGTAATAAAAAGGAGAATAGGAAAAAAGATCCTCAGCACCGAGGCTGCTGGAAAAGTCAAGATGGAATGAAGAAGAAGGTAATGGGTGTAACATTTTGTATTATATTATCACCAGTCAGAGAAAAAAGGTCTAAATTCAGCAGTTATTATTAAAATCCTGATATAAACAGGCTTAGGAAAGATCAGGTTGAGGTTTGTTGAGCACATGGCACAGCAGCGTCTTTCACACACTTAGAGAGCTCAAGAGGAAGAGCAGAGCAAGGCAAGGAGCAGGATTTAAGCTCATCCTAGTGCTCTCTGCCTTCCTCATAGTGCCTTTCCTTGCACTGATCCATGTCCCTCACCTAAAAAAATACTTGAATTTGCTTTTTCAGACCAGCTGAATCTCAAGATGGGGCAAATGACACTTGCACCTGCTTTATGCCTATTAATGGCTTCAAACTGAAGAGGGGAAATTTAGATGAGATGTTAGGAAGAAATCCTTCCCAGGGAGGGTGGGCAGGCCCTGGCACAGGGTGCCCGGAGAAGCTGTGGCTGCCCCATCCCTGGGAGTGTCCAAGGGCAGGTTGGAGGGGGCTTGGAGCAGCCTGGGCTGGTGGGAGGTGTCCCTGCCCATGGCAGGGGGGTTAGAACTGGATGATCTTTAAGATCCCTTTGAACCCAACCCATTCTGTCATTCTGTGATGTCATAGCTTAGGTCACTGCTGAGCTGGGAAGGTGAAGCCTTGGACTCTGGTCCCTTTGGAGAGCTGCATCTTGAGCATCACCAGGATGTGTTGTGTCTGGAGCCACACTGGGTCTAGATGGTGCTGAGTGAGTGCAAACCTCCCTCTGCCACAGGCAGTGAGGGCTTTTCCTGGGACAGCATTCCTGAAATTGCCTTCTGTCATCTCCTGCAGCTCTTGACATTGTACTGGTACCTGTGTGAGAAACGTCCCCGCTGAGGCAAGGCCGTGCCTCCCAGCTCCGCTCCTCTCTGCCTCCACTTATTCCTCATGTTCTTCAAATTGGTAAATCATATGACAATAAACAGAAATACCCTCAGTGAAGAGGGAAGGGGAAACTGTTGTTTATCTGGTCAGGTGGTTTAGATTAGCAGTGATGCTGGTCTGTATTATGTTACTTTAAATCATAGTGTCCCAACAGGACATAAATTATGAAGATTGTTACAGTATGTTTCATCCAATGTAAGATCAACAAATTGGAATAATTTTTTTAATAGGAAAATCAGTGCTTTGGCAAGGTTATTGTTGAAGAATTTAATTTAACTTGAGCTTTGCTTGCATTATTTCTTAATATATAAAAACTATTTGCATAATGTACAAAGTATAAACATTTTTAGAATCAAAGGCAAGAATGCCTCTTCCAAGATTACATAGAGTGGCAAACTACTTAGAATAGATCAGTGTTTGTGCTTTTGCTGTCAAAAATGTTTGATATAGAGCTGGCAAGCTGGTTTCTTCACCGACATAATTGTAAACAAGTGTTGGGAGACAGAAACGGCGTTCTTTGGAGGACGTGGTGTAGAGGTTTGCGCATTGGCCGCTGCAGATCTAACACAGAGAGCAATGTTTACAGCCAGAACGGGACTATAAATAGGTAACTTTTTTTAGAGTGCAAAGCGTTACACTTGTGTGTCAGTGATGTGTGCAGATAAGTGCAGGGGATGCGAGTGCTCCACTCTGGGTTTTTAAAGAATGTTGTAAGCTCAGGAAAGCACGGGCAGTTCAGTTGGAAATGGGAGTTGGGGGCGTTTTTAGAGTTTCAGATTTTGCTGTGAAGACAGAAATGGCATCTCAGTCCATGCCAGTATGTCTGTAGTGTTCTTCTTCCATCCTTGCCCCTCATTAGTACCCTTCAGAGTCAGGAGCACTGCTTTCCCTGATAATGGGAGGGTTGGCTTTGTTCACAATATTTTGCTGCTTAAACTATGAAAGAGGAGAAAACCAAGTTTCTACCAGTGGTTTGTCGTCTGTTGTTCACCTTCAGACCCTGCTGGCTGCCCATGCCAGGGTGGGGCATGACGGAGGGAGTGGGGAGTTGCAGACACAATGCCTGAAGCTCCTTGAGAAGCAGGGACATGAGCAATGTGAGTTTAGCTCTGCTCTGGGGCGTGGTTTGGTTGCATTCTTAATGACTGTCCCACTGTTTGTGGAGTGCTATTAAAAAGGTGGAGAGCAGTGGGAAGGTGTTCACCTGATTCCTGTTGTGAATGAATCCAGGTACAGCCAAAAAAAAAAAAAGAGAAAAATACCCAGTGGCACGTGGATCTAGTGTCCCTGAGGATGGTCCAGGCAGACTGACGGTGCCAGCAGGGGAGAATCCCAAAATGGGCACATGGTTTTGGGAATGAATACCTGCCTCCTGTGCTGCCACCACCTTTCTAAATACTAGTTGGCTTTTTTTTGCATTTTAATCATGCTGTCACTTTCAGATGAAGACTGTGGCCTTGTGAGATGATTTTTGCATATTTGTATGATAAAAGTATTTAGCAATGGCGTAAATAGAATGAAAATAAAACAAACCCTGCTTTTTTTTCTTGAGAGCCCAAGAGAAAACGCCCTGACAGCCCTTGTGACAAGCTAAACCTGACTCACAATAGCTCGACATTAAAGAGCTTTTTCCTTTTAACTGCTGGCCCGTAGCTCATTGTTAAGTAATAATGTCAGCTGGATATGTGAAAGCTTCTGCAGTTTGGGAGTGAACCTTAATGATTTAATTTTATTGTTGTAAGTGTCAAACTGCTAAGGAGAACACGTGCTGTACACTGGGGTGTTCTTTACTCGGGTGAGTGGAGAGCAAATGTGTGAGGCATAGTCACCTCCTATATGGCACTGTCACTGTAACTTGACTGATTTATTAATTTCCCACTGATAAATGGTAGAGATGCAGCCTGGGTGGGTGGGGAAAGGAAGACAGGTAGCCCTCACACTGCAGAAGGTCAAGGTTAATGCTACCTCCAGCATTATAATGACAGATGGGAGGCAGAAACCTTAATGTACTTGTGATTAGCACATGCTTTCCTTGGCCGGGCGTCCGAAGGATTTAAGAAGCCTGAGCGCACACTTCATTTTAAAACAAACAAATAAAAAGTGTGTATGGTTATATTGCTGAGCCTCTCAGCTGTTTTTCTTAAATATCTCCACTTCTGAGTCAAGGACTGTCAGCTGCTTTCTCCTGGAGATGCACGGGGGTGATCCATCACGGGGGACTGTGGTGGGTGATGTATGAGCACGACACAGCGACCTGTGGGCCTTTGATGTATAACTCATCAAGATAATGTTGGCAAGCATTGTACAAAAGCAGCATGTTTAAAAAGTATTAAGATGAATGGATTCCTTGCTTAAGAAGTGTGAAAGGAAGAATAATAGCAGATTAGCTCCGGGATGCCGCGGTTCTCCCGGAGCCGCGAAGTGCTGTGCGGTGCAGAGGGAAGGATGGAATTTCATCTTTCCTCCCACTTCTGTCAGCAAAGTGTCTGGCCCTGGTTTTCCCATTCTCAGGAAACAAAAGACGCATTAAATCTTATTTTGTGATAGAGGATTTTATCACTTTCAAATGCAGTTTGACCAGTCACGAAACATTCTGAGGTAGCTGGATTTTTCTGAAGTTTGCTTTGTGTTTGTTTTCACTTATTAGGTTAACTCGTTCTTCCAAGAGGAGCCCTGATTTTTATCTCAGGGAGACATGTTATGGCTGCTAATATTTAACAAACATTTTAGGCGTGAGGTTGTGACTGAAACAACATTACTAGTTAGTTCCTTCTAAAAGACACGAAAGGAAGAGACGTACCAGTGCACCCAAGGCATCTTATCCGTGCTCCTTACTTCTTCCACTGCTCTTCGTGCTTTGTTGCAGGGACTCTGCACTCAGCCATCACTTGGGTGATGTGATGTGCTTATGTAGAGTACCGTGTATGTCTGGACGCTGTTTTAGCCCAAAGGTCCTAAGAGGGTTAGGTTGAAAATGTCTGTCTCATATGCCTATTACTAAAACACCAGAATACTTCATAATATTTAATGCATCAAAGTGTTTTTTAATACTTTTTTATGGCTTCTAGAAAACGCACGGATCCTTTCTTTCTCTCTTTTCATTTTTGAAAGAAACATCAGAAGTTCCCATTCGGGGCTGAGGGGCTGCAGATCCCTGTTAATAATACAGTGAAAGCCCAGACTTTGTTGGGTCTCACTGTCATGAGTAAAGTGCTTGTCCCACTTTCATCAAGAAATGTGTGATGGTCTGATAAACTCTGCCCACCAGTGCAGTCTTGACAATGATCTTGCACTGCAGACTGCATAATAATTTTCATTATTTTTAATTAAAGTTGAAGAAGTGCAGACTCCTGCTCAAATTAAGGTTGGTTGTGTTGCCGGAATGCGGTAATTACTTTAATTGATCACAAGATAGTTTCCTTGATCACCAATTAGACCAAATTACCGATCAAGTTTCAAGACGTGAAGAAATGTCCAAACTGATTTTATGTAATAGTGTTTTCATATCTAATCAAACCTAAATATCTTTTCCTTCCAGAGCCAGTTTTATTTTCCCAAAGAAAGGTTAAGGCTCTACAAATATAGAGGTGACTCATAAACAATAGCGTTCCAATTCATTTAATTAGCAAAGGAAGCATTTAGGATCTTAATGGAGATTGCATTGGTGAAATTGCTCGGTAGAACCGTAGCTCATTTTCTTAGTGAGACATACTTTTTGTGTGTAATTAAAATAAACTCAAATGCAAGGGGTAAGTTGCTGTGGGTGCAATGAGGAAGAACCTCTCCGAGCGGAGCGGGCCATGCAGGAGGGCTGTGACACCAGAGTGCCCTGGCTGGGACAGTGGTGGGCAGCTGGAGCAGCAAGCAGCAGGACCAGGTGCTCCACACTGGGATTTATTCCTTTTCACGAGCCTCAAGCTGAGCACTCCTCGGTAGGATGAGCAGCTTCATGGCCGACGCCCGTTTTATCCAGCTGGAGACTTCACTGTCCGCGGGAACAGGTAGTGGGATAGGATGTGGTTGCATGGCCTGGGAGGATTTGGTGGTCCACTGATGGGGAGGATTTGTCATCTGAAGTGTGAAGGAAGGTCCGCAGAGCAGATTAACATCACAGACTGTTGCCTGCGTGACTGTGAGCCTTTGTTGGAGCGACGGTTGCTGTCCCACAGCCAGTGACTGTGTTTGTGCGGGGCAGCCTGGGTCTGTGCCTGGGTGCCTGAGTTCCTGGGATGGACAGACAGACCCCAACAGAGCATACACGAACCTGGGAGGGGTTTTTATAAATTTATTCTTATTTTTTCCCTTGCTATTTGTTTCTGCAGAGGCAGTCTAGCTGCAGACACATCACTGTTTTAAACTTCTGGGGACATTGTCTGTGTAGATTGCTGTGTCGGAAATCGCGTTCCAGTCAAGCCTGTGGACACTCTAAAAATGTTTAAATCAAGTATCATTCGGCATTATTAATGCAGAAGTTTTCCGAATCAGTGCTAACATCTGAGGCACAACTTGCAGCTTTCTGCTTCAAAGCATGCTGCTGAAACATGGGCACATTTTTAAAAGTAATTGTTCACTCCAAGTAAAACTAAACTGAGCAAGAGCTTCAAGGGAAGTTAGATTTTTTCCGAATTTTGGAATGCTCTTGGGTCAAAGAAAAAAAGCTTTTTAATTGCTGACAGTTTGGTGATTTCCAAATGACAAACCTCATTGGAATGATTTTCTCTGATTATAACGTTTGCATTCATTTGACTGGCAAAGCACCCAACAAAGTCATACTTCATCCAAGCACTGATTCTTTTTTTTTTTCCTTAAAGGTTTTTGTAATTTGTGAGGGGAAAAAAGACTTGAAACTATTATCAACCATTATATGTTATTCATTGACCACATGTTTGTTTGAAATGGCCATCGCTTGGTGGAATGTGGGCTATGTACATTCTCTTCCATAAATGAGCGCTAAAACACTACCTAAATCAGGTAGGGTTTTGTGGAGCTTGTTGTATTATAATCTGAACCAGACTGTAACGTAGATGTTCCTCCAGCTTTTGCATCTTAATTCAGGTCCTGAACCCCATGGATGGAGCTTGGTATGAACAAAGCTCGCTGCCGAGAGGCGTCCTGCTCACGCTCCCGGCCCTTTGGGCCCCGCTGCGTCATTGCATTCTCGATTTACATGGACATTCTAATTTTCTTTATAATGCAGTGATCCACTCTTAAGTGTGTTGGCAAGGGCCTGCTATTTTCTTTTTGAGCCTGTGATAAAACCTGTGTCCTGGGGGAGCGTGCCGTGCAGAATGTAGGGGCATTTAAGGGAAAATATTTCTCATAAAGCAGAGGGGCAAACTCACCTGCTGCCTTTTTCTCCTCAGCAAAATAAATAGCAAAACAGTTAAATGGGAGGGTATGTTTCTGGAAGCAGTGTTGGTAATACTGTGGCATGGTGCTGGATTAGAAATGGCACGTTTCTAAATTGCAGTAAGGGATGAGGGGATATTTAAAATCTGTCTTGGATGCTGAAGGTACAATCAGTGCTCTTATGCGATAGCTTTGAGTCCTGGAGTAAGTGACACTGAGCAGAGTGATTTACCAGGGTCTGCAGGGCGTGATTTCTGCAGTATTGGGAAGTGCCCCAGTGGCATGGGAAGCTGAAATGCTCCTTTAACACAAACCCAAGGTGCTGCTCTGTGGCTGCTTGAGGAGTTTTTGAGATTTTGGGTGAATCCTGCCAATGCACTGCCAGTCCTGGCAGGCAGAGGAGTATCTTCCTCTTTGCTCTCTCTTTCCCTAGGCCTTTGGATTCATGACCCGTGTTGCTCTGCAAGCAGAGAAGATGAATCACCACCCGGAATGGTTCAATGTCTACAGCAAGGTAATGTGTTCACCAGCCCTAGTTACTCATGTGGCAAGTTAAGGAGACCAAGCCACTGGCCCATTCTCTCTGCCTTATTTGTAGCTTGTCTACAAGATAAGGGAATGTGGGGCGTCTTTTTAAAGAGATTTGAGCTTTTAAAGGGATGCTGACATTTGCAGTGGTGAGGAAAGGAGAATGAAGCTCTTAGTGCTGGCTGCCAGCTGTATGGTTTGGGCCTGTGGCTTCATCTCTCTGGCTGAGATCTAAAAATAAAATAGAAACCTTTAAACTCTTATTTAGCCAACCTGAATAAATCACTCTTTTGAAACGACTCACCAGCTCTCATTCCTTTCTGTGCAGCAGGTCAGTGGTGTAGAGTAGCAGACTGTTGGTGTGTTGGTACCTAAATGGGAGCCTGGCAGTCTCAATTTAGGTTTGATATTTTAAAAATTGTAGGCTCCTATGTCTCAACATAGCAGCTTATAAAATTTGTTTATAATATTACCTAACTGATGGTGGTCTCATATTTACAAGGGTCACAAGGATTACTGCAGCCCTCGAATGAAAGGTGCTGTGTGAAGGGGGAAATTATTGCTCTCCCTTTAGTTTTATTTTCTAATACTTCTCATTGCATTGTATCATGTTGTTTGTTCTAGCATTTGGTGAATATATGGCAATTCCACTAAAAATACACTAAAAGAAAGGGCATGTGGACAAGCACCCTGCAGTTCAGAGCAGGACATCCCACCTCTCCCCAGCACTGAGGCTCCCACCACAGGCTCTTCTCATCAGCCCCTCAGGTCACCGTGTTCAAGGGACATTAAATGAGCACTGGACAAAGTGCTCTTCATGATTTTCTTGGCTTTCTAGAATATTCAGAATTTGTCTTTTTTCCCCTCTTCTGTCTTCCAAAAATCTCAGTCAAAGGCAAGACAAAGTAATGCCCAACTTGGCATCTGGCTCAGTCTAGACAGCCCCATGGGGCAGCTGCATCACAGCACCATGTACCAGTCTGTTTTTTGGGGTGTTTTCGAATTAATCCGCAACAAGCTTAACAATTTTTTCACCTTCAGAGTGCTGGTTTTTAACAAAACACATGAGCAGCCCCTGTCCCTGCTCTCGCAGCTTGGTCACTGGCCCAGGTTCCTCGCGAATTCCGTGGAATTTAAATGTAAAGACTGAGTGATTTAATCGGACACCTCTTCTTGGATGAAACCCAGGAATGCAAAGCCTGTGTTATGCTGTGAAGGGGCTCGTTTTTATGTGATTCCAGGCTCTGCTAAACCTCCTCACCTACGGCGTCTTCTGGTTTGCATAGGGAGGGTCCGGCTCGGTCCTTGCCAGGAGCACCGAGTGAAGGCAGTTCACTGCAGAGACACACACAGCATTCCCAGGGAACTCAGATCAAAATGACTCTGTGACCCCTTTCTTTTCCTTTCTGACAGGTTCAGATAACTCTGATTTCCCATGACTGCGGTGGGCTGAGCAAGAGAGACGTGAAGCTGGCTCAGTTTATTGACAAAGCTGCGGCCTCGGTTTAACCAAGATGGAAATTGCTCTAATACAGTGTCCACCAATATTTTGTATTTAAATGGTATCCCTATTTCCTTGTAACCCTGATTTCACAAACCCCTTGAGACAAGATATTTTGTAAAAAGAGTGGCTTAGCTTTGCTGACCTTGAAGACCTCAGTCTTGAGACCCTTCTGGGTGCCTGTGCTTGTCCTTTCCCATTGCTGGTTCTGCAGGAGGATGTAGCAGATAAACCAGCAATAAGTAAGTTTCGAGCAATCCTTTTCTGATAACTAAACCGAGCTGGAATGAAATCAGTAGCCCACCCACATGTGTCAGTGTTCCCCAGGCCCACAGGAGCTGGTGGCAGCTGCCACATCATCTTGCCCCATGACTGGCTCCTTATGAATTTGTACATATCTGCGCTTCAAATGGGGTAAGAGCAGCTTGGCCCAGTCAGTCCCCTCTGGCTTGGTGCCTCCACACACCGGCTTGGGTTGGAAAAGACCTCACAGCTCATCTCATTCCAATCTCCCTGCCGTGGGCAGGGACACCTTCCCCTAGCCCAGGTTGCTCCAAGCCCCGTCCAACCTGGCCTTGGACACTTCCAGGTGCAGGACTGGATCTCTCAGTTGCTGCAAACTTCAGCTCTGGACCAGCAAACACAAAGAAACCTCGCTGAGCTCTCGGCACTCACATCAGTAAATGAAGCCTGCCTGTAAGTGCTTGGCTGGGTCAGTGCTCAGCACCTTGCAGGATCGAGCCGTTGTTTGTGTTGTAGTGCTCCCGAACCTGCTGGATCAGGAGAGGGGTAGCTTGGCCAGGCTCCCAGAGCTCCCTCCGGCCAGAGCTGCGGGCGGTGAAGGAAGCGGCATTAGCAGGATTCTCGCTAAGCTGGGCTCAGCTCTAGCTATGCTCACCCTTTTTTTTTCTTCCTGTAGCTACAATTACTCATCGCAAACATTGTTGTAGGAGTTGCAGATCCCACTGTCAAGCTTAAAACAATTTCTCCCGCAGTTTCAAAGCCTTTGTTTTCATCCCGTGATCCCCACCGAGACGGATTCCCAGTGCCGGCAGGGAGATTTCCTCCTGCCTGGGGCTCCCAGGGGGGCCTCTGGCCCTGCAGTGCCACTGCCGAGTGTCCCCAGCGTGCTCTGCCCTGCCCTGGGAGCAGCTCCGGGCGCGGGGCTCCCGGGAGATTGACACCTGGGCAGCGCCGGAGCGCATTGCTCAGATGGCACCGAGGGCTGGGATAGGGCTGCCAAAATCCCCGTTCGGGGGGATGTGCGAGCTGTGTGGTCCTTCGGGTAGTTTGGGATGCAGAATGCCACGAGCTGCCGCCCAAGCACTCGTGTCAATAAAGTAAGAAGGGCGTTTTTTGTAAATCCCTAGCAAGCACCACTGTCACGTGCTAATTGGTGGCAGGAAGCAAGATGTTGGGGTTTGTTGTTGGAAACCCTACTTGGACTATCAAGTTAATACCTAAAAAGACCCAAATTCAGGCTACGTGCCCAGATGTTCTTTTCTCACAAGTGCCTTTCCCCAGTGAAGTGAAGGATTTCCCCAGTATGGTTTGAAAATGGTCACTGTTGTGAGGAGCGAATAAAACTAAAACAAACAACCAGGCTGTGATGTCTCCTGTTACTGGTGGGGAAGCAAAACGAGCTTCTCCCAAAGTTTTGACAGTGTCTCTAATGAATTGTGAAAAGTCTATTGTTAGGAACTGATATATAACGTGTGTGCTTTGAATAAAACCAATAAAATCAAATTCCTCCTTTGTAATTTGTTTCTTTATTATTGTACATATGTGACAAAGCTGTTTAGTTTGAAGATAAATTTAAGATAAATAATATTTGGTTACTGGGAGGTCTTTGGTTTAGAATATTGATATTTATTTACATACTCTGAGGAAAAAAATTCCCATCAACTAATTGAGCTTGCAGAGCTGCACTGTCTGGCTGTGGCACAGAGCTGTCCTGGGGATGTTGAGAATCCTCACCAGCAAAGAGGCAAAAATACTCAGGAAACAGAAGGGTGGCTCGAAGTTTTATCATCAGTGTTTATTTAGCCGTGATTTCAGCCAGAATTTAGTAATTTCTTGTTAACTTCTGGGGCATCCCACAGACCTGCAGGCAAGGTGAGCACTGCTGTATAACACTAATAACTATAACATAAAATTAGGGAATTAACAGCTTCCACTCTCTTTTCCAGTGAGTGCTGACTTCGGAGGCAGTCTCACAGTGAAATCCTGGCTCTGCAGGCACCATAAAGATGATTTCTTTCCTTTTTTTGGGGCTGTTTTGGTTTTTAGACAGGTTTGCCAGCATTTCTGAAGGGCATCCCCAATCTGTGATGAGCTTCACCTCCTGCCCTGTCTTGGCAGCATCCCCAGCCTCCTGCAGAGCTGGGCAGGGGGTGCTGTGATGCTGGGGAGCCCTGCCCCACCTTCCTTTAGCCCCCCAAATCCACTGCAGCCGGCTGACACTGCTCCCAGCTCCTGCACCTCCCCAGCCCTGCCCCACCTGTCCCTGTGCTGCTGGTGTGCGGCGAGCGGGGGATGCCGGGGGGCCATGGGGAGGGATGCACAGCCTCCCTCACTGAGCTGCAACTTCACAGCAAATTTAGACAGCAAGGATTTAGTGACAGGCGCTGGATTTGGGCCAGGAAACAGCCTAAGGCTCCTTCTCTTGTGAAGAGCATTGTCAGCCCAGCTCTGAGCAAAAGCAGCCGGTGTGCAGGGTTCGGGTCTTTCCCAGGTGATGGCATTGCTGGAGCTGCGATGGTACATCCCTGCAGCTGCCCAACATACACGTTCTCCTGCTGTGCTGGCTTCTCCTCGGGGTCAGCTCAGTGCCTGCACCCCAAGGCATCATGTTGCTGCTCCTGCAGACTAATCACCTTTCCCTGTTCACTGACAGGTTCAGCTCACGGCTACCAGCCACCAGGTTAAATATTCCCCTGGAGTGTTTGGGGGTTTTTTGCTTTAAGGCTGATTGTAGCTTGAAATATTTGGATAATCCATCAGAAACAACCTTCTTGCATGCAAATTCCCTGTGTTGAGACTGATGTAACTCGCCGTGTCCCCTCCACCAACCTTGCCCACGGTGCATGGGAAATGCTGTCCCTGGGAGACCCCCCAGTGGTGCTCCACGGCCACAGGAAATTAAAAAGCAAACACTCGAGGCTGAGAGAGCAGAGCAGGAAAGATGCCTGCAGTGTGCTGCGTGGCTGGGATTGGTGCTCAGCTCCTGTGAGGCTGCAGATCAGACCTTCGCAGGACCGTCTCTGAAACAGGGCCAGCAAATAATCCTTTTCCTTCCCCGTAGTGGGAGCTCAGGTCCAGTAAACTGCAAAAATCAAATTGAAAGGAGAGGCAGCGGGGCTCTGGGGCAGGACTGTGGGGCTCTGGGGATGGGCTCCCACAGCTCTGCAGGAACATGTTGGAAAGCAGGAGTCTATCTTGGTTGGTGAGTCATGAATCAGTCTGGCTGCACAGGGGTTCCCCCTGCCCTTCCTCCTCCTCCTGGCTGCCCAGACTAGAGCCCGAGGTGAGGTGGTGGAGTGGCTGAAGGAGAGGTGGGTCATCTGGAACAGTTTGGACATTAGAAGGCTAATGAGGACATGTCCTCACCCAGCTGCCTCTCCAGGCTGGAAGGACAAGACTGATGTGGTTATTTTTCAGATATCTGTGACACGTCCCTGGCTCCAGCATGGGGCTGGAGGGATCACAGCATCCCTTGGGATGTGTCCATGATTCTGTGCTGGTGGCTGCTGCCTCTTCATTGGCTTCATCTGGAGCTCTGGGGGCTCAGCAGAGCAAAACCACAGGGTGGATCCCATTGCAGTTTTTGTTGGTTTATGTCCCCCAGACAGGGCTTGGCCCAAGGTCAGGGCTTCTTGCAGCATCCCTGGTTTTGGGTGATGAGCACAATTCCTGGGTTTGCCCAGTCCCAGCACTGCCTCCGTGCTCAGCCTCGTAGCCTGCCAGATCCTCAGCCCGGCTCTGCCTTTCCCTCCACGGGGCTTTTCAATTCTGCAAAACACAACTTTGAAAGGTTTTCACTTTCCACGGCTTCTTATAGGTGTGTGCATCTCCTCTGGCCCTTTCAGGTTAATGAGGGAATTGTCAATTAACTGAAGCTAATGAGTTCTCCATGACCTAGTTTCAGTTTTTCACCATTGTTTACTCCAAGAAACAAATATTTGTGGCTTACTCAAAGATACACCTCGGGATTAGCCAAACATGTGTGTCCTGGAACAAGTGCTTGCACAGCGTCCAGGCTCACAGCACGGAGATGCTGACTAACAGAAATAAATTGGCAGTTGTTAGTGCTCTTTCTCCTAAAGATCCAAGGAAAGGAGCAAACATGGACCTGAGCTATCCCGCTGACATCAAAGGCTGTGTTTATGTAAAAGCTGCTCACTCTGAAGATCTGTCACAGAGCTGGACTCTGGTGAGGAGATGACAACTTGTTTGCAAATGAACTTTGGAAAGAGCCCAGGCATGGCCTGCCAGCTGTTCTCTGGTCACAGCCAGTCAGCCTGCATGGACTGTGGGGATGCTGGAGCCCTGGGAAGGGTCCCCAGTGAGAGCAGAGATCTGTGCTTGGCCTCCTGCTCCACTTCCAGACCTGGTGGCTGTACGAAGGAGGGAGGGTGGCCCCCCAGAGCTCAAAGGCACAGCTCAGCATGGGAGTGCTCGCTGGTTTGTGCTGTTGGGCACTCGAGCTGGGTGACAGGATGGTGTGATGGTCTCCATCTCGCTGCTGGCTGCTCCCACCTGGGCATGGGGGCTGTTCCCCTCGGATGCTGAGCGGGATGATACCCACTGTCCACACAGCGTTGCCCCGGCTCACCTCCTCCCACCTTGGGGTGGCTCTTGGGCCACTGTCCTTTCCTGTGCCATTGCACTGGCTCAGAGTCTGAAGGAAATGCATTTCAGCTTCAGATTTCTTCACCTATTTGACACTCACCATTCTTAGAGTGCTGTTGTCTGGTCTTTTCCACAGCAGCCCTTTCCCCCTCATGGCTTTGGCTCAGCTGGCTTAGGCACCCTTTTAATACTCAATTTTCACATTGAAAAATCTCTCTTGGTCACACTCCTTGATTTCCTTGTGTTACACAAGCCAGCTACTGTAGGCAAAGCTGTGAGCCTTAATTATATATGCCAGTAATATATAGCCAGGCCTGGCTAATGTCAAGGAGCCCAGTCATGAGCATCGGAGTTTCTGAGAGCCCTGGCTGCAGGACCAGGGTCCCTGCAGGGAAGGGAGTGGCACGTGCCCGGAATGGGGAGGCGTTAGCGCAGGTTGCCCAGAAAATTTGTGGCTGCCCCATGTCTGGAAGTTCAAGGCCAGGTGGGATGGGGCTCTGAGCAAACTGATCTGGTGGGTGGCATTTCTGCCCATGGCAGGGGGGTGAAACAAGGTGGTCTGTAAGGTCCCTTCCAACCCAGGCCATTCTGGGAGTTTGTGATCTCAGATGCCACCATCCTCCTCATTGCCTTCCTCCTGTGTCACACCCATGGACAGCACCACAGGCACCCACCTGGAGAGCACAACCAAAGCTTTCCAGGCCCTCCACGTGCTCCAGCTCATCAAGTACAGCAGTGGGATGAGTGTGAAGTGCTGCTCCATAGTTAAGTCACAGCAGAGAGGGGGGATCCAGCCCAGCAGCAGGGAGAGCCTCCCCTGTTCCCAGGTGTCAGGGGCTGCCTGGCCCAAGAGGGGCTGATGCTGATGGTACCTTATGAGAAAAGATGAAAATTAATAATTCCTGATTTTGTAAGAAGCCCATGGTTTGTCCATTGTATTTCCCCCCAGTTTCTTTTTCCCCAAAGGAGAGGAAAGATTTTTTTACTGCAGCAGAGTAGACACACAAAATAAACCCCTATAAAAACACAGGTCATGTCCCATTTTTGGTCTCTGTGTATTTTTCTCTCCAGCACACCATCTCCTACTTAGCTTTCTCCTGACGACTCTGGAGGTTTATTTTTCAGCAAGGAGCTTATGTGGGCAATGAATGCTCAGCCAGCATTTCTGCCTGTAATTAATTGGCTGGGTAGCCCACCAGAAGTGGGATGTTTATTGGCACAGGGCTCTTATAATGTTCACTTCTGAGCCTTCATTCCTCTAGTTTGGATCGTAAACTTCACTTATCACCAGACTTTTATATGTTAATTATTCTGTGTCGCTGGGCGAAGGGAGGACACGTAGAAGTGCATGCAATAATGAATGATTTAGGCATGCAGGGTCAGATGCTCCAGTTTGGGCTGACTGATTATAAGAGAGAAAATTGATGCATGGAAAAATTGTGAGGTTTAAATCAGGGTAAGCGTGTGTTTGTTGGTTAGAGCCTCATGCTGTGCACTGGTGGAACTCACTGCCTGGAGATGCCTCGTCTGGGGACCACAAGGAGGAAAACCTGTAGGATAAGATTTGGCACCGTTGCCCCCTGAGACACTTAAAATGTTGAGGTGCTTTGAAAAAAATCCCAGTCAGCACAAATCTGCAAGTTTAAGAGCCTAAATGCCTTTGAACACCTGAGCCATGCAGCACTGGGTTTTGATGGAAGTCGGTGGGACTTAGCACCTGAGGGACTGGGAGCACTGGGAGATTGCATCCTAGCTTTGGGTGAGAATGCCTAGAATGGCTTTACTGGGGGAAAAAATACCAAAGAGAAAAGTTCTTTAGGGTCTCACAGACCATTCCTGTTCTAGGGATACCATAAACACCCTGCAAAGCCCCACCAGCTCCAAAGGGTGTTTGGTACTTGGCTTTGTGCCCTGACCTGAAGGGACAAGTGCCCTGAGCCACTTGGCATCCCAAGAAACACCTCTTTGCCTAAAATTTGTTTAAAATGTGATAGAGCCATCTAAATTCATTTTGCTGAAGGTGCAGGAGGTTGTTTATGCCTCTGTGTGTATTGTTATTTATTAATTGAAGCCTAAATTAGCCCTCAACAGGTTAGCAGTATTTAATGCAGAGAACTCAAACATGCAACACATTCTTGGCACGTTTCCCTTTATTAATTAAAAACCTCTTTAAAACACTCTGCCTTCCACCTTGGAGCAATAAATTTCCACCTTGAGGAAATAATTTCCTTGTTGTATTCCATACAGAGACGTTCTGTTAGCTGCAATCCCTGTTTCAGTGTAGGCCCCATTCAGCCTTATTTCAATTTCAAAATAAACTTTCAAAATGCCAGGTTTTTCTATTTAAAAAAAAAAGAAAAAAAAACCTTAAAAAAAATCAACTTCTCTGCTTTTCAAAGAAATATATTTGGGATTAATTTCAATGTAGTTTACTGCTTGTTCAGACTGTGAGCCACAAAGCTCCTTCTTAATAAGAGCTGACAGGACTCTGCAGTGGTTCCTGCAGCAGGAGAAGCCTTGGCAATCCGAAAGGGGCTGATGGTCCTGCTTGGGAGGCACTGGCCCTCCTGCAGTTGCTGGGAGGGTTTTACAGCCCCCCTGTCACTCCCAGCTCCGGGTGGCTGCTTTGCTTTATGACCACGTGTCCCAGCCCAAACCTGCCCTGCGCCATGACATAACTTGGCAAAAATGTCACCTGATTTGGGAGGTTGAATGGCTCTTGTTCCCTTCTAGTCCTGCCAGAGAGACCTACATGTGCAGGGAGACAGGAAATCCCTCTGCTGTTTCCTCCAGGAATTCGTGCCAAACTCGGTGGCTTTAGGGATGAGAGATGATTGTGGTCTCCTGTCTCCCATCCTGCATGGCAGGGGAGGAGCAGCCAGACACTGAGGCCAGCAGAGATGCTCTTCTACCTCCAGTTTGTGCTCAAACCCCAAGGCGCGAGGGTTTAGTAGCACTGATCATTTTTATTCAGCTAATTTATTAATGTAGGAGATTGGGAACAAAAGCATCCCTTATCCAGAGGGATCCCATTACTCCGTCACCAACCTGTCCATATTTCAGAAGGCAGTGAGAAGCCCCGGTGTGGGAGGTGTGATGCTTCTGGGACCAAGCAGCCCTTGGTGTTGCCACTGTGCAGCACTAACCCACCACTGAGCCCTACGAGGGCCGTTTCCCAGCCCAAGAGGCTGATCCACAGCCACACCCCCTGGATGCTGTGATGTTCCCACGCACTGTGGTGAGTGCCCCTTCCTTCTTAATTCCCAGTGCAGCCCTGTGGATGCAGGCACGGGAGCTGGTTCAGAAGTGATCCAGGGAGGCTGTTCTTTCACACCTTCCAGCCTCCATCCCTGCCAAGATCTCCCTCACCTGCTGCCTCTGGCCCTTCCACAGTGAGTCTTTGCACAGAGCCAGGGCCAGCCAGGGGGGAAAAGGGAAAACCCCATGCAGGAGGCATCTGCTCCCATCAGCTGTCCTTACCCGTTTTCATAATAATCCAGGCTGGAGGTCCTACTGGCCTTTTTGGTGGGCCCATCACATGTGCAGCTGAAAGTATTACAATTGCACTTTACACTTAAAGTATTACAGAGGTGGGGGAAAGCTCCTAACGGGTTTTCATGTGTTTTGTCTAAGTTTGTTTAACTTCAAAGAGAAGTTTAAAAAGAAATCCTTTTAGGTCATGTCAAGCCAAGAGCCCTGTCCAGCACGGCTTGGACTCACTTTCTGAGAGTGCTCGAGGGAGGTCCTGCTCCTTCATTGACGTGACGTATCCAAAATGCTACTATGGACTTGAAACACATGCTGAGGAGAGCTGTGCACTGCTTGATGGAGGGCTTGTGCAAAGCTGACTGGAAATAAATGCAGTAAAGCTGTCACTGAAATGTAAATGATTAGAGCAACGTGACTCCCTGTTTCCCCCAACTCTTCTGCTCATTCTTGCTTTTAGCAAACGTAATTTAAAAATAATCAGTTCAGGATGGCTTGGTTGAGAATGTTCTTGCCTCTGGGCCAGAAAATCACTGGTTTCAGTCCTAGACGGAGGGGGTCAGTGGTTGGGACCCACACAAGGGCAGGGATGGGGGTCCCTGCAGAGCTGCAGGACCTGCCTGCCTGGGTGGGCACATCCTGTTAGTGCCCAGGAGCTCCTGCCCTGCCTGGCACATCTGCCTTCTCCAAAGGTGCATTGGGAATGGGGATCCCAGACAATCCCCTTCCCAGCCCACAGCTGGTGTGAAGCAAATGAAGGGTTCCACAGGGTCACAGTCCCAAATGTCACCTCCTTCTTCCTAACAGCGTTTCCTTCCTGAGCTTGTTCCTTCTCACAGCACAAAATCACTTAGAGTGAAGATTCCAGTGAGCTGCTGGATGACATGAAGAAGACTTTGTGCCATTCTGATATCATAATTATGGATGGGCTTTGTTTCACCATCCCATTTATTGACCTGTATTTGTCATTCCTGGGCCTGCAGAGTGACACACTGAACAGATCAGTAATGGTGGAACAGGTGACTACAAGAGAGACTCCAAGTCAAAAAAACAGATGCCCTTTGGATGTACTGAATTATTTTCTTGGAATCCATGGATATTTTGAGGCTGTTTTCCCTAGGGAAAATGCTCTCAGCATGAGCTTTGCTGAGAGTCTAGGAATGCACCATCCTATGGCACATGCTACAAATGGGTTGGTTTTGTCCCCATCAGGAGGACTAATGCCATTTCCCAGCACCATGCAGTGTCAGTGTGGGATCACGGTTTGTCACAAATGTGATCAATACCCTGCTGGAAAATTCCCTGTTGTTCCCTGTGCCCAGCCCTGGCATGTCCTGGGGTTTGCAGAGCCCTGGGTCTCCCCTGGATGCACGGCCCTGAGCAAGGCTCCATCCTCCTGGTCTGGCTCATGTTCCACCCCTCAGCTTGTCTGGAGGAGAGGTGACAGCACATTCCAGGTTTATGGGGACAGTGGGGTTGGAGAGCTTGTTTGCATTAAAGTTTGGGAGGTGAGAAAGCTCCCTTCTTACAGTGCTAGTCCAGCTGACCTGGGCTTTCCCTCAGCAAGGGACTTCTCTGGACCTTGTTTGGGGAGCAGCCAACCCCAGGCAGCGAGTCTAAACCAGAAAAACCTCCCACAAATCCCCCAAATGGAGACTGCTGAGTTTTACATATCTTGGGTTAACCTTAATGTGATACAAGCCTATGATCACAGCTTGATACCTATTGTTAAAAAAACCCACAGTCTGGCCTGGGGTCCAGAAAAAAATCCCTGGATATCAAAAATTCCTTGTAGCCTGAACTCCAGGTGACTGTGGTTACTGTCAGGAGTCTCTGTGTTCCTTTCCCCCTACCACTGATCAGGACTAGGGCTTCTGAAAATGGCTTTGTGAGCACATGGCACACGCTGTGAAGCCACTCCTGGGTTGCCCTTCTGAGGAGACTCTGATATTTTGGGAGAAAATTATTTTTGAGGATATGAAAGAAAATTTGCAGAGTCAAGACGCTCAACATGATTCAAAATACTTGGGATCTCTGTACGGCTCCTTGCCCTGCTGGGTGGATAGAGAGGTGCTTGCCAAGGGTGCGGTTCTCCAGGTGCCCTGGACACGGCCCTTCCCATCTTGCATGGCATTTTGGGATCTTTTTACCACGCTCTTCTCTCACTGCAGGTTGCGACATCACTATTGGGAACATACGGGCGTATTGGGAGAGATTGTGGAAGTCATGAAAGTAAAATATTTGCCAGATCATGAGAGGATGAGAAGTTAAAAGCTCTTTAGGCAGAACAAGATATCCTTGGTGGCTGTCAGAGCTCTGCTTACAGCCTGTGCTTCAAACCTTCATTAAAAAAAGGCTAAAACCTTTATGACTGAAAGTTGATTGATAAAATATCTGCTGTCCTCTCTGTGCTGGGAGGGGGTGGAAGCTCAGCCGCCCACTCCGGCCCCGCGCTGGGGCAGCCGCTGATGGAGGGAGGAAGGATGCCATTGAGAGCTGGAGCGACTGTGGGCTGGGAACGGATCACAGCCTGGGTCCTTTTCCTGGAAACCTTGTGGCAAGGCTGGGACTAGAGCCCAGGCCTCCAGGGCTCTCCCTGCCAGCTCCCTGTTTCTAAGATCAGCAGCCTTGGCACAGAGAAAGGGCTGCTCGGAGTCATGGCAAACCGAGCGGCACTGAGGAAATGGGCTGTGATGCCTCAAACAGAGCAGCTCGTTTCTGAGCTCTGATGCTGATTAGCACCTTGGAACATCCAGCTTGGCTTCCCCTGGCAGTCTGAGTGCAAACACACCCACACGGCTCGGGGTAATCGGAGAAGGGATGAGCAGACCTGCGAGCAGCAGCCCTTCCTCCGCACCTCTGCACCCCAAGGCCGGGCACGGCGACCGTGGCGTGCCAGAGATGATGAGAGGTGAGGCAGCCTGACCCCCTCCTGGTCATGCAGGCAACAGGGATCAGCAGAGCAGGGTTTTGCTTTGCCCCCCAACACGGTGCCCTGTTCCCCTGCTGTGGCAGCAACCCAGAGAGGAGTGTTGGGGGTGATGAAAGGGAGGAAAGTGCCTGGGGGGGCACCTGGCATCTCTCTTGGCTGGATGGTGTGGGGAGTGGGGTGGGTGCCTTGCAGTGGGGATGCTGGGGACTCACGGCTGCTCCTCTGCTCCAGTGCAAACAGGCTCATGCCTTCGATGAACTGGATGTGAGGCAGCCACAAGTTGTGCCTTTGGTGGCGCTGCTGGTATAACATCAGGTGAGTTTTGATTGGTCCTGACAGTTTTCTATGACCATTCCTTGTGATTCTGCACCATCAGTGGGAGTTCAGCATTGCCAGAGGAACACAGAACACTGGATCAGGTTTCTCCAAGCTCCATCCAACCTGGCCTTGGACACCTTCAGGGATGGGGCATCCACAACTTCTCTGGGCAACCTGCACCAGGGCCTCACCAGCCTCACAGTAAAGATTGCTAGAAAATACCCTCTTCATCACTACGCTGTGACTTCCAGCAGTAAAATAAATGAGAGCCTGATGTGAGCAGTATCTAAGCAAAATTACAGATTCATCCCTACAGAGATGCTCTTGCAGCGCTCTCCCTGCCACTGTTGAGGCTCTGCCTGCCTCTCACCAACCCCAGAGAGCTCATCTCCACCACTCTCCAAAATCTGCCCTCTCAATCCCAGCTCTGGGTTGCCATTTGCAGCGTGTTTGTGCCCCAAAGCCTTCCCCCGGGCTGGCTGAGAGCTGCTAACAGGAGCTCCTTGTAAAAGGCTGAAGGAGAAACCAGTGACACAAGCTCCTGCTAAATTTGTTCTTCATGTTCTCATTTGTAATCATTTTGTGTTTTATGAGGGATACTTCCTAAAACTTTGCCAACATGATGGAAACACATGTGGTGCTCTAACACATGATGTGACCCTTTTGGTGGAGAGATGAGGTGAAAACCTGCCTTTCTCCAACAGCTCCAGTGTGATGCTGGCCATCAGCTTTGTCCTGGGGAGACTCACAGAGCAGCCAAATATCAAATGGAGTTCTCAGCAAAGGCACCCCTGCTTATTAATGAGGGAAATTAATGTACTTTGTGAGTTGGATTCTCCTGCAGTTTGGGCTGGTGTAAATTAGGGCCAAACCAGAAGAGTCAGGAGGGCTGCACTGGTGCGAACCGGGCTGCATGGAACAGAAAGGAGAGGCCCCTTTTGTCAGGCGATGGCTTTTCCTCAGAAGCTAAATGATACATAATGTTTATATAGTGTTTTGCCTCTCCTAAATGCAGGCTAGACATTAATTGATTCCAGGTTTGCTCTGTGAAGCAGGTCAGCTCTTTGCATTTTGCAGATAAAGGAGCAGAGGGGATGGCTGAGGGGTCAGCGCCGGCGCCGCGGCACCTCCGCCGCTGGCTGCCCTCCCCGCCAGACCACGCTGCCACCCGAAATATACGCACCTTCTGATGTATGTGGGAGTCAGCTGGGGCTCTGTAAACCCAGCTACATTAAGCCCGGTTCAAATGAAATCTGTTTATGTCTCCATCGCTCCACGCTGGTCAAAGCAGGACTTAACTAACCTAACGCTGTTTGTGTTCAAAGCCTCTTAAACCCCTGCTCTGACCGTCTTGAAGTGAGATATGAAGTACTCTCTGGGACCTGGCTGGAGGCCAAGGAACCGTTTCAGACCCCCCTTCTCTCTTTTGCTCGTGGGGCTGCTTAGAAAAAGCATCAGACATTTCAAACAGTGATAGAAAAAAATAATTTTAATTCACTTCTGTTTACATAGCATTGGAAGCTTGGGAGAGTTTGCAAAGACAATTATTAATGGCTTAAACTGGCACGGTAAAAATGCTGCCTTGGTCTGGGAACATGAGGTGGATCCCAAGCCTCTGGCGCTGGGTCAGCCAAGCACTGGCTGAGCGTTCTGGGGAGTGAGGACCCAAAGGCTTGGTGGGTCCCACTGTTGGGTTTCCTTTCCGTCTTGGGATCAGCCTACTGCCCATTCTGCTGTGGCTGAACTGCTAAAACCCAAAGCCTGGATCTGGGGAAACGCCCTGCTCTTTCTGGTTGCCTCCGTTTCTGGATGCCCGGCCTGGAGTTGTTGTTGGGTGGGCAGTGGAGTGTATCCAACCCCTCAGCACTGCTCCCTCACTGCAGTCTCAAAGCTCAGCTTTGTAAAGCTTTTGGTCCAGGTTTTTGGGAGCATGGCCCTTTATTTTTGGTCTGTACATTGTGTGAATCAGCTCCAAAGAAAGTGGAGCCATTTGCCAATGTGCAATGGGTGCCTTGGATCCCATGTACAGTGCCCTGAGCTCTCTGAGACCATCAGGGAAGGTGTGGGTGAGCACTGGCACACCTGCAGCCTGAGCCTGCCCCGTGTGTTACACACACCCTTCCATGTGTCCATCAGAAGACTCAGACATGCTTTTACTGGTCTATGGCACAGCGGGATCTTCCACCTATAAAACTGCTCTTAATTACTTCCCAAGCTACTCACCAGGGTGATGCTGATTTTGTCTTACAATCCAACAGGACTTTGTTTAGTACAAACCACTGCCCACCACACCTTCCTTGTCTGTGTGTGTTGCTGTGTGATCACACACTGCATGCTCGTGGCCAGGGCCGGATTTGGGGCACCACTGGCCTGCTCACGGCAGCTGCCCACATCACCTCTGCCTTCCACACTGCAGCACTTCCACACACAGAGCTGTGATGCTGCTGTGGGGCTCTAGTGGGTTGGTGGGTGCCTGAACGAGGGCTAACAGCCCGGAAAGTGCCTAGTTTGGAGGGTGACACACTCCACATCCTCCCTCCCGGTGTGTCCAGCTCCCATGTGCACAGGGAGGAGGGATCATCCCCTCTAGCCATGGCACTGACTGCCTCTGATGTGTTTTTGCTCGGCTTTGCCAGCAGAGTTTGAAAAAAGGGCTGTAGCAGCAAAGGAAATAGTAGAGAAAATTACAGTTGGGAACTAAATCCATTGCCAGCATCAGTTCCTGCAGCATCTAGACACTGCTTTGAAGCTCCCCACTCCAAATATTACCTCTGTGATCCCTGGGATTACCATGTACCATGGCATCTGAGTGCCAGTATTGCAAAATGCATAAACAACAGCTTTATCTGCCTACTTTGCAAGTCAGCCTTGCACAGCAAACAATGGGGATGCTTCAAGGCGTGTTGGTGTTAGAGGCTGGATCACCTACTGCTGCCACTTTGGCTCTGGCTGAAACCAGGGTAGGACTAATCTGACCTCATTAACCAACTCCAATTCTGAACCCAAATCTACAGTGTCTGAAACATTGTATTTAAAAGAGAAAAAATAATTTATGAGGATAGAGTTTTATATGCAGACCAGAGGCTGATCTTTGCCAGAGGACTCCCTTGAGGTGTTGTGACATATTTTTCCAAGGCTGCAAACCCTGAACGATGTAGTTACATGACAGTGAGAAGTGGACAGAGGAGGGGTTTCCCTCTGCAATCATTGGGTTCCAGCACATTTTTCTCTTGTGCTGGGAGAAGGTGTTGGATGAAAGAACTGTAAATGACACATAGGCTGAGGAATGCTTTGTGAGCTTAGTCATCACCTGGGTGAATCAGCCTTTATTCTGCAAGGTAAGCCCATCCCACAGGGATTTTCCTTGAAAAAGGGCTCAAAGTGTCTTCCAAAATTATGTTACTGGGTGGAGTCCAGCCTTACCTGCACAAGAGGTGATCTTAGGAGAGATGCTGCGTTTGATATGACACTCATAGGTATGATACACAGAAGTCACATTACCCAGAGCCATCCTCATGGCCTGTCCCAGCAGCAAGAAACATTGTAGGGAAGGCTTTGAACTCAGTGGGAACTTTCCTGAGCTCCAGAAGTGGCCGGTCCAGTTAGAAGGAGATTAAGGAAAGTCCTGAAAATGGGTTTTCTGTTACAATAGGGATCCTTACCTGGATCCTTCAGTTCATTCTCTCCTTGCATGCCCGTGCACCAGGGGTAGTTCCAGCTCTTGAAGTTATTCTGGACTGGGGTTAATGTGGGGAGAGAAAGTGTCCCAGAGTTTCCAGACCTGTCATTAATGCTCGGGGGTGTGACACAGCACGTGGGGAAAATTCAGCTGGGGACAACCGTGAGAGGAAGCAGCACAATACCTCAAAGCAGCACAGAAGCACTTGCAGTGAATGTTTCATCGCTTACCACCCTCGGCATGGGCTGTGCTCCAGGGCCTGCTTTTGTGTCCAATTTTCCATTTTGCACTGAAATTGGGCACTTCTGAAGAGACTCGTGCAGTTCCCATGGCCTGATGAGCTGTCTTCTCCACATGGAACGCTCTCCTCCAGGATATTCCCCTGCCAGACTGAGCCCATTCCAGGTGCCTGCCTGGGGGTGCAGGACAGAGACTTTCTGGAGTCAGGTCCTCAGCCCCTGGGCTTAGATGCTGCAAAGAAAAAAAATGGTAAATCAAAACATTTGGAAATCTGTTTCTTATTTACTGTACTGCCAAGCTGCTGTAAGACTTGATGGAATCACAATCCCAGAAAAACAGAGTGGAAAGGATTTTCCTACGGATTTTCTTACTGGTGGTGGGAGAGACCTCACTGCCTGTTGTGGGCTGGAACAGGTGGAGAAAGGGACAGGGATGTTCTGCTTGCTTTTGAGGGTGAGGAAAATATTCCTTGTTTTTTCTTAGCCCTTTTCAAGAGGGGAGTTTATTAAATATTGTGAAGAACTGAAGGCAGACTGGAATACTCGGGGAAGGGATACTTGGAGAGATACTTCACAGGTTAGGCTTTGGTGGTGATGAAGGGTAAACATGATGTCAGATCACAGTGGCAGGAGAAAAAATGCCAGATGCTCAGGCCACAGCAGGTTTTGTTGGATGTTTCCATGCTCATGGCATCACCTGGAAGGATCTGCTGGCACTACCTAACCATGAGGCACAGGGGGAGATGCCAAGGCAGTCTGCTCTGGGGGCTGTGAGCAGAAGATGGTTTATGGTATCAGGGAGCTCTTCCCAATGCATCAAGGTCTTGACTCTTCCATTTCCCACCACAAGTGTCGTGCCTGCATCTCTCCTGGGAATGTCACACATCATCACACACATTGCAACTGGGATAAGCTGAGCAGGGAAAGTTTCCCAGAGGCTTTTGGGCCGCGATGCCAGGAGTCATAATTGCCTTGGCAGAGGCAGCCACAGTTGTTCAAACCTGCCCTCTGCCCGTGAGTCAGAATGGAAGTGCTGGAGTCATGGGATGGCTCGGAGCGAAGATGCAAAGCTGGGAGTTGATTTCAGAGATTTTTATTTCCTTGAGGGAAAGCCTGAAAAATATTAGTGAGGGAGCGAGAGAGACTCCAGCAGCCTCAGAGCCTGCCTGCAGCCCACGAGGGCAGCTCCAGGCTCTTCCAGCTGGGATGGCAGGGAGCAGCACCAGGAACTCCCACTGCCTGCAGGGTGTGGGGGACCATCTCTGGGGCCCTCAGTAACAGCAATGCCATGACAGGGAAAGCAGATGTGCAGTTTTTGGGTGCCCATGGGTGAGCCCTGGCACCGGCGACGTGTCCCGTGAGCTGTTCAGGGCATGTTTTGCAGAGGCAGCATTCACCTGGCAGCCAGCATCCTGCTCGGGGGGCAGAGGGACACAGCCAGTTCCAGCAGGGGGAGGGAGCCCCGGATTATGGGGGAAGGTCTTGTGGAGAACCAAACCTCCATATGTGGGGCTACATGTGTGAGTGTGTCCTATTGAAGCCAGAAAGCATGAGGAAATGGCTCAGCAGGGCTTCCTGAGGACAACTGGATGTGGGCACCTTGGAGGATCATCAGTAGTGAAACATTTTTGCCCTTAGGGGGTTACCAGTCCCCCTCTGGTCTATGGTGTGGAGAAAAGAGCAGAGCTGAGGGGGAATAAACCCTCAGCATCACCAGCCTGGGGAGAAGGGATGGAGCTGCTTGCTCTCCCAGCATCATGTCCTTGCCTGTGACATCTGGCTCCATCTGGGCATGGGGAGAGGCAGCAGAAAGAACTGGGGATCAAAGGAGTGTGGGATGGGTGCTGGTGAAGCTGGAACTTTGCAAAACCTCTGTGGGGAGGACTTGGCACGTGAACTGCTTCCAACACATGGAAAACGTGATGATGGGATGCAGTCCACTTGGCTCCACAGGATGGCTGAAGTGGTCAGAACCTGGTGGTGGCAAGGAAGTCCTGAGGTGGGTGTTGGATCAGTCTGGAGGCACATGGGAATGCAAACCCCAGTACCAAGCTCTCCCCAACCTTGGGGAGGTCCTGTCGCCTCCAGACTCCAAGTTTGTGGCTCAGAGCCATCTCTCGTTTAGTCCCAGTGAATTACTGAGCCCCAGGAAGCCAACCTTACTGAGGCTTTTGTAGAAGTCAAGGGCTCAAATTGAGCGGGAGCTTGGGGAAACCGTTTCCCTTGTTAAAATAAATGTATTAGTTTAATACGTACCAGGAGAGGATAGGGAGTTCTCCTTGTTAAATATTTACCAGTCAAACCCTGCTGAGGACTTACTTGGAGCAATTCAGCTTTAGTGATTTCCTTCTATTGTGGTCTGAGTCTCCAGCATTGCTTGGAAACCGCCCAGCAGGACCAGGAGGGCTGGTGGCAGACCCAGGCCCTGGGCACTGGAACTGTGGCTGGGATGGTCACCTGCCACTCTGGGGACACTGTGGGGCCTCAGTGGGTCCCCAGATCCTTCCTGGGACCTCCGTGGAGTTGCCAACACCTGCCTGGAGCAACAGAGCAAGCAGCCTTGTTCCCAAAGAGCAGCAAGGCACAGGAGGGATGCCCAACACTCAGGCAAGAGTAAATAAATAAATGTTCCTCTGTGCCTTATCTGTCCTGGCAGCCCCGAGAGCACCCCTACAGCGTTTTCCCAGTGAATTTTAACACAGAGGGTTATTTCTATGGGGGCTGTTCACCTTGGAAATGGGAATCATTGTAAAGAACCCAATTTGTGAGCTACCTTCATTTTGCTCAGATGTCTCTCCTGCTACCTGATGGCGGAGTTGAGCTGTGTCCGATTATCTTCCATAGCTCAGGATTTCCTGACATAGCTATTCTATTTATAGGACCAACTTTGTATTTGTGTCATTTACATCTATATATACTAATCTGACACTCATTTACATGAACAATTTGTCATTTGCAAGTTTATATTCCAGCACTCTCTATGGTTCTTAAAACTGGAAACACATTTTTCTGCAATCAAGCTAAATTCAGATTATTTGTTTTGTGGACAACTCCCACATTGTTTGTAACACTGTTGCTTCCCCTTAAACCACACAGAATAAAATGGAAAAACGGAGAGCATGAGGGATCTCATGGAAATGCTCATGGCTTGTTGGTCCCTCTCTCTCCCGAGTGCAGCAATTGCAGATTTTCAGGGATCCGTCGCCGTGTGTTTTTTAAGGAATGACTCTATTAATAATGTTAAGAGAAAACAGATGCGCGAGGTTTGCAACCAGAACTGTGGATATTCCAGGAGACATCAATTGTTGGAAGTAAACAACAGCCCTGATTCAACAAAGCTCTTAAGCAGACGCTTAACTTTGAGCATGCACTTAGCCCAGGCTTCAGCGAGGCGTTAACATATGTTCTGCTATATAAGGAGGGACTTAAGTACCTACTTAGAGTTAAGCTTGTGCTTAAGTGCCTTGTTGAATTGGGGCCAACACTTGAGCTCTCCCTCTGTCTCCCTGACATTAACTGTGCCTGACATCCAGGAAATTCAAACAGGGGCTGCTGTAGTCACCTACCAGCAGGACTTTTCCCTTCAGACAGTGGCTGCATCTATTTCACAGCATGGCCAAAGTGCTCCGGGTGGCAGGGTCAGGTCACCCCGTGCACCTCCGTGACCCCATCACTCCCCATCCCTGGGGACCCCCATGACACACCTGTGGAGAGACCAAGAAACCATCATATTTCTAAGTCTCTATGAAGACCCCACCTAGAAGTCTGTTGTGCCTCTATTTTTGTGGTCTTTTGAATCAATATGTTTTTCCATAATGTTTTTCATGTTCATTGAAGATGCTTTTTTTTATTTGTACTTATTTTCAGGTGGTTGAGGTTTTTTAAGTCTTGAGCAGCAAGAATTGCGCTGTGCAATGATTCAGCTGCCCTGGTCAATCTCTATGAATGAAAACAGTTCTGTAGCTTTTTCTCCTGTTACATTCCCCATCTGCTTGCTGAGCTGTACGTACCAGCAGGTGCATATGAATGGGAAAGGCCTCAGTGTCTTCAGGTTCCTCCTGAACCAGCCTGGGTGCTCTGAGAAGCCCTTCTAATTAGCTTTAGACCCTTCTCTTGGCTGTAGGTCACCTTCATTTCAGACCCAAGTTGCTGAGGATAAAAGTCTTACGCTGTCATTGCAATGGCACTTTGAATCAGCGTGACCAAAACCCCCAAAGCCCAGCTCTGGTTGTGCCTTGGCATCAGTTCATCGTCACTTGTTGGCTTTTACTTGCAGTAAACCAGATTTCTCCAAAAACTGGATGGATCTTGTTTCATGAGCCAGGGAGAGCTCAGTGAAAGCAGGAACCAAAGCTGATACTTGCAAATCCAAATCAAACCAGGCAAATCCTGAAGGAAGCATCCCCAAAGGATTCCTGATCTTCTGAAGTTCTGCCCTTCCTGTCAGCAAAGGGGACTTCTGAACTTGCTTCAGTGGTGCCAGAGCTGCTTTCTCTCCAGGATTTTATTTCTGGATGATTTTTAAACTGTGAGTATACCAGTCCCAGCTTTCTGTCTATGCCACCTCTGCCCAAAAGTCCCAGCTGGAGAGTCATGTTCACTGCCAAAGAGAGGAGTTTAGTTTACCAGTCAAAGCCAGGCGTGAGGGACATGTGGCCCCCAGTTACAAGTGTCTCAGGGAGTGCCATCCAGGTACAACACCAAGTTTGCTTGAATAAAAAAAAAAAAAAAAAAAAAAAAAAAAGACCTCAAGGAGCAGCTTTTCACTGCTTATTTTCTTTGCAGATGGCAGCATCCAAGTTCCAGTTATTTCTGCCTTGGAAAATAAAAAAAGTCTACCAAAGGAAAAGGAATGTGGGTTTGCAGCTCAGTTTGGTACCTGGAAGACTCCAGGCTGGAGTGCACACTCCTGATTTATGGTGTACTTGTTAAAACCACTTGTTCTTGTCATAACAAAACAGATCTAAGTGAAGCTGGGTAGAAGGTCCCCTTCTAGTTGGCACTTCATCATGGCTTCTTACTCTGTCTTAGGTTCTGGGGGTTTACAGTTATATAAAACTTAATGAATCAGTATACTTTAGGTTTCCTTCCTAATGCATATGGGTTCAATTAACTGCACTGTTTGCTTATTTAAGCGTTTTCATTAAATTGCTTTACTATATTTTCCCGCAATTGAAGGGGAACATGGTGGGGCTGATGCCATCTGCCACCATCAGTTTAGCAGAACCTTTCTCTTTGTTCAGGCCCGCTCTCTTTTACTAGAAGAGACCCTCCTACCCCCACCCCGTTCCCCGTGTGCCACGCACTTACTGCATTGTCCTCTTCTGCTGCACACTGATAAATAAAAAACTTGTGCAAGGGCCTTCATGTACAGTATTTTTTAAGGGTCTCCTTTACAAGATCAGTTGTGTGCTGCCCCTCCAACCCCCTCTCCCCCTGCTTGCAGATTCCTTTTTGTTCCAGCTCGTGAATAAGGAATTGTTGCTGTTACAACAGCTCAGCTCTTGCTGCCTGGCTCTGCAGGGCGGGGGATGCTTTGGCCACAACCCCGGCCAGGCTGCAGGCTCAGCCCAGGAAAGCAAGAACCAGGCAGGAGAGGCTTTTCCCTTGATTTGAAGGAATAAATGATCCAAGGCATCTCACCGAGCCTTCCAAAGGTCCTCCTCATGGCAGGGGGTCGTCTCCCTGCCTTCACCCACAGCTTCTTTCTTTGATTCTGGTGCTGTAAGGGCTCCACACACTGTTCTGCCCCCAGCACAGAGGGAGTGTTTTATTACATTCCTCCTTGTTTTACTCCATCCTTTCGGCTGTATCTTGCAGTGTTAAGGGCTCACTGTGAGCGGCCCTGTGCTTCTCAAAGGGCTGAGGTCCCAAAATGGCTCCTGCCCATCCCTCCAAACCCCTCACACCACCACAGGGATGCCCATCAGGGACTGATGATGCTTTTCCCCTCTTACAAACTAAACTGAATAAACTCACCCCCTTGATCTGCAGTCTGCACCCTGTTACACAAAACAAGTGCTTTACAGACATCACTAATAGGAAAAACACCTCCTGGAGAATATAATAGAAGAAGGAAAACATTCATCCTTGAGGACTCGTGTCCAGAGGTTGGCTTTTTGATTTGGAAATGCAGTGTTTGATATTGCATCAGTTATCTGCCATCTCCGGGGTTAGGGAGCAGGGAAGGCGTTCGTGCTCCTGGAGCAAAGAGATGTTTTGCAATGCATTCTGAGGTGGAAAACACCCCAGCGTTTTCTGCTCCCTGCTACAGGCATTTTATGTAAGAGAAGATGCAAAGACAATAAATAACTTGTCCTAAAGGTACACAAGGAATCTGTGGCAACGCCAGCAAGGGCAAGGCTTTTAACCATTTGTGGTTGCGGAGGGCCAGAGGATGGTGGTGTGGGACTCTCCCTGAGCCTGTGCCCCCGCTTCTGTAGAAGGGTTTCAGTTTGTCAAGCAGTGTACCAGACCAAGAATGAAAAAGAAAGAGAGAAAGAAAGGAAAGAAAGCGAGAAAGCAAGCAAGCAAGAAACACTCTTCAAACTCTTTTGTTTGCAGTAAAGTGAAATTGAGAAAAGAGCAAACTGTGGAAAAATACATTTAAACTGGAAGGGAAAACACCCCCCTAACCCCCCTTACCAAGTGGCAAGGATTTTTCTTGTTTTCACCAGGATTTTCTGATTTCTGGGTGGTTTTTTTTTTTTTCAATAAAACATGCAACCAAGGCAGCAAAGATTTCGCAAAACACTTCCGAGTTTCCCAATTAACCTCGGTGGGGGTGGTGGGAATCAGCTGGAATAACAGCTTTGTACCCTCGACTGCATCCTAGTACCCCCCACTCCCTGCTCGATGCCCGCTGGGCACAAGGACTCTACCAACACCCCCACAGGCTGCAGGACCCACATGCAGCTGCCTGGGTTTGCCCCAATCGTAAGGAATCACCAAGAAAAAAATCAAATTGGTGCAGTCTGGGCTCTGGGAGGCTTCCTGAGAGAGTGGCTTGACAGTCCTGCCAGCTCCAACCTCGCTCTGGTGCCCTTTCTTCTAGAAGTGGGGCATAAAATAATTTTAAGCTGCTGGCTGTGGTAAACATTCCCTCCAAACATGCCTGTTCTTGATACCCCAAATGCAGATATTCAATTGTGGAAGAAAATGGAGAAAGAAAAAAAAAAAAAGAAAGAAATGAAAAGAAAAGAAAAGGAGAGGAGAGAGAGAAAAAGCCCGGCGCTTCCAAGACACTAAAAATAGACTCTGATCACTTACCAAATGGTAAAATGAAAATGATTTGCTTTGAATAGTCTCCAGAAAGGCTCAGATACAATGTCTTGTGGAGCAAAATTGAATCAGTTGAAAGTGCAGACGCCAGCTCAGCCTAATCCCTCCCAGCTGCTTTGCTTTCCTTTTTTTCCAACAAGCAGCCCCTAAAAGTCATCTCCCTAATCCTGCAAACTGAAATTCAATCTTGTATTTTTTTTTTAAAATCAAGTTTCAAGCCTGGGGCTTGCAGGGTGGGGGAAGAGGAGGAGGGAGGGCTTTGGGGTTGCCTCCTTCCCCTCGCCCTGACTGCAGTAAACACAGCCTTGAATTCAAGGAAAAGCTTTAGACTACAATTCACTTGGCTTGAGCCAAACACACAAATCTGATGCCTTTAAAGCCCCTCCAGCAGACGGTAGATAGCTTTGAGATGCTCACTAAATGGCTGTCTGGTTGCTGCCTTTTTTGTTGTTGATTGGGGGCCCAAGGAGACCTTGTCTCTGGGTCGTTCTTTCTTTCTTTTTGTGGTTTCTTTTTTTTTTTTTTTTACCTTTTTTTTTTTTTCTTTTTGAGTGTCTGCTTTTATCAGTGAATTTGGGTTGGGCATTTACCTAATGCAAAGACCAAGACAAACAGTTTCTCAGTGAGGCTGCTGATTGCAACCAGCAGTGCATGTTCAGGCTCTGCTATCTCAGGGAATACCGAGAGGTATTTATGACACTTTCCCAAGAGTTTCCCGACTCCTGCCCTCCACTCCCCCGGCTCTTGCCACGTGTGCGACTTGCAAGGACTCAGGAAAGCCTCCCGGGGCATCCCAGTCCTCAGCTCCCTCCACAGCACCCGGGAATGTAACTCCACACACTTCCAAACTTGCTTTGTCAGTCGTTGCCACCTGACGGTTCACCGATCCCAAATTTTTTTTGGCATCAGGTGATACTGGTTTGGTTTTGGAGAGTAACTGAGAATAGATAAAATAACAGCAAAGCATTCAGAACCAAATCCCAGGGCTCAGCACCCTGATAATCCAAATTCCTGCGTCTGAACTGTTCCAAACTCAAACTCCAGAGGGGTTTTCCCCATTCAGCCACACAGGTTGGCCCTACAGGGCTCCTGTTTGAACTCACATCCAGAATCTGAGCAGGAAAAAGAAGATGTCTCAGGGGAAGAAGAGGGAGGACATCGATTTTATGATTTTATTGTCTAGAAGTTCACCCAGAACAGCTGCAAGCAGGTGTAGATTCACCTGGTCAGGGAAAAATTCTGAGTACCAAAGGAAAACAGGAACAGAACTTATAAGGAGATGGAAAGGTGAGGAGAGAAGCTTTGGTGCCACTTCTCTTACCATGACATGTATGATGGCTGAAGTGGTACTGACACAACAGTGGTCCCACACTTCGAAAATCACACTTTTCACTGATGCAGAGATGGCTATTTTGTCTGTTCCCAACATCCCCTTTTCTTCATCTTGTTGGCATAATGGTCTTGAGCCCCCCCACCATGTCAGAAGCAAAATTCTAGTTTGCAACTGGTTGCTGTTTCTGCTTTTAGACATGGGGTTACATGACATGTACTCAGAGAGTATCTGTTCTGTATCCTGTACCCATCAGTCTGACTCAGGGCTGGGTCACTGAGAATGATAAAATCACCACTGCAGAGGTTATGTGGAACTGAATTACCGCTCGTCTAATGAGGGGGGGCGTGCTGGGGACCTGGATCAAATGGCCCCACGTGTTGGTGGCTGGATTTTATGGTGTAAACTTAAGGACAGCTTAGATAAACATAGATAAATAAATGGGTAGAGATCCACGGGTACATGGGGGATGGATAGATTAGAGTAATTGGCACAATTACACAGACATGTACAGGGGCTGTGTGGAGGGTGGATAATTTGATATTAATACAGAAGACGTGATGATGGAGGGAAAGCACGTGAATGGACTAGGTGGCCTAGCCAGGGGGTTGGTGTGGTAAGTGTGGTGTTGATGCACATCAGGATAAGCAGAAGAGAAGTGGGGTGTGTTGTGTTACAGCAAGTCCTGCCTGGATGAGGGGAAAGTTTATATAGCAGCTGGCTGGACAGCTGAGTAGTGGAGTAGGGATGAGGTGGCTGGTGGGCTGCGTGGTGAACCCATGGGGTAAATGTGTGGACACAGGAGGGACTGGCTGGATTTGCCACAAACCAGAAATATTTTAAAATGTAGAGCTAGGAAGAACGTGGGAAGAACAAGGGAGGGAGAGAGGGGGGAATACCTGAGTCTGATGGCCATGTTAAAATGAGCAAATAGGTGTCTGTGTACCACGTATTGGTTTGCTGAATGGGTGTGGAACAGATAGAGGTGGAAGAAAGAAAGCTGGACTGGGCAGGTAAAGTACTTGCTGAGTGGCTGGGGAGTTAAGTGGAGTAAATGTAATATGGATAGATTAAAATATGGAAATGTGAACTATTGCCAGTAGGTATTGTAAGTCTGTGGCTGTAATAGGTAGGAAGGAGATAAGTACAGATATAGGAGAAAATTTAGTGGAATGTAGGGAATAAATAGAGGCATGAACTGATAGCTGCATCAGTTAACATGCCTAGGTATGTAGAGATGTGTTTGGCTACCTAAATTAAAGTGACGTGAGCAGCAGTGGCACTAGCAGATCTAAAACAGGAAAATGGATAAGGAGGAAGAGGTGATCCACTGGAAATACTGTGAATATTCTGTGGTTAGACCAGCTGGGTAGAAACTGGGTGGATGGGTGGATGAGGAGAGGGTTATATATACTGGCTGAAGAGATTATCAGCTGAGCTCATATTAGCTGGAAAGGTGGACTTGATAAGCCTGTAGAGAACAGATTAATAAATTAAAGACCAAAAGAGAAACACATTAGGTTGAGATGGACAAGTCCACAGGAGACAGAACCTGTGTTTTCTGTGTAAAGGGATGGAAAGACAGCTGGAAGAATGGAATAAATATATGACAGAAAATATGGACTGATAGGGTGAATAGGGCATTGATTATGAGCACTGTGGATAGAGGGAGGAACAGATAAAAGAACAATAGCAGAGCTCAGTGAATAGAATAAGTAGTGAATAGAATAAGAGATGAGTAGCACCCATAGAGAGTGTATCTGGTCACTGAGACCCCAGCAAACACAAAGGCAGAGAGCTGTGAAAAAGCTGATGTACAAGATGAGGAGCAGTGAAGGAAGAATTGGGTTGATGCCCACCAAAAAATAAAGTGCACAGACATGAGAGGAGAGCGGATATGGGAAAAAGCACGAAAGCACTTAAGGAGGAGTCAGGTAAAATAGCAATGGAGTAAATACATTGCATATAAAATTCATGCAGAATAAAGAGATTATGCTGAAAAAACAAACTTGGAACAATTAGCGAGCTAACAGGTTGGACTAGATATTGGGTAGATAAGGAGACAGAGGAGTATTCATGAGCTGGGAGTGTTGAGAAATTAGCCTGATGGTACGAATTAGAGGGATGTTTAATGGAAGAGTAAATCCTGGACAGGATGATTGATGAAGAAGGATGTGGGTGCACATACAGATGAGTGGGTACCAGGAAGTTCATCAGAGTGGGTACGAGTGAGCAGAGAGATGAATATGGATGGAACAAGGAGGGAGATGAAAACACAGAGTTTAGGATGTACTATGGAAATGTGGAGAGATTAATTGAAATTTGCATTAGATTAATTAAACAGGTAAGTAGTCACAGGCTCTAGCTTAATGAGTATGCATAAAAGAAACTGAAAAAGTATCGTTAATCGTGGCACTGGTTGCATTGATGTCTTGGGCATGACAGGCTAAAGCACAAGGGGTGAATACATTAGTGCTATAAGAAGGGATGAGAGTGATTAGTGAGATAGATTAGACGTGTGAGACATGAATATATGCAAAATAGGCAAAGAGGTCAGGTAAATGAGAAAACATGGGGAAAATGGATTATTAAGTGTTATGAAACTCACGTATGAACACCTACAGCGGTGTGTGGGAGAGAAAATTAGGTGATCTTCAGTCAGAAGATGGACAGAAAGAGAACAGATCTGTTTGCACAAGAAATAAGCACAGACAGGTTATGTGATCCAGGCTTGACATGTGACTCCCAAATCAATCCTAAAACTAACACTAATTCTAAATTCTAACACAAACCCAACTCTTAGCTTAAAGCTTATCCTAACAAAACACTAAGTCAAACCTATCCCTTACCCAAAAATATCTGAGCACAGCACTAACCCATAACCCTGACCTCACCTAAAACTGCACCCAATACCTAACCCTAACACAAGCTGAGACCTCCCACTGACCCTGATACCAACCACAATCCTATCCTAAACCTGACCCATGCTTCACCCAACCCCAGCCATAAACCAAAAATAATCCTAAATGCTGAACCCACGATATCTCTAACTCTAAACCAATCTCTACCCAACTCCAACCAAATCTTGACCCTAAATCTAAGCAGTAAGCCTTAACCCTGCCTCCAACTTCATCTTAACCTTGCATCTTAGAGGGACAGATAGAAATATGTGATACATTCATGTCTAGCTGGTACTAAACTGTGTTAAAACATAAGAAAGAAGATTACATAAATATGTCAGAGATGGAGTTGTCAGGTTTATGTATTATAAAGTTATATGGTATTTGCTGGCAATGAGGAGCTAGGAGGGTTGGCTGAATGAGGGGGTACAAGGTAGAGATGAACAAATGAATTATGTGCATTGAGGAGAGTTATAGCAGAGAGCTCAGAGTGTGCATGTACCTAAGAAATTCATAGTTAGGATTTCAGATCAGAGATCAGGCAGATGAAGATATATAAAGCAGAGTGATATATGCAACCCATGGTTAAATCACATATCCAGGTAGACTTGAGGCGGACAGGTATTGGTATGGGTTAGACGGGTGAGGAAGGAGGAGGGGGTGGAAATGGAAGAGAGGTGAACACACACAGAGTAGGGGGGAGCCCTGGAATGAGCAGGCATGTGTGATGTCAGAGCTTGTGGGTACGTATGGATAGGACAAATAACAAATAACGGGGTAGAATCAGGTCAGGAAAGTAGACAGGGCTGTGGATTGGCAGTTTCTGACTTCTTCACCTTATGGCCCCTGCAGATGTGACCAGTGGAGGTGCCAGCCCTTCCCTGGTGAGCTTTAGCCCACGGATTGCAGGTGTTGTGGGGAGACCTGGGCAGGACATTCCAGCCCCAGTGTCCACTGCCAAACCACCTTGCTGGGGATGCTCCCCAAAGCTGCTGCCTTCGACAGAGCAGGGAGGGGAAGCTGCTGCCTGTGAACTCTGGTCCGTGGGAGGGGACAGCAGGCTGGGCCTCTATCTTCTCACCTGTCTTTCCAGGTTTTCTGTCAAAGGTTCAAAACCTGTCCCTGTAGACGTTTAAAGAGCGAGGTCATGCTTTGTGAGACCGTAAGATTAAATTTGGAATCTGACTTGAAATAGGGACTGTGAGAACACGACTCTCCAAAATGCTTCCTGCACCTTTGCTTAACTTTGGGCTCAGATTTAAGCAACTTTAGTTTGCTGGCTTTGAGAGCAGAGTGGAGGAGCAGGGTGTGAGCAGTGCTGTGGTTATCCGTGGACCACAGCTCCCCTGCCCCACAGCCAGAGGCAGATCTCCAGCTGGCCTCCGTGGGACCAGGGCTTCTTCACCTCATGCCTAGAAGCATTTCGCTGAGTAGTTTCCTTGTGTGCTTAAGTGCTTTTCTGAATTAGCTCTTAAAAGAGTGAACCCTCCTCTTAGACGTTCTGGGAAAAAAAAGAAAGGAAGGGAGTGGAGGGAGAATGGGAATTTTTGAGGGTTCCCAAATGCCAAGAGCCAGCCTTTGGAAGGGATTTGGGTTCTCACAGTTTCACCCAGGCAGTTAAAGGAGCTTCTGAAGGAGCCAGAGCAGATACCTCTGGTAGACACTGGTACTGGGTGCTTTCAAAGATCCCACTATGTACTTAGCTGTATCTTCAGACATCTAAATCCCTCTAAAAGTCTCACTCTTAGAGTCTAAATCCCAGGTGCCTAACTCACTTCTAGGAAAATCTCACACCAGGACTGATTGACTGAATATTTTTATTTTTGTTTGAATCTGGTCCTCACTCACATAGGGCTTTTGAAAATCCCACTGCTAATCTCCTGTACCCAGGCATGTATCACTTTGAAGACTTAATATATATTGCTTTGTGCTTCTGGGGGACAGCCACTACTTTGTCCCTGCTCCTACTGGGTCAGGTTTTTGTTTCTTGCATATTAACACGCAGGTTTTGTTGAGGGTTTTTTTTGGGGGGGACGGGGGGAGATTTGAACATGTTTTACATGTTATTCTGGGGCGGCATCGCTGGCTGCCGTGGGTTGTAGGGCTGCATCAGCAGAGGTGTCGGGAGGAGCTGGTTCTGGGCTCCTCATTTACATCGGTGGGGTTCGCCCCTGGGCACAGACCTTCGCTCAGCTCCACTGATCTCCTGGGAAGATTCGTGAGCAAATTTGCTTGTCCCTAGCAGAGATTGAACATTGTTACCTGTTTTTTTTTGCAAGAAATTACTTGAGTGAAGAAGGGGGAAAAAAAAAATCAAATACATGTGTTCCTTCATTTTCCTTTTTTTTATTTCCTGTGGGAATTTTTATTTGTTGGGAAGTTATTTGGTAAATAAAATTTTTGTGCATATGCTTTCTTCATTAGAAAAATTGGAGTTGGGGATAAACAAATTATTTTTCCCTGCTAAAAAAAAAAAAAAAAAAAAAACAACACCCAAACCCAAAACATTCAGCAAAAGATCAGGCTGGCTGCCATTGAAACATTTTTGATAGAAAATCTGCCTGCAGCCCTACTGCTTAATCAGTTTGGAGCAGAGTGTAGCCTGTAGCTTGTTAATAAGAGCAGCTTGCCCGAGCAGTTTGCACAATGGTGAGCTGCAGAGGAGGCTTGTTGCATAGCTGTGGATTTTATTTTGCAGCTCTGTTAATTAAAACATATTTTACTTTGAAGGAGGTTTTTACTGTTTTCTAAAAGCTTGAGCAGAAAAGTGTTCTCTTGGATAGATTAAAGGTGGGATGTGAAGTATTTTTTAAGAAGTAACAACTTAGCTGTGTTTGATGGAAAAAATAAAAATTGGGCAAAAAACAATGTGTAGGTTCATATTTTTATTTGTTCTAAGTCCTTGAATATGGGCTGGTTTATAAGTTGGAATATCTTGGCTGTTTTGATAATATCAAACGAAATATTTCACATACAAGTTGCCAGACTGAAAAGTCACAGATTCTCGTTTAATTGCTAAAGTAATTTTTTACTTATAGAAGGGTATACTAAAATAATAAGGCCTGAAACTGTACCACTGAAGTTAATGACAAACCCTTCATAGGTTTCATATAAAACCTGTATTTTTATTATCCCAGTTCCACTGACTTTTGTTGCAAGATTGCAGCAAAATGTTAGGGTATTTCTAAGTGTTATTTTTATTATACAAAACCCCATTAAAATCAGTACTGAAGCATCCCATTAATTTAAATGGGACTTTGCACGGTTTGCTGAGTTCCAGGCCACAGATAAAGAGAAGTATGCAATTTGGAGTTAAACTGACCACAGCTTTTTATTGCAAGACATTTAATATTGAACAAACAGCGCAGTCTGAGGCATAAGGTCTTTGTGAACTTCATCTGAGCTGGTGCAATCGGAGCCTCCACCGTGCAGCAGCTCCTGGGTTGGTCGTCTGGGACCTCTCAGGACCATACAGCATTCCCAAGCAAGCCCAAAGCTCTCCCCAGGCAGCTTTGCCTTGGAAATGCTAATAGGTAAGCCAGCACACCCAGAACAAATGGAAAACTTGATGCGGGCATTTCTCTGGCTCCAAGTATCTGCTTGTCTGGACAAAGGCAAGGCTGCAATCCGTAGGCAGGAGTCTGGGGACTCTCCGCAGCACCCGCTGGAAGGCAGGGTCCCACCGGGACGGAGCCGCGCTGGATTGAAGCGATGCAGCTTCGGAAATCCCAGTTTGAGCTTCACGAACTGGGAGGAACGTGCCGGGCGAGGGATGGAAAACCATCGCCTCCGGTGTGTGGAAACACCCACGAGCCAGACACCGGCAAGGGGAGTTCAAAAACCGAAGGGAGAAGGGTGGTGTGGAGCTGAATTTTATACGGGGGACCCCCTTTTGGGGACTTGGGGCGCTAAGGGACCATGAAATGACAGCCCTCCTTCGGCTGCCCCCAGCATTGGGAAAAAACCTGGACACTTCCAAGGGCAATCCCTAAGGAAGATGTGCTTTGGCAAGGCAGTCCCAAGCCATGCCTCCAACACACCAAACCCCCAGATAATTCAAACTCTAACCATTGTGGGGAAGACCTAAAGGCTGCTGGAAGCAGGGCATCCGTTAAAGTGCACAAGGAAGGTGTAGGAGCTGCTTTCTGCTCAATGTCTCCTTGGAATTTTCCTTTCCCTGAGCCATAAATGTGTCAAGATGCCCAAATTTCGCCCAGCAGCAGCAGATCAACTTTCCCTGGTCTGTTCACAGGGCAGGGGGACACCGGTGAGGGACACCGGCACAGAAGCAAACCCAAGCAGGCTGTGTCCTTGGTCCCCAGCTCTTCCCTGCAGACTCAGCGTCGGGAGGGGGTGGGTGGTTCAGGACTCCGACAACAACTGAACCTTGGGGCAGGGTTTGGCTAAACCTGAGCGCCGCTGCTCTGATTTAGGACTAACAGTGCTACCTCCAGGAACAGGAGAAAACGAACAACGAAAATCCCGGCTAAAATCCCAGGGAAGGGCTGGCAGATTCCCTTCCGCCTGGAAAAAACTGGGGGGAAATCAGTCCTTGTGCTTTGGTGTCACTCCCGTGGCTACAGTAAGGGATGGAGTAGCCGGGGAGACTCAAATCCGCTCCGTCGAGCCCCCGGGTTGTGAGCAAAGCCCCGAGACAGGCGCGGAACCCCCCAAGGAGCAGAGAACTGCGATCCCCGGGGTAGGGTGCCATCCGCGGCCGCGCAAACAGCGCGTTTGGGTCGGCGGAGAGCCCCGGCCATGGCTATTTCTGCCGCCGGGTACGGATAATTCATTGCTTCGTTATATTAATTATGGCATTTGGGACAAAATATTAATAATAATCGTAATAATAAATATATAGCCATTAAACAGTAAAAAGAATAGTGATTAAATAGTAATGAAATCATAGGTTTGTGCTGGCAAAACCTTGGAGGGGGAAGGGTTGGAAATAAATCGAACAACCTTTAATAATTCAGGATGTCAGAGAATTTGGAGGAACGAGAGAAAAACGCACCTTGGCAAAACGGGACGAGCGGTTCCGGGGGAAGGAGCGGTGCCAGGACTGCGACCCTCCGGGGGTGCTCCAGGCTGCGGGGATTAACTCTTTGGGGAGGAAAAAAACCGACCCACGGCTCGAAGCTTTGGGATTTGGTGGGAGCAGCAAGGCAGCGGCGAGGAGAGCTGGATCCCCAGCCCCGGCAAACAGCGGGAACAGTCTGCCATAAAATTAGAGGTGGGGAGGGTTTTCACTGCCGGGACTGCCCCTGGGGGCGCAGGGAGCGGGGGTCCCTCCCTGCCGGGGCTCTGGGGGGGACACGGGGAGACGGCGCAATTACCGGGGGAAACGTGGGCACCCCTCCCTAAAACGCTACCATGGGGCGGGGGGCAGAAAGCTGCTTTTCTTCTTTTTTAGTCGCTCTCTTAAACACAGCCAGAAAAGAACATTAAAGGCATTTCTAGATTTCGTTTCGGTTTAGTTTTTTTTTTTTTTTTTTTAAAGTTTTCTTTTTTATTCCCATGCTCTTAATTTTGAGGAAAGAAAAATCACAAAACATAACTTATAAAACAATATATATACTGCATCCTTATCCACAACAGCATAATTGAAACATCCAGCGTAACGTTTACCACAGGTGTGAAATACACTGGGAAAGAAGTACCGTGTGCATTTTATGTTTCTTTGTCACCTACAGGTAATAAGTATCGACAAAAATAAGCAACAAATATGCCTGCAATTAAACTTCATATGCGTTTTGTATGCGTATTAATAAAAATCATATTTATAATTTCCATGTTTTGTTTTTTCTTTTTTTTTTTTTTTGCCAACAAGCACTTGTAAAAGTATCTACATTTACATAATAACACCTTAAGATAATAACACCTTAAGATTTTTTTTTTTGCTTCCTTGTTTTTCCTTCACATTTAGAAAAGCAAGGAACGCTTTCAGCTTTGCTAAGAACCTTTCCGGACGCCGAGGCTCGCTGTTTCTCTAGCAGAGATGCAGTATCTGAAATCACTTAATAACAAACCATTTTTCGTCTTTTTTTCTAGACTCTCTAAAAGGGGGTTGGTTTTCGGTTTTACTTTTTAAAAAGAAAAAACACCCCCTGCACTTAAATAAAGATGAATGATAATTTCATTATCAGGATAAGACTTTGGATGGGGAAACAGATGAACAGTTTTCGCATCACTGAAGGGTTTCTGTGCTCTCTCACAACCGGGGATACTGCAGTCTTTTGGAAAGGATGAAGAGGTAGGAACCTTGAGCTGCTTAGTATCAGGAATGACTGGATTATAGCTTCCAACTAAAGAAAAAACATCAAGAATCATGCATTTTAAAAACAGTTTATTCAACGGCCAAGGACAATGATCCGGCACAATGCAACTGTAGATATAAATATAACCTTATATAAGTGGTTGACCCTTGTCATTATTATTTTTAATAGTTTCATACCTAATATTTTAACCATTTTTTCCCCCGCAGACTGTACTCTGCGATTTATATTTTTTCCTCCCCTTTCCCCACCCCCTCATCCCCCCGTTTATTATTTTTTTTTTTCCGAGTGTGATTCTGTTTCTCAGTGGTAAACATTAACCAAACTCTTCCCGTGCGACAAGCGGCCAAGAACCGTCCCACCAGCTCTTACCACCGAGGCGTCCCCTCCTGCCGCCCTCCCCGCGGGGCAGCGGCCGCCTTACCGACTCCTGTGCAAGTTCAAGTAAACACATACAACCCGCATAATCCAGAGAAAAAAAATTGCAACTCATCCATGTACCAGATTTCGGTGTCTCTTGCAAAAGTTTTCTGGTCCGTTTACGGTTTTTGATGGGGTTATTATTATTTTTTTAATTTTTTTAATTTTTTTTTGGTATTTTTAAAGCGCTGTTTTGTTGGTTGCATCATTGGTTTGCAATACTGTTTTTTTTCCTAGACAGTTGAAGTTCGCGGAGCTTTTGGGGCTTTTTTTTTTTTTTTTTTGGGGTACTTCGATTTATTTTTTTTCCCTCTCTCACTTGCTTGGGTTTTGCTTTTAATCATCATCGTGTTTAATTTTTTTTTTTCTTTTCCGTTAAACGTAGCTTTGCTTCTGCTTTGCTTTGTCGGCGGTGCTTTGTCGGAGGTGGTTTGTGTCAAGTCCGTCAACTGTTGTACTGACAGGCGTTTAGACTAGAGCCGGGGCTTTGCAAACTGCTGTAGCCGAAACTGGAGTGCTGCTTTGATTTCAGTCTGAGGCTGGCTAAGCTGGAGTTGCAAGTGTCCCGGTAGACGCTGTAGGGCGAGCCCGGTGGCCCGTAGGGACAGGCCGGCGAGGACATGGCCGAGTTGAGCGAGGAGCCGCTGATGTTGTTGATGTTGTTGAGGCCGGAGTTGGCCATGCCCGGCACGGCCGAGTGGCCCATACCGGAGGGCATGTTCATGGAGGGGATGCTGCTGGGCGCCGAGAACATGGACTGCGAGGAGAGGGGGCTCATGGAGTTGAAGAAGGTGAAGCTCTTGGTGGAGAGCGGCGCCGGGGTGAGGCTTTTGGTGGCCCAGTTGTTGTAGGGGTACCCGGCGTACATGTCGTCGTAGGGCTGCATCAGCCCGCTGAACTGCGGCACGTAGCCGTTCTTGCACAGGTCCATCTGCTGGTTCCGCTCCCGCTTTCTCCACTTGGCTCGGCGGTTCTTGAACCAGACCTGCGTGGGGAACGGGGACCGACACGACTCGGTGAGTGCGGGGCCACATCTGCACCCCCCTCCCCGCCGACGGTGCGGAGATGCGCGCAGGGCAGCGCAGGCACCCGCAGCTCAGCGCCGGCTCCCCCCTGGCCCGCACAGCCCCACCGGGATGCCAGAGGAGGCTCCGCGGCCCCGCATCGCCTCTCCCCGCAGCCCCCCGCCCCCCGCAGTGTGCCGGCGCGCACACCGGGCTCTGCGCGCATCCCTCTCTTGTTCGGCGGGATGCTCCAGCCGGGATGCGCGCAGCCAGCTCTCTGCCATGGGTGCCTGCGCGGGTGTCCGCGTCCCCTCGGGCCCCCCGGGCCCCCCTGTCCCCCCCGCCGCCTCTTTCCCGGAGCCAGGCGGGGGGCGAAGGCACGGCCCGCTCTGATTAGGGCCGGCTCGCCCCGGCTCTGCCGCGTTTCCGAACGCTAATGCCGTGTAATAAAAGTCCCCTGTTACAGATCATAAAAAAGGGGATTGGATTAGTATGTTTAGGTTGAAAAAAAAAAAAATCAATCCCCGCATCGCCCTCGGATAGATGCAGCCTCTGTCTTTACATCTAATGAGAATGTACAGCCCTGAGTAGGAAACAGAGGAGCAAGGTCGTTCCTGGTGTTTGATGCAAAATCCTGATCCAATTTCTCTCTTACTATTTTATTATTTTTTTTTTTTTTAGCCCTCGGAAAGCGTTTGAGCCCCCCGTGATGGAAGACGGGCAGCCCCAAAATTCTTTTTCCAGGTTAAAAATCAGCATCCTTCTGTCTGCCTGTTTCCTGTGCCCAGCCTGCGAGCCTTCCTTGCAGCATCCTCCCCACCGCACCCTGACTTTCTCCCACCGAGCCGGGGCCCTGGGACTCCCTGCGGACATCGGGGCCCCGGCTCCGCTCCCTCCGGGGCCACTCTTGGGGCCTCCCCTCCCGGCGCAGAAATGGCGCAACTATTATTCAACACGGGTTTCAAGGATGAAAACTTCGTGGGGGAACGGATGGTAGAGTCTATTTTAAAAAAATAACAATAATAAAAAGAATCCTGTATAAATAGGAAACGAAAGCCAACATGTTCAAAACCTGTAATATACTACTCAGAAGGTGCTTCCAGACAGGAATTTCCTGAAAATGAGGGTAATAGTTTTAATTATGGCTCCTAGACATTTTAAAGGAAGGCCCTCATAGCAAATTAAGGTTAGATTTGCAATCTGCAATCTCAGAACATCAAACCCAAACATCTCCACACAGAGGGAGAACGAAATCATGTTAATTGCAACTCATATTTTAGTTTTATTTGCTCCCTGAAATATTCCACCAGTATTAATGCTCGGGCTTTGTTTTGTTTTAAACTCAATTAAGACAATGCTTTCAGATGCATTTCCCTTTTTTCAGATGGGTGTTTACTCTTTAATAGTTTAAAGCAGAATCTCTGTAATCCAATTTGGTCACTCGAGGTTTAATTGCCAAGAAAAAAAAATTTAAAAATAATAGAAAAGATGGATTTTCCGGGCAGTGGGACTTTGCTCCGCGGTTCCCTTTTTCTCCCGTGCTCAGCCCAAGGTCGAGGGGTGTGCGACCACGGTCGAAACCGCGAGGGGCAATATCTCAGGGGGGGTAAAAAACAAAGGGGAGGTGGAGAAACCCAGACAGAGTGATAGATCGATAGAGCCCAAGCCGCTTCAGCCTGGCCATTCTTTGACAGGATCGTTCACTCGTAATTCTCTCTAAGGAACTGCCGAGGCTATAGATATTCATGTGTGTATATAGACACACACACATATACATATATCTCGCCGTGTGGACCAACATCACCGAGCCTCGAGTTCAGCTAAGAGGTGTGTACATATATATACCAAATGTAAAAAAATGTATACCATATATATGTACACATGTACACCATATGTATATATTTACACCACATATGTATGTATGGTAGCATCAGCTCCAAGGCGTGTAAAAACCTTCGACATACAATTTTGTGTCTTCAGCGCGTATTGAGTGTGCCACCCCTCCTCAGCCCTTGCCCTTCGCTTTCAGCCCCCGCAAACATCCTCTCCGCCCGCGGCCGCGGGAGATGCGCGGCCGGAGGGGCCGGCACCGAGACCCGCACGGCGGGCACTGGATCTCTCAATCCCGTCGCCGCAACAGCATCGAGCAGCGGGCTGCTGGGACAGGGCCCTTGCCATTACTGGGAATAACCAGAGCAAGGGGAAGTTGCTCGGATGGCGGGTTGCTGCAGCTCCGCGCGGGGTTTCGTCCCAGCCTGGGGGGTTCTTCCCTCCATAGCCAGGCCCTTCCCCACCCCGGCCTCTCGCTGTCCCCTGCACCGCTCGCCGCCCACTTTTCGAGCCGGGCCGTAGTGCTGGGCCGGCGGTCGCGGATGGCTCTGGGCGGCATCACCCCGCGGCCGCGAGCTGAATTTTTCTTCTCCGGCCTGGATCCCAATTTTGGTGACTAAACTCCAACCCGGTCGCTCCGGGCGCTGCTGCAAACGCCGGCAGCGCTCCAAGACGGGTCAGCCTCCCCGAGCCCCCCGGTTCGCTCCCCGCGGGGCTGGCGCCCCTCTTACCCGCACTCGGGGCTCGGTGAGGTTGGTCCAGACGGCGATCTCCTCCCGCATGCTCATGTCGGGGTAGCGGTTCCGCTGGAAGGTGGCCTCCAGCTCCTGCAGCTGCTGGCTGGTGAAGTGGGTCCGCTGCCTCCGCTGCTTCTTCTTCTTCGCCGGGTCGTCGGCGGCCCCGTCCTCGTTTTTCTGCTCGCCGCTGCGCTCCTTTTCTGCGAGGGGGTCGGGATGGGGATGGTTGGTTGGGGTTTTTTTTGTTTTGCGTTGTTTTACTTTGCTTTTTGTTTTCTTTTCTTTTTTTTTTTTTTTTTTTTTTTTTTTTTTTTTCCATTACAGGCACACAAAGCCAGGCACCCACGCCCCGCACCCAGCCCTGCCCGCCTCACCGGAGGGACGCGTGGGGGCACCCACTCATGTTCTGCTGGGCCCTGAACCCATTTAGCGCCCCGCAGCCCATCCCGGTCTTTCCTGGGGAGGCTGGGGAAGGAGCGCGGAGTCCTGCCGGGCCCGGGGCACCCAGGGAGGCAGGACGAGGAACCCCCAGAGCGTGTCGAAGAGGGCCCGATGGGTGAGCGCATTCGCGGGGAGCGGATTCCCCTCAGAACCGGCCGCTCCGCCTTTCCACGGCACCTTCTCGCTCCCTCCAACCCAAGGCGCGATCTTTGCTCCATTGTCTTTGTTGTGCTCGGCCGCGACAGGAAACTTTGGAAGGGCAGGAGTGGAAAATCCAGGAGCAATTAATTGCAAAAGGCCCCTCTCTGCTCCCCCACTTCATTATAATTTTATTATTATTATTGTATTCTGCCTCATTTAGGATTTTGGTGTTTATTTTAACACGAACCTAAGCGAAGCCCACCGCAACAATCATATCGAAAGAAGGAAAGGAAAAAAAAAATCAAAACCAAAAACTCAGGAAGGTTTTCTCGGCCGGGAAGCAGGGATCCAGCCCCGGCTCCACCGGGAGGGACCCGCGCTCTCCTTTCGTAAGGGGCTGTGGCTCTCCCAGCCCGGGTTTCGGCCGGGTTTGTCCCGGTTGAAGAGCTCGCAGACGGACTGAAGGCCCTGAACGAAATGTGTTGCCGGGCCGGGCGCCGGCGGCGTGGGGAAGGTGCGGCCGGGCGGTGCAGGGGCCAGGGCTGCGCCAACCCCCGGGCTCGGTCCTGCTGCTGCAGGAGGGAAACAACTGCCGCGAGTTTGCCCTTTTAAGGTTTGTTTTGGGTTTTTTTTCTTTTTTTTTTCTTTTTCTTCTTTTAAGATTTTTTTTAAACCCCCTTTTAGAGGGTTTTTTCCCGCCGCCGGCCGGCCCAGGAGGCATTTCTGCAGCCCCGACCACTGCGAGGTAAGTGGGAATCTAAAAATAATCGCGGGCTGAATCCAGAGCCCCGGGAGGACTCGTCCTTGCAAAGTCACCCTGGAATCGCTCCTCACTGGGCACCCTCCACGGGGAAAGGGGTGGGGGTGAGAGGGAACCCCAACGGCCCAGTGCACCCCCAAAACGGGACGATGGCTCTAAGGGGGTTGCAGCAAAACCAAGGCCTCTGCAGCACAGACCCCACCGCCCCCGAGCCCCCCGGGCCCCAGACCCGCCGAGCCGCACGGCCTGGCGACGGCGGGGAAACAGAAACCAAAGGAACCCCGGCCAAAACAAATCCTCCCGCTTTGGGCCGCGAACAGCTCGGACAAACCAGGCCGAGAGGGAACGGGGGGCGAGCGGGAAGATCCAGCCGTGGCCCCTCGCCCAGCGCCGACTTTAACCCCTCCAAATCTTCCCTAAAACTCCGGCCTCCGCTCAGAGCTGTGATACAATTCCAAATCGTAAGGCAAGGCATCTTTAATTGGCTTTTGTACCCTTTTTTTCCATTAAAAAAAATTATTACAATCTAAATGCATTTTGCAGCTTCTCCGAGAAGAAAAGCAAGCAGGTTCTCAGCTCTCCTGCAGCACCGAGGGGTCACACACAGGGGTAGGGCAAAATGGAGCAAATCTCCCTCTCTAATCTCCAATAATCCCCTCTAATCTCAGAGTCCCTTCCAGACGCCGGTCCCTAACTTTGTTTGCGAATCAGGCTGGGAGGCACAACTCAAACCCTCTTTATCACCGGGTGCTACTTCGGGCCCGACTCTTGCCACAGACACTCTCTAGGTTATGGGACATGCTAAAACTCCAAAGAGCAACAACAGCTGCTAAAAAATTAAAATTATATAAAACATAAAGTCCCTCTGAAAAGCTCTTACTGGAGAAGGAGTATCACGCTCCTTTCTAAAACTTTTCTTCCTTTCTTCTACCTTTCCCTTGTCATTCTAGGAATGTTGTTATTTTAATTAAATACAATCTGGGAGACCACAGCGTTCCCCGAAGTCCTCGCACACAGTGGTCAGGGCTCGGGGACCCTTCCCTTTCCTGCGGGGCTCCTTTCCCGCAGGGAAAGCGTGCAGCCTCCGCGGAAACCTCTCCGCGGCCGCGCACATCCTCTCCGCGGCGACCCGTGCTGCCTGCCTTGGCCCCACTCTGCCCCTCCGGCCTTTTCTTTCTTTTTAATTTCCCCCCCTCTCTGACAGAGGGATCTTTTTCCATCTCTGCACCACCAGAGCTGGAAAATAAAGCCGAGCAAAAGCTGACATTATTTCAGAAACATCCGGTAAAACCGCACTCCCCGAAGAGCCCCCTTTCCTCCCGACCCCATCGATTAATAATTGTGGGTTTTATTAAAAAAAAAAAAAAAAAAAAGGTAAAAGCAAAGAAGGAGCAGGTCCTGGGATGGGGTTGGGGAGCCATGTGTGTCCTCCCGGCGGGCTGTCAGCGCCGGGCACGGCGGGAGCGGAGGCTCCAGGAGGGCCCCTGCCCCCCGCTCCGGCTCCCGGGGCTCGCTCGGGATGGAGCCGCCGGGATCACCGGCAGCTCTTGCTCCCCCTTGTCCCTCCATCGCCTGTGGTTGCGCGGGGGGTGCGGGCACAGCACCCCCGGCAGCCCCGCGGAGGGAAGGTGCGGTGGGGAGGGGGAGGCAGCGCGGGGGGAGAGGGCCGGGGCCGCGGGGGGCGCGGGGGGGAGGGTTACCTGGCACCTCCGTGTCGGAGGATTCACTGGCTGAGTTGTCGATCGGGTCTCTGGGCTCCGAGGATCTTTGCAAATGGAAGCTGGAAGCCATGTCATGGGAGGGTTGGGGTCTCAAGCTCTCGGGCAGTCTCTCCAAATTCATTCCACCTTTAAAGGAATCCATGGCAGGGGCGCCGGGCTGCCTGGGGGAGTTTGCAGGTGTTTATTCCACACAGAAAGGAACAAGGAGCTTTTTTTTTTTTTTTTTTTTAAAGGAAGGAAAAAAATCAACAAAAAACAAAAGCAAATCCACTTATTACTAACAGTATTATTTTAAGGGTGTCGGAAGCAGTCTGGGCAGTGCCTGGAAGGCGGTTGTCTGCTGGGGAGAGGCACGGCGCTCCGGCCGCATAGGCAGGGAAGTGGTAAAGATCCCTTATAGAGAAACGCGAGTTGCGAGTTGGACAGTTTAAAGCTAAAGAGATTAAAGTGACCTGCCCTAGAACAAATGCCTGTAGTTAAACGGGGCTCCTCCCCCTGAAGGTTAAAACCTCCCCGTCTCGCTCATGCATCACTCCATCTAGCGCTGGCCCAGCCCGGCCGCGCGGGACCTGCCTCCGCGCTCCCCGCCATCCGCGCTCCTTGCGCGCCCGCGGCCAGACCTGCGGCCCCCCGCGCCCCTTCCCGGCCCCCGCCGCCCGGCCGCGGCTCCTCCGGCTGTGCCCTCCCTCCTCCTTCCCCTCACCCGCCTCCTCCTCCAAACTCGGTGATGTGTTAAAAAACATTCCACAAACGAAAGGGGAGGTGGAAAATCCTCTCGGGATTTTCCCCGCCCGCCCGCACAACCCCGCCAGTCCGCGCCCCTCCGCGGTGCCCTGCCAGCCGGCAGCGCGCAGGTTGCGGCACCTCCAGGGGTATCCCCGCACCCTTCCCGGCTGGGCCTCACGGCCCGCGCAACCTCCGCGCCCTGCAGTGGATGCGCACCCAGCGCACCGCTCAGCATCTCTGCGGGGGCGCTGAACGACCCCACCGCGCGTTTCAGTCCCGCGGGGAACACGCTCCTGGAGCGGGGCTGTGGGCTGTGCTTCAGCTGGTTTTAACCTTTTCAAACGTTTTGTTTCAGGCCGAGGGAGTTATAATAACGCGGCTCGGGCCCTGCCCGGCGGCCGGGGGAGCGCAGCCCGGGGAGCAGCGGCAGCGCCATCGCTCCCATCACATCATCTTTCAGCACATGATTAATAACAAATAATTTTCCTGCCGCAGCCGAACTTGCGGTGACCCTCGGGAAGGGTGTCTGCGGCTCTGCCAGTCCAGGGGCCGGGGCAGCTGGCGGGGAAGGGGCGGCAGGCTCCTCGCTGGAGACCCCCTCTCCTGCAGCCGTCACCGGTGTGCCCTGTCCCGGTGCAGGGGCGTGTGGAACGGGGCCGGTCCCCGGTGTTGGCCGCGCAGGCCGCGATACGGCCTCGAGCCTTCCTGGACAACACCTTGGCGTTTGGCGAAGTGGAAAAACCCACGGGGGAAGGAAGGTGGGAACAGGGGCTACCCTCAGGGACCTCGCTGCACCGGGGAAGGGGGTGAGGGGAAAAGGGAGAAGGACCCTGGCTGTGGCTGCCTGGCGAAAAGACCCTCTCTCCTCTCTACTTTCTTGGCTCACTTTAATTGATCTATCCTGACGCTCTATTTTGCTTTCAAATCAAGTAAAGATGTGGGAAAGAACTTTTGAACTGGTTTATGGAAAAGTGGAGGAAAGCACTGTTCCAGCCGCGCAGGCTTTTCCCCTCTGGGGTGATGGAGCCGGGCCCGCTCCGCGCCCCCCCCGGCAGTGCCCCCCGGGGCCAGGGGACTCCAGGAGGGGGGAGCCCGAAACTCCTAGCCCCTTCACCTCTGGCCTTTTGCAGTTCAAGGGATGTACAGGTGGGTACTGTCAGGGTCAGCTCTCCTGAGTTCTCTCGCCTTTTTTTTCCTTGTTGTTGTTTTGTTTTAGTTTGTTTGTTTTGGGTTTTTTTTGGTTTTTTTTTTAGTGACATCTTGATGGCCTGCCCGCTGCTCCCGGATGAACTTCGCTCAGGAGTCTGCAAACGACTGGGAATTTCGAGCACCCGAGGTGAACCAGACAACCTCGCGGCTGCTAAAGATGGACGTGGTTTAAAATGCAAATATTTACCAGGATCTCTGGGCCTCGAGGGGCTCAGCTGATGCAGGAGCCCACGGCAGGGGAAGGATGGAGACGTCCTCCCGGGTTGGAAGCAAGAAGTGGGGACGACCTTTCTCCCGAGGAGGGAGGTGAAGAGATTGCAAACGTGCACCATATCCGAGACCCTCCCCAGTCCCTTTTCCCCCTTTCTTTTCGTGGGCGGCAGCCCCGGGGCCGGTCTGCGGGGGCTCCCCCGCCCACGGCGTGAGCGGGACGGGGCCGTGACGGAGGGAGGCGGTGGATTCGATGATATTAAGGGTCTTTTCCAACCTGGATGTTTCTATGATTCCATGAGGCTGCCAACAGCCCGGCTCCGCTCTGGCTATTTTAAACCCACCGCTCAGAGCAGCCTCCGAACCGGAGGCGGCATTTTTCGTTCTCCCTACTGTATTTTTTTTTTAATACGCCTAATTTACAGTTCTTGTTCTGCTCTGTAAGATCTAGTTTTTAAAATTTCGTTCTAGGCTCAATTCCTACCAGCCGGGCGCGAGCAAAAGCTCAACCCTGGCACTGACGAGATTCCGCCGAGGCGACGGCCGCGGTAACGCCGGGTCCGGGTGCCTCCCAGGGGGACACTCCTGGGGTGTCCGCGGGGCAGATGATGCCTTAATATCCCCCGATAACGGCCTTAAATAGAGAGTAACAGGCTGGCACTGCTGCTCCCGGCCCTCAGGAACAGCAGCACCCCTCGGTTCCTCGCTGACTGCCCCCACGAGTGTCCACGCCCGGGCTGTGGTGCGGGTCAGGCATTTACTGCACACCTGCGCACGGGTCTGCAGTGGAAGGATATATCTATATCCCATACATATAAGGTTATCTTCTATATATCTATGTGTTCTATATCATAAATCATGCTTCTGTGTATCTCTCATACTCTTCTGTGGAGTTAAGGGCATCCCCTCTCTCCGAGCGGCACAGAGCAAATCCTCCCGGTTATTCTCGTTGCTGGTCGTGACACATGTGTCGTGACAACAAAGCACACTCTCAGGGCAGTCGCCTCCAGATCTGTGCTTTTTCCTCTCTCCTGCCTGCCAAGCCCGCTCCGCTTCAGGACGGTAAGGACACCTTTCTGCTGGCAAACCCTTCCACCAGGGGCAACGTCACGATTCCATTCGCGTGACGTCATTCGTTGCCTCAACTGACGTCACACTTCACCTTTCAGCCAGGCTACCATCCAGGGCAAGCCTTGGTGGCCCGCTCGGAGCCGGCTGTGCTTCCGGGGACTTGAAAGAGGCCCCGCGGCCCCACGGGCTGGGCAGGATGGGGGCACCGAGCCGGGGTCCCCCTTTCTCTCACCACATCCCTGGGGGACAGGGAGCTGAGGGAAGGGAGGAGAGGCCGCGGCAGCCGCCAGACCCTGCCAGGACACCCCTGGGGAGCCGCGACCTGCGTGGGCGTGGGAAGGGCCGGGGAGAGGCGGAGGGAGGGTCGGGCCGGGGCCGAGCGGGACCCGCGGAGCTCCGGCGGGGATGCGGGGGGCGTGAGGGCTTTGCGTGGGAACCCTCCGCGTGGGGCTGGCCAGGGAGCACCCCCGCTCCGCGCCAGCGCAGCCACCGCGCTCCGGCTCCCCCCGGCCCGGGGCTGCGTCAGGGATCTCTGCAAGGCTGGAAGCCCGCAAATAAACCGCTCCGCTTCCTCCTGCTATAAATAACCCCAGAACCAGGGATGGCGCTTAGAAATAAATCAGCGCCGGCCACGCCGGTGACAGCCTCATGAAGAAGAGGAGACGCGTCTGACCGAGAGCAGGACTCCTGCTGTCTCCGAGGGGACCGGGCCGTGTTGCCCCCCTGGTGCCTGGAGAGGGTGTCTCCTTTTGGAGAGGGGCTCCCATCCCCGGCTGGCTGCGGTGGTTGCAGCCAATGCCAAACCACCTGGGCCGTATATCAGGTGACGAAGTTCTGTCTCTGCCAGCTTTTCCTTTTCAGATTTATTAGGGTTGTATAGACTCAGATTCAGTCTATAAATTATTGAGAATTGTAACAAAAATGAAGACATCTCCTCCCAAGTGCACCTCAACCCGAGGGGAGAGGGGAAGCCCTCTGAAAAATAGAGCTGCAGTGAGGCAGAAGAGGAGGGAGAAGCCCTCCAACCCAAACCCAACCAAATTCAGTTCAACCAAACCCAGTCAAATTCAGTTCAACCAAACCCAACCAAACTCAGTACAACCCAATCCAGCCCAACCAAACTCGAGCCCGCTCAGTCAAACCAAACCAAACCAAACCAAACCAAACCAAACCAAACCAAACCAAACCAAACCAAACCAAACCAAACCAAACCACAACGAATGCAACCAAACCGAAGCAAATAAACCTGCAATGAAGGCAACCAAACCAAGCCAAGCCAAACCCAAACAACGCAATCCCAGCCAAACCAAGCCCAGACCAAGCCCAAGCCTAGCCAGCCAATCCCTCGCAGTGTCCCCATCGCAGAATCCAGCAGACGGGAGCTGCTGCAGGAAAGCAACTTTTAGTAACGAAACCATCAAAAAAGTGCCCAGCGGGCAAGCCTTGCTGGTGCGTGGCTCTGACCCACGGGATTCCCACGCGTGTCGGAAGAAGCAGAGGCCGAGGACGGGCGCAGGACTGCGCGGAGCCCCGCGGAGCACGGAGCGCACTGCGGGCGCGGTGGTTGCTGTTGAGGTGTTCCGCTGGGGTGGCGTCCGTCGGGGCAGTGTTCCGGGGGTGTCCTGTCCCAAAACAGCATCACCCCAAGTGAAAAGCATGACCCTTACACACAACACGGAGCCCCGCGTGTGTGCCCCCGGGCAAGGCAAAGCTCTGCACTCCCCGCGGCCGCGACCTGAAGGGAAAACGAAGCAAACCCCCAAACGGCGAAAGGAGTCCCGGACCCCCCAACCCCCGACGGAGACAGAGCCGGGTTCCCCTCAGGCCGGGCGGAGCGAGAAGCAGCGGGAGGGAAGAAACCCAGCCCGAAGCGCATGTTAAATCGCTCAGGAGGGGAAGGTGGAAAATTACGCTGGGTCCTGGCCGGCTTGTCCTCTACGCAGCCAGGACAGCAATTTTCCTAAGAAGTAGAGCAAAACGAAATCAGCCCCTTTTGGACCCACAGTCTTCGTCCCTCCGAGTGTCAGCCAAACCTCCGCCTTCCGCGGGAACGCAGGGCCCCTCCGCGCCGCGGATGCTCCTCGGGAGGCTTTCCAGCAGCCGCTCTCGGTCTCCCGGCCTCCCACTGCCTCCCTGCCCCATCCCGCTTCCCTCAGCGCCGCGGACCCTGCCCCAACACCCCGAGTCTCCCCGCCAATGAAACACGAGGGGGGGGAAACGGATTTTTCTTGGGGTGTTTGGTCTGGGACACTTCCCGGGGCACCTGGAACACCCGGGGCTGCCCCCCAACCCCGTCACCCGCACCCCGCTCTGGGGCTCCCCCGGGTGCGCCGGCCAGCGGCGGCGCTTGCAAAAACTCGGGTTGAAAAAGTTGAAGACTTAATGTTTTCTGACAGATACAAATGATACCCCAAGGCTTTCTTGAAATGCAACGACTGACGGCTGGAGAAACGGTTTTGCTATTCGGGTTTCTGCAGCTGGAAGCGGCCGGGGATGGGGTGGGCTGCTGCCGGTTCCCCTCGGCCGTCATTCTCCTTTACCCGCACCCCGAAAATAAAGCAATCTCCTGGGTGTCCGACCTGGGACAACGCCTTTTCCCCTCAAAGTGCCTGGCAGCGCAGTCTCACCCTTGCCCAGAGCTGCCTCCCAGCCCTCCTCGCATCCATCAGACCACAGGCACTGAACTCTGCTTGAAGAAAATACGAATTTGCTGTTAGCAATGGTTTGGGTTTATCTCTGATAAACGTGATGTGAGCAGCAGTGTCAAAGTCCTGCTATGACAATGCCGGAGGATGGACAGCTCAAGAATACGGGGGTTGTATCCCTAGGTGGGGGAAGAGAGGGAAAAATCACAATATAGCCCCACAGTCCCCTCTCTGGGCAGAGAGAACATGCTTTTCTGATTAATTGACGGAGGAAGGGGCACCGGAGTTTGCTAGGCTGCCTGCTCATGTTACTCTGTGCATCTTTAGATCCCGAAATGCGGCTCTTTTGTGGGCTCAAAAAGATGCCTCTGAAACAGGATAATCAGAGGCCCGGCCACTCTGTTGGCATTGACTGAATACTCTTCTTCAGCAAAAAAAGAGGTTTCATTTGGAAAGAACGACATTGTGTTTCCATGTGGGTTCCCCCCACCTTGTTTCGACCGAGCAACCTCTTAATTACTCCAGCATTTGGATGGGGGAAACACATTTCCCTTCAACAGGACATTTCCTGAGAGGCTGAAATATTCTAATAATGTGCAGGGCTCTTTAATGTGCTTAGAACAACAGCGAATCTCCTCAAGACTCACATATTTCCTGCTTTAAAATGCAAAATTGGAAAAATAGTTAACGTTTGTGTTAGTTCATCTTCTCTTCTCTATTTTTATTTTCCCTCCTTCCATATTTTTTCTTTAATTTTTTTAATCTTATTTTGTTTCCTCCCCTCCCCCATTTTAATATCTTTTTTCCCCCTTTCCTTTCTCTCATTTTAACTTTTTCCTCTGACTTTCTTTTCTTATTCTCCCCTCCTCCAAACGGCTGATCTCGCCCCGCTGCCCGGCGGCACCGCGCTGCTCTCGGCGCAGCTCCCGCTCCTCTCCGCTGCCCCAGGAGCAAACAACGCCGAGATAAAGGCACGGGACACTTTTCTTTCCAGTTTCATTGTGGGAACCGCCGTATCTTAACTGGCACATCTCGGGGAGAGATAGGAACACACCGCCTTCCAGAGGGCTGTGCTAATCAGCGCGCTGGGTTAGATATAAAAGTTCAGGGCAAATAAAACGAATTAGTTTTATTAGCACGTTTAGGAGGCGGTCTAACGAAGGAATTTGGCTTTACTAGAGAATGTTTTCTCCTCCCCTTTTGTTATTTAGAAGTAACATATATCCGAGCTACTCATCACGGGATGGAAATATCGAATCGTTCCATCTGCAGTCATTTTCTGGGAGAAGAGCGCTCCCTTCTCTAAACCCGATACGAAGGAGATATTTATATTTATATCTATGCATTTGGAAATACACATTTTCACAATAAAACATGCGTGAACAATAAAACGCACTGTAAAGGAGAGGTGGCGGAGCCACCAGGTTATTGTTTGGCGGTGGGTTTCGGTAGGAAAGGTCTGCCTCGGTCACAGGAGCCTCTAACTCGGCTAAAACTTTCACCAGGAAATGTGGCCATGGCTTCGGCGAGGGATTTCCAAGGACTTTGTTCATATTTCAGGCACACGAAGGATTTTTGGGAAAGTTCTGCCAGTGAAATAGACCTCAGGAAATACTTGTAAGCCAGTTTTTATACAGCCGAGTGGAGTTGGCGCAGGGAATAACCTGGAGAACATGGACTTTGGTTTGTTAAGTGGAAAGTATATATTTTTTAATTGTTATGAGAAAAAGCAAACGGCGTCTAGGTACTTGATTCAAGCGCAACAGTGTCGTTTTTTGTTCAATTCGTGACTCGGACTTTCTGTTCATCTGCAGTGTGATTGGCAAAATTTGGGGAAAACGGACGAAATAATAGAAAATAATAAAGAGAAAACTCTCAGTGACAAACTTTTAAACACGAGGCTAAAAAAAAAACCCCAAAAAACCCGAAAGATACCACCGGTGGGGAGTCCTTAGGTTCATTTAAGCAGGGTTAACACGCGGAAAAAAAGCCTTTTCCCCCCACTTCCAGGATTTTACTCCCACTGCAGAAGCTGCGCGGAACCCGTGACATATGTACTTCCCAAAGATGGTGCCTATTTTTTAAATTAGGGGGGGAAAAAACAATAAAAAGAAAAAAAAAAAAAAGAAAGACGAGCAGAGGGGCTGTAGAATGTTATTTTTTCTGAAAAGGAAAATTCACCGACGGCTCAGGGTCTCCCCGCCTGCCCGCCCTGCGCATCCCCGGGAGCCGCAGCCTGTCCACCGCGGCAGCGCAGCCGAGGACCCCTCGGCATCACCCACATGCCCCGCTCCTCCCCGGGACCCCCCGCTCCGCCGGGGCCGAGCGAGGCTCCGGGCACCGCGGACGAGCCGCGCTGTGTCCCGCGCAGCAGCGCTCCAGGCTGGAAACGCTGCGGTGCGTTTGGAAAAAAATAAATTAAATATATATACACACACGTTAAAAAAAAAAAAAATTATAAAATGAGGTAACCCCTCTGGAATTGCCTTTCCGAGCGCATTTGTCAGAGCTGACGAAGCGCAGAGGCCCCGAAAGAATTTATACACGGTATAAAGATGTCAAGGGCTGCGCGGGGAGCGGAGCGCGGAGCCGCGGGGCGAGGGGCGAGCACGGCCCGGCTCGGCTTTGTTCCGCAGCCCCTCCGCAGGGCCCGGGGGCAGGAGGGCCGGGGGCAGGGGAGGCGCGGGGGGCGGGCCGGGGCGCACGGCGGGGGCCGGGCGGACACGCGCGTGGGGCGGGCCGGGCGCGGGGCAGGGACGCGCGTGGGGCGACTCACCGGGCGGTGCGCGGCGGCGGCGGC
>JAWWEU010000029.1:8960817-9094514 GCA_035583155.1 Acropternis orthonyx
CCGGGCGGTGCGCGGCGGCGGCGGCGGCGGCGGGGGCCGGGCCCGGCGGGCGCTGTGAGCGCCCCGGCCGCCGCTCCAGGCTTTTCTTGGGAGATTTCCCCGTCTCCTCCTGACGTCAGCCCCGTCCCAGGGTGCCGCAGACGGGGGAGGGCCGGGGGCAGGGCCGCCCCGCACCGGGAGACCGGCGGCGCCCGCCGCCCCGCACCTCCGTCCTGCCGCCCGAGCCATCCCCGGCCCCCCGCCCCGGCAGAGCCTCCCTCGGGGGGCGGCTTCGGGCTCCTGGTTACACGGCCCCTGCCCTCTTCATTTCCTCCTGGCTGGGGCTCTTGTCCGAGGGGGCAGGGACAATGAAAGGCCCCTTCCCCCCTCCCCCCCCCCCCGCTTTTTTTTTTTGTTTTGTTTTGTTTTGTTTCCCTGAAATACTCTCTGTTTCAGGACCTCAGTGTGGAATTGGGCGTGCAGCTCCGAACACCCCGGGGGAGGCAGCGGACAGCGCCCAGGGCTGCTCGGGCTGGAGGATGCAGGACTCCGGGAGATGCTTCCCCCGATACAGGCACACTTGAGCTCACAGCTCATCCCTAAGCCCTTGGTCCTCTTTAATTTTCCAGGGATGCTTCTGGAGTTTCAGGCACTTCACTTCTCGTACCTATCCCCTGGCAGTTCCCCTCTCAAGAGAAAAACACACAAGTCGTGGTGACCAAGTGAACACAGCAGCAGGGACCTGCCTTGTGCTTCCCTAAGAAGAGCAGGTCACACACTCATGCTCACACAGGCTATAACTGTAGCTGAAAACCAAGGACAACGAATATGGAATGGATCAGAAAGATAAATAGCATAAAATCAGGAACAGTCCAGTCCCACACTTGCCATTTTTTAAAGAGAGAAGAAGTAAATGGGATTCACATGTCGAGCATTAGCTGGTTGTTAGTCTGTAAGATAATATTAACTTCAGTGCTTGCTGGTTTACTCCAGTTTTCCAAAGGCAGTTCCAGGAGGCGCCTAGCCTGTAATTTAGGATGGCACATACTGTGTGAAAGAGGCTTTGGCACCGGGGCCTACCAGCACATCAAGGCGATATTAACATAATAAAACTTTTGGAGAGGGAGTAGGAGCTCATAAATTAATGCATTCTACTGTTTTAATGCTTGGGAGCTAACAATGTGTTTCCTGTTCAGCTGATCATCCCTGCTGCAGCCTAACAGCTGTTTTAAAGGTGCTGTGAAACTGAAGAGAGGGAAGATGATTGTCTTTAAATCAATGTTTAATGACGTGTTATTAGGAGAAAAGTCTTCCTTCGGCAGATGTTTACATGCTGAGGATGGAGGGGAGCTTCCCAGCCTGCCTGCCCAGGAAGACAGGGAGACCCCTCATGTCCCACCACTCTTGTAGATGTCCCTGATGTCCCCAGCATTGGGGCACAGCTCACTTGGCATCAGGAGAGGCTTTGCCCACGTCTTTGGGTGGGTGCTGAGGAAACTCCTCTGGAATGCTGAATTGTTGCAAGGAGAAAGGTTGGACAAGGGGACCTCCAGTGGTCCCTTCCAATTGTACCCAAATTGGGAATCTGATTCTGTGAAGGTTTGGAAGTAATTTGAATCATGATTATGAGCAGGTGAATAGGGTAAATATTGAGAACATCCTGCCCACTTTCAGCCTAGGTCATGTGGCCACTTTTTTTCCTTTTCTGGATAGACACCTCTGAACAGGCACTAACAGCAAGCTCCAGGCACTAGAAAAACACATGTAACTTTGAGGTTAGATGTAGGAGTGAAGGCTGAGATGTGGTGCCTAAAATAAGATGGAAACAGAAGCTAAAATGAGGTGGAAATAGGAGCTGTGAATATAAATCTTTCTGTAGGTGCTTAAATCATGTTATTTCCTTTGCACTTGATCCAGAGACGGATTAATTAAGTTCAGTGTCTCTTTCTTCAGCTTCCAGAGTAAAAGATGGTCGTTGCAAAGCTTCTCCCCCAGAAATGGATTCAGGTGCCAAAAACACACCAGGGCTTGTGCCCAAAGGACACTGAGGAGTGTGCAGTGGTGCTAGGGGTTGGGACGGAAGGGCACCTCATCACCAAGGGATCCTCCTGCTGCCAACCAATACAGCACCAAACCGTCTCCAAGCCAACCCAGTTTCTAAAAGTATTGTTTCCACAGCCAAGCTCTTATTTGGAAGACGGTGGCACAGATTGTTCCTGCACAAACAGAAGAACCCTTTGCAATTGCTTTTTAAAATCATCACAAACATTCATTTAAAGAATGTCTCTCTGTATTTCCAAATATAGTGAAGACATGACTCTCTAAACTCACCCATTCCTTAATTTGCAGCCTTCCCCATTAGTGCATCCTTGGAATAGTGTCTGAAAGGCCACACTGCTTCTCTGGAAGAAACTGGCATGTTTGGAACAGGACTGGATGGTAACATTTCTAAACTTCCCAGAAGAGGCAAATTGTAAAGGAATAAGCTCCTTTCTGTGCACGCACATTTGTTTTGGAGCCAAATGGAAAGGAGAGCTCAGAAAAAGAAATGACAAATTGTTTGGAAAATATTGTCCTTCCCAAGACAGACCTAACCATATGGGGGGAAGGGAGTCAATAATGAAGTTTTCCCTTTACATCCGAGTCCAGCAGCCCTCCCATCCACTCCGCTGGGAGGGTTGTGTGAGTCAGACCTGCAAGATCATCCATTCAGGGTAATATTTCCAGCACTTCAGTCCCCTCCCTGCTTCGCTCCTATTCCCAACTGAAAGAAGTCCACGTCTCAGATTTATGGGAAGAGCAGTGGGATGAGACCCTGAGCTGTCCCTGTTTTTCTGAACCTCATCCCCAGCCTGACACTGCTGATGAAAAAGGCATCCATTGCGAAGGAAAAGGCAGAGCAGCTTCGTCACTTAGAAAACCCAGCCATGAGTTTATGCAAGGAAAATTAATTATGAGGCCTGGGAGAAGCCCTTTCTCCAGCCCTGCCCAGCCTCCTGGTGTGACTTCAGCAAGTTGTATGGGATTTATATGCCTGCTACAAACTACCCCGACCTTCCCCGAGGACGTGGGCAGGTTAAGGCAGAAAAAGGTGTTGGACAAATGATGGAAGACGCTACACAAGAGCAGAGCTTTTTGGCGTTTTGACCGTGCTTGTGAAAGGCTGCTGCAGCTGCACTGGGGCAATAATGCTGGACCCGAATTATCTGTGGACAAAGTGAGGGGTGCATCACTGCCCTAGTGGTTAGATGGAAACACAGAAAATACTTGTTGTGGCAAGGAAATCCCTTCACTTCTCTTAAATCACTGAATTTATCATCATTGTCGTCTTTAAGTAATAAACAAACGCGGTATTTACGCATCCCCAACTACTAATGGTGACAGTTATGCAACAACAAAAAAGGCTGCAGCAATTACGTGCGTCAGCAATTAGCAGAGCCTTTAAAGATGTTGGGAAAGAGGTTTCTTTTGTGTGTGTGGTTGTATTTATTCCCTGGTGACATGCTGCTAACAAGCTGCAAACCAAGGATCACCCACAACAAACAGAAACAAACAAACAAAGTTTTGTAGAGGGTGGTAATACTTAGCTTAATTCTCTTTAAAAATAATTATAGCCCTCTTTGTGACAACTGGGAAGGCCACATTTACTCCAATAAAACTGCTTGTTATTCTTCAGGAATTACATTTGGAGATGTTTCCTTATACAATGTAGACGTTAATGGGTGTAGATCTCAATCAATGAAATATTGATGTATTTCTCATCTTTGCACTTGCAGGATTCTGAGGCTTGTGGCCAGCTGTTTACTTGCCAGTTAAATCACAACACATTTAATGACTTTCTAGAGATCTGTCTGAGGACTAACGGCCAAAGAACAGAATCTTGGGGATTTGGGCATTAGTGAAAAGTTATTTAAGGTCTAGACGTTGATCCAAGTATGTCTGCTGCAGTTTATTCCATGCATTATAGATTTTGGGGAAAGTGATAGATGGCTCATATGCCTTCAAATTAACATATATGCCTCCTGTGCTCTCACAAAGTAGCTGTTGCATCTGATTCCAAATACTCTGTTGTGCTTGGTATTATTCATCTGTACTTTGACAGCACAGCAGTGTCTCAGCTCATGCACAGTCTGAATGTAATGCTGGGGCTGAATGTGCCATGTATTAGACCGTGGCATCTACTCTAACCGGCTTCTTAGACCCCGGCAGGAAGGGAAAAAACCGTATAGGTATAATACAGATATAGATACTTAAGTCTACTTTCAGTTGAGAAGCATTTAGCTTTGAACTGAGCTTATACTTACAGGTAGATTTGTGCTCATTCCTGAAGAGATGGCTGAGGGCAGAGATGTGCACTATATATACCTGTCACTGGGTATGTACTTTATTCCTCCCTCCTCTCCAGGGATTGGCTTTGGGCCAAGGTGAGAGGCAGGAGACAGGACTTTGGCCCAGCCACTCTTCATTCCTGATGTTAAATAGTTCTGTGGAACAAGATTTTCTTAGAGCCAGGACTGCCTCCTCTTCAGCCCCTTGGGACCTTCTCTGTCTTGTATTATTATTGCTGTATCTATTAAGATTAATGACTTCCAAAGCTGTTCTAAAACTATTTAAGTGCCTGATGATCCATCTGAAACTCATCTCCATTCTATGCACAGGTCCCAGACATTAATCTTTAGAGGTGACCATGCTGGCTTGTGGGTGGAAATGAGGTAAATACACGTTATTTGGCAGGAGCTCTGTATCAGACAGAGATTTCTGGCAGCAGACACAGGGCCTCATACAAATGAAAACTGATGGCTTAATATTTTGTTACATTTTTCCCACCACAGTTATTACCTTCTAATTGCAGGGATGGATTAAACCAAAGAGTGTGCTCGTTCTGGGAGAGGCTGCCCTGGGTTAGCCTTGAGCTATCACCCAGGGAGCAGGAGCTGGGGGGATCCCCTCCTGTTCCCAATTTGTGCCCTGGCTGTGCTGAGCATCAGCACATCCCACCACCAGTGGATGAAGCAGGGCTTAAACACAGGGTGGTGTTGCACTAGAGGTGTCATTTCCAAGGGAATTTGCACTTTCTGTGTGGTTCCAGGGTTTAATTTCTCAATATGCATCTCATTACTCATGGCCCTGCCATATGAAGCTGTATTTAGATGATTTTTTAATTGCCAAACCTATCCCTGAGCTCTGCTGAATTCAGTGAGCAGAAAGCAGAGGTGGTTTCCAGCAGGAGCCTGAGAGTGGCTAGCAGAGCTGACACGACAAAACATCATTTTCAATGTCTTCATTTATTTCACAGCAGAGCAAGGCACTGGGGTGAGGATGCTCAGGGTGGATTTGGTGGTTGCACATGTAAAGACCTGTTGGATCTCGTTGTTCCCTAAAGCCTTGTATCTCAGGAGCTTCATCAAAGACCTCTCCTGTGCATCTGCAGTGCTACTCCTGCTATCCCACCCTGACTGCCCTCGTGTGCCAGAGAACATCATCCTGCCACAGATCACAGAATCATGGAATCACAGTATGATTGGAAGGAACCTGAAAGCCCATCTAGTTCCATGTAGTTTGGGAGCAAACATTTCGTGCTTAGAAAGCAGATGAACTGTCCATGTGTGTAGGTTAAAAACACCTTTAGCATTTTTGCCCTCCCAAGGGGAACACATGCAGAAGAAAACTAACCTGGAGCTCTCCCAGTGACTGGGCTGACCACAACATAATCAGCAAAACTAGGTGTAAGGTTAAAATGAAACACCTGCATGGAAAGTGTTTGCAGAAGAGAAGTCCTCTTTTGCCTGGGAGCAAGAGAATTAAAGGCATTCAACCAGCTCAGTGAAATACTGTGAGATCTATGGGTGGGAAGTGCTAAGTATTACAATTATTATTTACTATATATTAATATTTGTTATTCAGGAGGATTTGTGTGTGAAGGGAACTTGGAGGATCTGGTCTGGCTCTGTGTGTGCTGAGGCTCTCGAGGGATTTTTTAGTGTCTACCACAATTATAGATGAGGACTGAGTGAAACCTTGTGGTTTTACTCTACAAAACATTAAATTCAGTGACTGCCCATGTTTGCAGGGAAAAAAAATAAATGAAAAGAAAAATCTTTCAGAATGTATTTGAATGATATTTCAAGGTTGTGGCTGGAGTGAAATGTTTTAAAAAAGGGGTCGCACGTGACTGTTTGGGAGAACTGTAGGCTTAGGCTCCTGGCCATAAAACCAAGCACTGTGCACGAGGGTGTCAGGTATTTTAATCCTCCTCTGTTTCCCCCAGCCAGCAGAGAAAATCCACCTGCACCTCCTGTTCATAGAGGTGTTTTTGCCTCTGTGTTGCTCACAGTGGCTGGTATTCTGTGTGAAGTTGTACCTGGCAGTGTCTTTTCTTGTTCCACCTTTTGGTACCTTCAAAGGAGAAGAGCAGAACACTACCCTGTGAACTAGGGGAGGCTGGATTTTCACATTTTGAAAGGCAACACATCTTTCTGTGTGACCTGCAAAAATTGCCAAGAAACATTTAAGGTGTGTTTGTACAATTGCTTACTGTACATCTTCAGATTAGAGAGTGCATTTAGAAGTTTAGTTTTAAAAACCAGAGTTTATTCTGCTTCATTTTTAAGTAAACACTGGAAGTTCAGATCCTCCAGACCGGATAAGACCTCTGGTTCATCAGGTCTGGCATTCTGCCTCTGGCAGTGACTCACAGCTGATAGTGGGAGAGAGAGGTGCAGTGGTGAGCAGCAGTGCAGTGGGATGTGTGTGCTGGGATGTGGGGACCAGCTGGGCACTGTGTGCTCCAATCCTGCCCCTCCTGAGCAGGAATCCCTTGTGTTTCACGCTGTTACATCTTCATTAACTTTAAAACACCACTGAATGGTAGATTCGCCTTTTCACAAGAGCCTCATTGCCTTCACTGCCTGCAGAACTGCTGCACTCTCTTCCACGCCACGGCCATACCAGCAACTCTGCCATGAAACCTCCAGTGTTTCTGCTCTTGCATCTCAGCATGGCCCTGCTTGGCTCCTCCCTGGTGTGCTGAGGTCCTTGGTTATGGCTCACACATAGAGAAATTGCTGGTATTAAAGCCTGCAGGTGGGAAAAGCATTCCCCATGTTCACCTCAGCATTTATAAGCACTCCTCCTCCCAAAGCTACAGTGCATCTGAGCTGAGCTGTGGTTTGTTTTCTTTAAACTTCAACCCTTACGTGACATATAACTCTGAACTGCATTACAAGCCAAGATTACAAGGTATAACATGAGCTGAAACAGTATATGGGAAATCAGGATGCATGAAAGATTTCGTACAAAGGAAGTAGCCCACTGTACATAAACTGGGCAATTGCTCAGGGCAAACCTTTAGGATTTGATGGATTATTATCCCTGAGATCCAGTGTTAAAGAGTGTTTATTTATTATAGCTCCCTAGTCCTCCTCCTCCAGCCACATCCCAGCCTTGGGGCTCTGAAAGACTCAGAAATCCCACTCTTCCCTGACTGCCTCATCACGGATGCTCAGCACCTGGGGATCTCCATGGAATGCTGGAGCTTCTCTCCTGCTGTCCACTGCAAATAAACAGGAGAAAAAAAATGGTACAGCCGTGAAGTTTCAGCACTCCTGTCCTCAGGAAACACGTGCCTCCATCCTTTCATTCCTTGTGCCCTCACGTCCCAGCCCTGCCTCCCCGCTGGCACCGCCACCGCCGAGGGATTGTACCTGATGCTTTTCACAAGAGCCATGAAAGGTGATACTGTTCTACTTCTGTCACCTGATGCTGCTGCCGAGCATTTCCAACCCCCTAATTACAAATGTAGATGCAGTGAGTCACATCTCCAGGGATGGCTCTTCCCTGATGCCTTCGTCTTGTTTGGGTGACTGACTCTTCCTCATTAAGGCTGAATGGAAACTCTCCCATGAAAATATGACCGGAAATCCTGTTTTCTGGACAGGTACAGATTTTGTGAGGTACAAAAGCTTCCTAGATTTGACTGAAGGAGTAGTTTGATGCTGAATTGAGGACAGTCCAGATCTGTCTCACGGCAAATGAGGCAGTAAAAGAACAAGGTTTTTTCTCTGAGCTTGTAGGGCTTAGATTCCTTATCTTCCAGCACTTCTTTTGGGTCAGTTTGTTTCAAATTTATAAATTTCATGCTATCGAACTGCAAATTTAAAACAAATGCAAAATAACCCCGCGCGTTTTTTTTTTTTTTTTTTTTTTTTAAATGTAGGTTGTATTTGTTGTGGTTGGAATTTGGGAGAAGTGACTGTGCCCTCAAGGCAAGAGGTGTGACCAGCAGAGCAGGGTGCATCCCTAATCCGCTGACTGCAGTGACACTCCTGGCAGGGCTGGGAACTGGGATTCACTGATGTCTCTGACAAAAGGAGCATCACGTTCAAAGCATGTATTACTTGATAAGATATTCCTCCTGAAGAGATGGGAAGGCCAGAGACACAACTTACATTATCCATTACGCCTGGAAGCACATAGCCCAGGCTTTAGTCACGGGTAGTTGTAACCATCTGAATTGCTGTGGTCCCGTGGCTTCCCTGCAAGGATTATTCAGCAGTCTGACACATTTCATCATTGGGAAATATTTCCTGATATTCCACCTAAACCCTTCCATTCTTAATCTCCTCTCATTACTCTTAGTTATGCCCCCTGTACAACTGCAGATAATTCCTCTCCCTTCTTGATGTTTACAGCCTCCAGATACTCACAGATTGCTATCGTGTCCCTTCACTGTCCCCCAGATGAGTGAGATGTATTTGGCTCTTTTATCCGCTCCTTAGAACTCAAACCGTGCTCTCCTTCCCAGCTGCCTTGCCCTGCTCCTCTGCTTTCCTCCAAACATCTTTCCAGCCCCTTCCCTGCCAGCGTTCTGCCACGAGGGATTCTGCCTGGAATGCTCCTCGCAGAGCTGGGAGGGCAGGGCTTTGTCTGGGGGGGTCCCCAAGCCCTGGCTAGGCTGTCATCGGTGCTCCTCTCCCATGTCCTGCAACTTCTTGGACCAAACTGCATGTTCAGTTGCTTTGCCTTTCTTTTTCCAGACCCTTTCTCAGCTCCTCTCCATTATCCCAGGGAAATGGGAGCCGGGAACCAACTCTTTTCCCCTTCCCTGGGCAGCAGGACTTGCCAAGCTGCTGCAGAGATAATCTCTTGCCATGGCTTTCATTTTCTTGAGTATTTTTTTAACTCAGGGGAGAACTTAAACCCCAATGTCTCTTTGCAGGATTATTAGTGTCAAAGCTGATGGTGTGGGAGTAGTCCCGGGGTGCCTGCAGATAGGGAAGCACCCTCCCAGCGCCGCTCTCTCGGGAGCCCTCCCGCAACTTGCCCCCGGGCTCGGTGGCCGCGGGAAGATGCTGCGGGGTGCCGTGTCCCCCTTCTCAGCACTCGGCTCCCATCATCCATCGGCAGCCGTGAAACCCGAAACGCCCCCTCCCAGCCCAGCCCAGCCCAGGGCAGGCTGGCTGCTAATTCCTCCCAGTGTAAATTCCGACCCGGAGCTGTTTTCTGACAGCGGACGGAGGGCGGGCGGCCAGGGCCGCCTGGCCACTACAAATTAGAGCGCTGAGTGGCAGCTCTCGCAGGGATGCTGCTCCCTTCGCCTGACACGCTGGGCTGCCTCAGGCTGCAGGCTCTCGATCATCATGGCATGTTCCCCTCGGTGTCCCGCAGTTAATTATTTCTGTGTTGGGTTGCAGTATCATCTTCCCCTGACCAGCAGCGCCTGCAGCTACGACAAGAGCAAAGCAAGCAGGTGACTGGGAGCCCTGGGCGGTGGCAGTGGGGCAGCTGGCTCCATGCACGCCCCTTCCCTCCAGGATTGCTGTGCCAATGCTGGACTGTAAGCCTCAGCAGCAGGATTTTTGCGTTCCTTCTTCTACAGCATGAGGAGGATCCCAGATGCACCTTATCAGTGACAGGCGAGACATGCTGGGGCAGGCAGATGCTCAAGGGCAAGGTCACATATTGGGTGCCTATGGATGACTCTCTCTGCCCTTCAGAAAGTCTCTGGAGGTGAGATTGTTATGTCTTGCATGAAGGCAGTGGGGAACTGGGCTGGGAGGGGGGACCGAGCCCTGGCTCGGAGCAGCAGCAGCCAGCTCGCACTCAGAGTCACCCTGGTCATGACTGCGGGGCGCTGACCTTCCTCCTGGAGGCAGAAATTCGGCAGGATCAGACTGTGTTGGAGTGCTCTGGTCCAACCAAACCAGCCTGGGAGGACTCACTGCAAACCACTGCTCGCACACTGCTAAGGGACAGCTAATGCCTGTGGTCAGTGTGCTGGAGAGGCACTCCCTCCAGGAGAAGCCATCCCTCCTGCCAGCACCTCCTCCTGAGGCAGGTGGTTACAAATACATAGCTCCTCTGAAATGCAGTGGCCAAGCTCCCCTCCAGCAGAGCACCCAGCTCTCATTTTGGGGGTGGCGACACTGCATTAAACATCTGTGTGAACCCCAGCCAAGGTGTGCCCTCAGAAAGCCCCATTTCACAGCATTCCTTTGGTAACCCCTCCAGCGAGGGCAGGAGCTCCCTGCAAGCCTGTTCATGCTGAGACACCCACCAAGGGCTGTGCCCAGCATCACCTGCTGTCACTGTCACACAGGGCGAGGGCAGTGCCAGGGCACCAGGTGGGCACAGCTCCACGGGCTCGGTCCTGGGGCTGTACAGGTGGTGGAAGAGGAGGCTCCCAGCTGGACATGGAGCATCGCTCCTTCCTGCCATGGAGCCAGCCCACGGCAGAGCTGCGGGGCACCACGGACTCAGCTCGGCACAGACCGGCCAGTGATGCAGGCAGGGCTGCTGTCAGGCCAGGAAGAATTTACCCTTCAAAATATTCTTTGAATAGCATGAAACTGGCACCTCCTGACAATTATGAAGTTGGGGAGTCGTGTTGACAGTGTGAGTCAGGCTGCCCTGTGCTTTGTGAAGGCAGTTGCCTGTGTTACGTACACACATGCTCAAACTCATGCCAGGTGGGAAGGACGGCTGCCACACTTTCCTTTCCCTGATTTTAGCAAAGTAACATTAGGAATATACAGAAGTTAAATAACTGGTTTGCAAAGTGCATCTTTGTACACTTCTGTCTGCATTTGCTGTAAGCCCATGTATTTTGACAAGCATCACACCATCACCTTTCTGTTTGCTTGTTTCAGATTTATAGTTTGCAAATCAACAGCTAGTGGCAGCTATTGATCCCCTCTGTTTTATATATCTGGACCTGACTGAATTTGAGCCTTAATTTGTACTTTTCTCTTTTGTAGGAAAATATTTCAATTTATTGTGGGCAGTCGGATCGACATCAGGCAGTATCATAAAGAAAATGGGCTCGTGCCCTGTTTTCCCAAAGGTTTTGCTTAGTTGCATGTTTGTACAGCAGAATACTTTCTGCTGTTCTTCCTTGTACCTATTCTTTCAGTGAATACCGTTTCACGGTGATCTGACAAGCTCATACTGCTCCAGTGCAACAACTTGCCCATACATATTGTGGTGTTGTGTTAAAGAGCTCCCTCATTATTTCAGCACAGTGTGTATCTCCAGCATTTGTCAAGGCTTGTTTGATTCAAACATGTTTGTCTTATCAGAGGGGAAAAAAAACCAACCAACCCTTTAGAACTGTCAATGGGGACAATTAATAATGTTAAAAAAAAACAAGAAGAAGAATAGTGTGCCATAAGGAATGCCTCGCTGTTATGGCACCAAGGGGGAAATAAGGTACTGGAGCCAATTTGGAAAGGAGCTTTGTGTCCCAGGCTCACTGTGTGCCCCAAATGGGGAGTGTCACGTCAGGAGATGGGTGATGGGTGGAAGTATCAGGGATGTGAAAGCTCCTGGGTGCCCTCCCTTAGGGACCAACCCTGGTCCAGGCAGGACTAAGGTCACCCCTGCCCCTTGTCCAGGCAAGTGGATGACTGAGAAGTGTGCATTTTTCCTCCTTAGTGGCATTTCTGTATAATGGGATTATTTCATGAACATTTAAGTAATTTGTCAGGAAAACTTTAAATTCCAGTGAAAAAACATTGAGCAGTATTAAAAAGTCCTCTAGTGCCACCAGCTCTGTGATTATTTGGAAGACCTACATTAATCATTTAATAGTTACAATATTCCTTACTCTAAATTCACACTTTTAGCCAAAAGTAGCTGAAAAGCTGGATTTCCTGCTTGTTGACCATATTGGTTTTCATGCTGACAGGTGGATCAGAGGCAAGAATTTCAAGGCTTTTACCTACAAGGCTTGACTCATATCTCTAATACTAATTTATACTGACATAATCTCATTCCCGTCACTGATGGCACAGAAATTTCACAGGTGTCAGTTCTGCTCCAGAAAACTTCCATGGAACTCTGGTAAGGTGAGGAGGATGTGTCAATCTTGTGGGGTGGTTTTACACCTGCAAAGGCCCCAGATTGGGTTGCTCTCCAGGCTGAGTGTGTGGACTGTCACTTCTTGCCTTTTTTGCCTCGGGAACCCATCAGTAAAATGGATGTCACTGTATCCCATTTCAAAATGCTCTGTAGTAGCTGTTGATAGGGTTGTTGGTAGCTGTCAAGAGTAGTTACAGGCATCTCTTAGACTAGATTAATTTCATTTTCAGATGATAAAAAGAGTCAGTCTTTTATTTCTCAGGATATATTTTAATTTCTTACTGTTTTATTCAACCGCCTGCCATGACTCAAATCTGAGCTGTCCCAGTGAGCAGTATCAGCTCTCACATCAGACGATCCAAGTGCACGTACAGTGCAATCTGAACAGCAGAAGGTAAGCAAGGTGACTTTACCACTGCTGGGAAAAGGCAGGTCAGTGTCTTTTGTTTAACACTTGCTTTGCTCTTGCCAGCATGCAGTGCAAAACCAGGAGCTCCCCTTCCATGTGAGTTTGAGGCTACTCCGTGTAACTCCTGGTGCTTTGGATCCAACCTTAAGAACAGAAAACTGAACTTTGCCTTTGCTTAAATCAGAAGACTGATTTGTAAAGCTGGGCTAGTGTGACTTGTTGAGTGTTTGGAAGTGAACACCCAAGTGCAATCTCTCTGGGGCCTTTTGCCTGTGGAATTCCTCAGCACTCTTCTGTGCTGTACGGGAGGTCGCAGAGTCCCTCTGAAGGCAACAGGTCCCTTTGTTTTCAAGACAGAGAGGGAACAAGACCCCAGGGAGAAAATCAAGCTCAGCCTGAGAGCACAGTTCTTCCTAATTCATGAAAGAGATTAAAATATCTTGGACCAGATATTGCCACAGCATGGGGTGCAAGCTTGTGCGTGGCTTCTTTTGAGCCTCTCTTAGTTTTCCTTCCTTAGCCAGCAGAGATTCCTGGCAGTGGGATGCAGGGCTGTTTGTACTCCTGATGTGGCGCTCTTCTACTCTTACTAAATGGAGCAGAGCAATTCCCACTGCTCCCAACCTGGACTGTGTTGCCAGCACTCAGTTCACTTGGAAAACTTTGGTCTTATTGCACACATCCAACACACACGCCTTTAAGTGGTTTCCAGGACTCTCCATAGAAAGGAGGGGGAAAGATAATGATCCTGTGGAAATTTTGGAAAGAACTGAGCATAACCTTGGTGTCCAGGCTGACATTCAAGATCTTCAAGACTCTATGTTTTGCTGCACTTTTCAACAGCTCCAAGACAATGGACCAAGGCAAAGATAAGGTGTTTATCTAAGGTACTTAGATTAGTCCTCATTTCCAAGTACACCTGCACATCCAGGTCCATCCTTTCATCTGTACTTTGCTTATTGCCTTCAGTGTGTGCAGAGACCTTTGTGACAGCAACACCTGCTTTTATTCCTTTTCTACTATTTCATTCCATTAAGTGCATTCTTTCCTGAAATGCTGCATGACGGCACGATTCCAAACCCTGACACACTTGGGTTTTACTGGGTTCTTTGCACGTGTTCCTGGCAATAATCCACAATCCCTAATTATGACTGTTAGCAGAGGTTTAGTACAACTGAACTCAAAACTTGAGCCCCAGAGCTGGTCTTCCTGCCTGGAACCATGATTTCATGACATTTCCAAGTAGGCATGGCTGCCAAGGCTTTGTGCTTCTCCAAGGTGAGGTTGGTCCCCAGTTCCCCATGACCACGCCCCTGGGGGAGCCACTAGGTCCACAAGACCCAGCCTAGGTTAAACCAAATGAAGCATGTGATAAAAGTGGAGAGTTCCACGACATTTTTCCTCTGTGTATGTGACATGACCTGGAAAAAAGGTGCCCCAGGGAGGCTGAGCATCCCTCTTGCAGGGAGGTGGCAGGGCCCAGGGCACATGGGCTGGGATCAGCTCCCACGCTGCAGCATCAGGCGCCAGTGCTGGATTACTCAACCCTCCTTTTTTATAACAAGCCAGAAAATTTTCCGCTATGCCCCATGTGTGCTGCAGTCCTGGTAGGGAGCACAGTGACAGTGACTATTGTATCACAGCTTACTGAACCTTTCAGGAGTTCTGGGTATTTGGGCTTATGCCCTGAGGAACATTTCCATCCCTGTTGCTGCTTTTTTTGTCCTGCAGTGGCTCTGCTGAATCCTTTTCCAATTCAGGTCCCTGTTTCCAGGCAAGTAAGTTGCAATTGCCCCTTGTTTCCTCCTGAGTAACCCCGTGTGAGCTTTGAATTTTATGGGAAACATGAGCAGCTGCCATAAAATCTCAATCTCCTTTGTCCCTGAGTAGCACTGTGGATGCAGTAAATTGCACATCCTTTGGATCTTTGCAGCTGTAGGATGATTTGTGCCCTGTCTTCACAGACATCTAGATCAGCTTCACCTTCCTTGGGAGGTTTGAGTATCTGAAGCTGTCATGTCTTGTGGAGGATGGCCCAGGTTTGGAAGATGCTGTTCTCAAGTTCAACAGAGCCTCAGGCCAGGCTCTGCTTTGGAGGTTTAATTCCCTTTCCCACTAGACCATCTGATTACGAATAACCGTGACTGAATGTTGTATGTCGAAATCCATAATCCCCTGCAAATTGTTTAAAGTCTTGTCCATTGAACTGCAGACCTTTATCAGACAGCAATTTATGGGATTCCGTGTCTGGCGAACGCAAATATAATATGTCCTGTGACATGTTTTGGTGTCAGATTCTCTGTATTATTGGATAACATTATGTAGTTCCAGGCTCACGTGAATAATAACCCCTATTAAAATGTGATCTTTACCAAAAAGTATAAATAAATCTGTTTTAGACAGCTCAAGTATTTCCTTGTCAAGCTATTTTATTTTTTAAGCCCCCATTTTTATTTTACAAGTTGCTTTTCTCAGCATTAATCCGTGAGCAGCACACTGTGAGCATCACAGGCTCTCCTTTCATTCTGCTCTAAGAGGCAAATGGGGAATAGCACTTCCATGTCCAAAAATCCTGGTCTTGGATCATGTGAATCAAGAATTGCAAAGTTGTGAAAGAGATTTTCTGATCTTTTTTTCCTTTTTGCTGAGGTTAACTCTGTTGTGTTGGGAAAGATGCCTAGTCTGGGAAAGCCATCCAGTCTGTGCAAAGGGTTGTGGTGCAGGTACCCTCAGGCAAGACCTACACAAGCAAACAGCAAGTCAAAGGCAGCGAAGAAGGACAGTTTGTTGCTGCTCCAAAGGAGTTATCCTGGGCTCAGGGCTGCACTAACAGAGCCACTGAGCTTCTGGTACCCCAACAACTGGCTTTGGGCAGTGTGACATACTTTATAGAGGCATCAGCTTGCTCTTAGCAAACTCACAGATCTCAAACAGGGTATTTAACTTTTTTTCCAGTGGAGACTTGCTAAGAGGCTTAAAATAATGTTTACACCCATTAGGCTGTACTCAAAAGTGGTGCAGATCTTCGGGGTTTGCTTGGAATGGGGTTGTGGTCAGTATAAGGATTTACTGCCTTCCTCACAGTTGGATGCTATATTTTATTCTACCAGTAAATAATGAGGGCAGAAGAACTGCAATTTAAATTCTTAGAGAAATTTGGTTCTTAACCTCTTACTGGATGGCTGGACTTGGAAAAAAACCCTATTCCTTGCTTAGGCAGCTGAAAGGTGTGCAAAAAAAGGACCATTTCTGGTCATTTTTCTTTGAAGAGGTGGCTCACATAAGCGTTTCCATGGACTTTGTTCTCACCTGGATTGAAACACAACTAGAGGGTGGAAACAAAAAAGAAAAAGAACGTGTAAGGCTGAGTAGTGCTGCAATATGACTTAGACCAGCTCTGGTTCAGTGTGAGAGAAACTGGAGCGAGTTAAAATGTGTGGTGTGGTGGTGAGGTTGTGTGTGGGGGAAGATGCAAAGTCCTGCAGGATTGTATGTCTGCAGGGAAATCCCACCACCGCAGAGATGGGATCACTTTCCTCTCCTTGATCCCCAAGCCCATTCTGATCCTTCAGGACCTGGCTGGGACCCTCTTTTTCCTTGCTGTGGACTCAAGTAATTCTTCACTTGGGTTCCTGCAGGCTGGGGAGGGTATATTTTTAAACGGTGCTAGTGGAAATTTTGATTCAGGGCTTTCTGAAATCCCTGGAACTGAAAGTCTGAAGTTCAGGCTGTTGCACTGTTTCCCCGGACACGTCTTCTTTTTCTGCCTGGAAATTTTATACCAGTGGAATTAGGGGGTTTTACATATTTATCCAGGATTTCCAGCATCTGGTGTGTGGCTGGAGCAGCAGGAGGGACCCCCTGTGCTCCCACATGGCTGGGCAGCCCCGGGGCATCCCGATCCCATCCCTGTGTGGGCTGTGTGGGCCTGTCCACCAGCCACGGGGGTGACCCAAAGCTTGCCATGAGCCTGTGCTACAAAGCACACAGCTCACTTTGGGCAGCCCCACAGAGACAAAACAAGTTGCTGTTGGATCACAGCTTGAGCTCAGCTGTCCTGGTGGAAATCAGGAGTGATGCTGCTCTGAGGGATGAAGTTTTAACCGTGGGAATGAAAGATGAGCATCAGTTGTGGGACTGTGTCACGCAGCAGAGTGACTGAGAGCATTAATGACATGGGAATGGCTGGTTCTTCTATCCTCTGACTCGTCATTTGTTGTAACAGCCCACAAAGTGCTTTATCCTCAGGTAAATTCTCAAAGAGAAATGGTTTCCCCTTTTGCCTCTGGACAGTAGCTCAGTCTGAGGGAGTTAAAACAAAGCAATCAGTTAGGGATAGGAAGAAATGTGGTTTTAAGAGAGCTGATGATAAATTTACACCAGACTTGGCAGAAGCCCTGTGGTGCTGGATCCAACCAAAAATTGGCTCCGTGGGTGCCAAGACATGGAGTTTCCTCATCTCTTTGGCTCCATCCTCCATGAACTGATTTCAGCTTCAGTCTGAGAAGATAGAAGGATTTCCAGTACCTTCCCCAGCTCGACCCCTTCAAGGGCCCATCCCTTGGTCCTGCTGGCATCTCACGGCATGTGACACAGGAGGTGTTGTGAGCACTGGTGGGCTGGAAAAGCTAAAAAAGTTTGTGTAAAGTATGATCTGAAGCCTTCTATTTCTGAAGTATTTTATTTTTTCCCCTGTTTGCCAGATTTCTTCAATGAATTTTATTTTGACACGTTTCCAAGTTGCACGAGAAAGCAAGGAAGCATGAGAAAAATGAGGAAGCATGAGAAAAATGTTATCTAAATGCATCTAGAGATTTTCATTTATCAAAACTCTGTTCATTCTGTAAATTTGACAACCATTTCAATAAAGTTGTCATAAAACTGGAATAGAGAAACATGAAGCTTTTCATCCAGTGGGTCCAATACAGTGAGCAGATTTTCCTTACAGGTTGTTCTGGATAAACATATGCTACTTCATAAGGAGTATTCACTTATTTTTATTTTCTCCTGGACCTGACTGATTTTCTGTTCTATGTTGGGTAAACTGGATGGCTTTACTAAAATTCCTAACCAAGGACTAAGCCAGAATTGTCAAGCAATAGAAAGCAGTCAAAGTCCAACCACCAGCTTTATAAATGTGAGGGTTTACTGTCTTTTCTTTTAATAGCAAACTAGGTTGTGCTTTCAGAACTGGATGCCAGCAGTTCGTTGATACCACTTTTTATTTGGAGCCTTGTCGCACATTTTAGGTTCTTCCTTGCTGATGAGCTGCTTAAAGCAGGTGGTTAAAAGCAGAAGTCCCAGCTGAGATTGGATTTACCTTTCCCCCAAATCCAGCATGGGCACTCTTTGATTTGTATCTTACATTTTAAAATTTGAACAAACTGGAATAATTGAGGTTTGCCCTTTCCCCCCCTCAAATTAGTGTTGAAAATGTTTTGAAGGGACAGTGAAAAATTGTGATTTATGATTATTCATACTTTGAGTTAAGGAAAAAAAAGAAGTGAGGTCGTTCTTATGCAATTTACACTTCCAGAAGAGCTTTCTGTGTAAAAAATTTATGCCACTCCCATAAAGGGCCATTCATTAACCTTTTGTGGGAGATGAACAAAATCCAGAGATCTTGGCTAAATATGGGAACCAACAGCTAACACACTGTTTAAGAGAGACAATAGAAATCTATTTAATGAGGTAAATCTGACCAGAGATTAACTTTGTTCAGGGTATTTTCTAATAGAAAAGAAGCAGTGGGGTCATCCACATCCCTTTGAAAATTTATTGCTGTGCTCAGGAATTCCTCGTCCATCCCAGGACCGGGAATGTGAGCAGCAGGCTGCTGTGGCAAGTAAAAAAATAAATGGTGTTATCTTGATAGCCAGATAACACAGTATCTGCTCACATAAAGTCATTTGGGGAATATTGTTTGTGAAAACCTCTTTGCTTTGGATCCATTCCTTCTCCTTTCCGTTTTCTGATAAAAAATCCTAAACACCAAGCAGTTAAAGGCTGCCATAAAACTGAGAAGAAACACTGACACTGGTGCTTTATCATGCTCCATCTGGGAGGCGAGCCAGCTCTTCCTACTTCAAGTTTATTTCTCCTACTCTGCTTTACCTCAGATAATGTCTCATAAACAGTTAAGAGGGTCATTTGTAAATGTCTTGGAATGGTTATTGCTCTCATCATAGGCCTTGGATCTTCGTGCTTTCAGTTAGTGAACCTCAAGGTAAAAATCAAAACAAATTCCCGAGCCCAGGGTAATGGCTATCTGGGAATTCCTCTTGTTCCTAAGACAGAAAAGTTGCTCTTTTTCTCCACATTTTTTTTTTTTTTTAAATTGTGAGCTTCATCTCTCAGATTAGGTGAGACTTGCTTGCTTTCCAAGCTTGGTATGTGACTGAACTTCTGCTAAACCAGGGACTAGAACACCTAAACCAAGAGCTCAGCTAGAGCATTTTAGCAGAATATGGTCCCAAACAAGCAGGTTTCTGAGCAGCAAAGTCTCTGGGGGGCAAACTGCTAATTCCAACCAAGCCTAGGTACAGTATAGCCAACCATTTGTCCTAGTTTTGCTAAATGAATTAAACCACTGGTGGTAGCAGCAGCAGGAGCACGTTGGGAGGGCATGGAGGGCTGCTTGCTCCCTCCCTCTCCTCATTCGTGCCTTGCTCATTGATGCTCCTATTTTTGGGAAAAGAAAGACCCCTGCCTGTAGGTATTACCTGGTAGCTTGCAGAACCCAGGTGCCTATTCCAAGAGAACTAGGTACTTGATTTATCTTAATATATCATTACATATTTATCCCCTGGCTGTCCATCAGCACATGATGCCCACAGCTGGGGTTGGCCACGGTGCCCCTAAGCCGTGGGATGCAGGACAGTGCCAAGGAGCTGGTACAACACAACCCCACCCCAACTTAGGATGTGCACAACCAGCATGCCCTGCCCTGCTCTGAGCAGAGGCAGCAGGAAGGGCTCCATCCCCACACTGCTGTGTGTGTCAGGCCGTGCTGTGAAAAATGGGAGCTTGGCTAATTTCTTGTGACTGTGTTTGAAGAGGCAGCTGTGTAAAAAGACATTTACAATAATCTTTCATGTTCTCCAAAGGAAAAGAATCCACCTGTGTAATCTTTTAAGTTAAGCTTCCCTCGGGTCTTGTTTAACATTATGAAAATGGCAGCTCATATAATTTTATTGTCTGAGCTAAATATGATTCCTTCTCTGTCTTCCAGCTATTTCTTCTAATCCTTATCAATAAAACTACTAGGGTATAATGATTTTATAGGCTGCTGCTTCTTCGTCTTCTGCCTTTTATTACTTCAAGTGTATTCTCTTCCAATAAACTAATTAATCTCACAATTAGAATCCCAAAGCAACATTATGCAACCCACACAGCTACATCAGGCAGGAACGTAGAAGCGGAGATGACCAGATATTTGTTTGTGATGTTCCAGCTCCAGCAGAGTTCCTCAGTAAACAGCAAAAAGAAGAATGTGTTGAACTGGGAGAGGAAACTGGAATTTCCTCGTAAGTTTGATTTGGTTTATTTGAGGATGGGCTATTTGGAGAAGATTTGCTTTGAGCATCTCCACTCTTCTTTGGCTGGAGGATTAGGAAAGATAAATTCCCTGCATTTCTTGTGTACAGAGATGGTGGTGGTCTGAAGCTTTGGACAAGGCTGCATCTGATCAGAGAAATCAAACCGCAGGAGGCACAACAAACTAGGAATTTTTATTTACTGCCAATACCAAGGCACTCGTACCTGCTTTGAATAATGAGATGTGAGGCTGGGGCTTGTAGACTCAAACCTCATTTCTTTGCCTTGAGCAAAATGGGTATCTTCTGTGTCTTGACCCTCCATGAGACAGGAGTGATGAGAGATACCTACTTCAAGCAACATCAGAGATTCCAGCTGATGTTTTTAGTGCACCCTGCAGCAATCACCAAGTAATTATTATGCACTAATGTTTTTTTCAGCCCAAGCCCGTAGTTCCTGCTCACTCAGGGGTAATTTTAGACTGCTGCAGTCAGTGTGGTATCACTGCTGAGGCTGGTATGAGTGGATGTATCACGGTCTGAGCTTTAGGGAGGCAAAATCTCTTTTTGTGCAATACAATGTATGTCATTGTAGGCAGGGTGTATTAGTGTTCCTTTCATACATGGAAAATAAATGACCGTAAAGCTCCCTAAGTCACACTGTCTGTATCAATTGTCTGTGTCTGCAGAGATTCCAATACTGGATGTCAGTGATTTAAAAGCAAAATTAAATGCCCCAACTAATTATAGTTCTGTGCACATATAGTTACCTCTGAGTATTCGCAGCTGTCAGGTTCAAATATTTCTAATAACCGTGGCTGTGACATTTGTTCAACAGATGAGGCAAGAATAAAAGATAAAGGGGCAACCGCCTGGTTTGAGGAGTGGAAAGGAGTTCAGATACAGAAGTTGACGTTACTCCAAGCCCAGACCTGAGAAGACGGACTGTCAAGGTTTCTCCCAGGATGGGTTTAAGGTCCTGGAGCAGCTTGTGTCATTTCTGTGATGTTTTCCCATGGAAGGAGGGCAGCACTGTGCAGATGGTTGTCTTGCTCTAGAATGCATAAGGACCAAATCCTCAGTGCAGGAGCCTTCACCTCTGGGCTTCCCTGCAGCACAGCCTGGTGCTTGTGCCCGCTTCCCCCTGCGCCATTCCTGCATTTCCCTTCCCTTTTCTGCACAGGTCTCCACTCTTTCCAAGCTGCGCTTGGAGATTTCAGGCCTGGAACACGCTGCCTGTATCTTGCACAGCTGACTTTTCCCTTTTTCCCCCCTTCCAAATAATTTTTTACACATTTCTATCCTCAACCCCTGCAATATGCTTAAGACATGAGATAGCGACAGCGATATAGTTTTTCAAAGACTTCCACTGAGAATTCCCATAATGGCATTGCTGACAGGAGATACCTTAAAAAGAAAGCACCGTAAGGAAAAACACATGTTTGGGTTTCTTTTTTTTTTTTTTTTTTTTTTTTTTTTTTTGGTGGTGGGGGTAGTGGAGGGAGGAAAGATTAGTAGACTATCCTCAATGTGTGTGTCTCAGACCTGTGATCTTTGCTGCAGAATCCAACTGTGCAGATCTATCAAGTTCAGCCACGCTGGGGTATGCCACACAGGTGGATGGTTTTATCTTGACAGTTGAGCTTCCAACTGAAAGGAGACAGAAAAAACGAGATGAAAAAACATGCTAAAACCTGTTCAGCTCCCAGCCAGGCTTGGGAGCTGTGCTGCTGCATAACAGTGCTGCTCGAGGAACAAAGGCACAGCAATGGGTGGCTCTTTCAGTCCCAGGTACTGTATTGGTTTTCCTAAAGCAGTTTTAAAAACAAGGACAGTCCCATCTCACAAAATAAAGGAGGTAGGGTGCAATTCTGCCTTGATGAGGAAGAAGCAGCAACATGGATATGCCCTTGGAGTACTCAAACTGAAATGTAGCTGAGTGCGTGTTTCACAGGGGAATGATGATACCCAAAATCCATACAGTTAGGGCTGGATCTTCAAAACTGCAAGCCATGCATCCACAGCATTCCCATCTCATTTAAATAAGACAAGACATCCAGATCTCAGCAGGAATATTTCAGAGCTGCCTTGCTCGCCCACCGGTTTCACACCCTGCTGCCTCTGGAATGTGGCAGGTTGGGGTGCCCGTTGCATTTCCACTGCAAACTTCCAGATGCATGGGCAGAGTTTGCATGGCTCGGGTTAACATTAAAAAAGGGAAATGTTAATGAAATGCTTAAGCACATACCTATGACACAATCTGAAACAGGTGGATGTGGAGCCATTGAAGGGCTCATGCTTCACTCAAACCATATGTGAAACTCCTGTTGCCATCCTAGGAGCAATGATCAAGGGCAGGAGATGGCTGTTAGTGAGCATGATTTAAAACTGACTTTAGAAAGAGTAATTTATGCTTTGGAGCCTCCTCAGATGTGTACCCAGTAGGAAATTCTGTAGCTACACCTGTTTACACATCTTTTGGCTCTCTGAGATGCTAATGAGAAATCCAGCCCTCACGGGCACTGGGAGAGACTGTAACAATTACTGAGCTCCAGAAAGAAAATGGGTTTCACTGACTGATTTATCAGCAGGCTTTCCTGGAGGACAGATAATTCACAACAGGAGTTTTGAGGGGCCACCAGGCTAAACTCAGGTTTTGCTGGACAAGGCTAGAGATTGCATCCAATAGCCTCTGGAGCCAGGGGCTGTCCAAGACAAAGCTCCCTTTCCCCTCTCTTCCTTTTTTGTTTGCACCCACATTTTTAAATATTCATCTGCCCTTCGCATTTGTGAAGACGTTTAGACCTGATGGGGCTTCATATCATGTCACTCCATCTGCTGAGATGCATTCTTCATTCATGTATTCCTTGGCACCACGTGCACTTGAGGGCCTCACACTGCACCAAGGTTCATCGGGAGCTCAGCAACGAACATCCCTCTGCTCTGATCCCTGGCCATTAGTGCTGCCTGTTAACTTAAGCAGAGACAAACCAGTGTCCTCTGACTCAGGATACACACAGGAGTGAGCAACCAGCTTGTGATCTCCAGTCCCTGATGGTCCCTCTCCAGCTGCAGACTGGTGGAGCATCCTGCAGCAGTGTGTTGGCTCTCTGGAGAGACCTCTCAGCAGCAGCTGCAGGGAGAGTGGCCTTCCTTTGGCAGGAGTGAGCCACGGTGCACTCTCTAGGAAACCACAGAGCTGTGGCAACTACTTCTGCTCAGGTCAGAAATAAGGCTCAGCATTAGATGACCTCAGTCCTCTTCCTAAAACCCCCAGGAACTTTCTTCTCCAAAACCTCACCTTCTTCCCAACAATCTTCACCAGGCAAGTGAGGAGCAGGGGGAAAGCAGAGACATTCTTTGAAGAGCTGGTGAAAACGTGCAGATGTGCAGAGTTCCTTCTACTAGAGATGCCCAAGACTGGGGCTGGATCACGGGGCGGCGCCAGCACCCCTCTGCACAGCCGGAGGTGTCTGCGCCTCTGCATGCCTCAGGAGTTTGGGCTGGGAGTGGTGGGAGTGAGGAAAACGCTCGGGGAGGTTGCAGGATCAAATGGGTTGTTTAAGTACGAGTCATTATAATTTTGTTTGTGAAGCATCACTTTACTTCGTTAAAAATAAATAAAACATGGTAAAAGATGAATAAGGCTCAGTATAAATGGTCTTGCGTGTTTAAGGAGCTGCTCCTGCAGTTTTGGGACGTGATTACGTGGTGTGAATATGTCCCCATCAAACCCCAATCTCATCATTCCTCTTCCTAAAAATCAGATTGCAAACCAGCAACAAGGTTTCTGCTTAATTATAGCCCGAGGAGCGATGTTTGGGCTGTGAATGACATCAGATTTCACACTGATAGACGAGGAGTACATGTGCTGATACCATCTGCAGATTGGGCACAGCTCGCCGGGAGAGGTGCACACCGTGGTGAGGAGCCATCCCGCTATGCTGTGTCCCTGGGAGTCCCCAGGTCTCAGTGGGACCCCCACGCTGGGACCAGGGAGCACATTTATTTTCTGAGCCAAGTGCAGCTTTCCTACTGTGCAGCCTCGTGCTCGCCCCTCCTCTCATCTCCAACAGCCTTGGGAATTGGAAGACTCCTTTTTCTCTTTGCATAAGCAGGACGTAAATTCAAAGGGTTCTGCTGAATATTTGTTAAGATACATATTTATGTGCAAAACCCTCCCTACCCCTCAGAAACCATTTAGTTAAAAGAGGATAAAGATGATTTACTTATGCCTTAGGGCTGTTGCTATTTAAACACTGTACATTTATGTCTATTTACTCTGGTATTTACTGAAAAAGCATAGTTAAATTAGCAGTTGCTGCCTCTCCTAAACCATCTCTGAAGGCTCATACAGCACTTCTTCAAGGGAGCAAACTTAGGGATGAACAAACCACGTCATTCTGGCTGCACGACAGTGAAAGCAAACACCCTTTTCCAGGGGCCACAGGGAAAGAAAATGATGTCTATGGATTCCTCAGTGCGGCAAAGTGCTCATTTTGGTGAAAACCCCAGCTTTGCAAACTGTGTTGTCACCACACTCCGCATGCAGCATCTCTGGGATGGTTTGCTCTGTCACCCAGGTGTGCACACGGGTTCCTGACATCCCATGAGTTCCATAGATGTTACATAAGGGGCAAAATCACCAGGATTTGAGCTTGCCAGGGTTCTTTTTTCTGCTCAGGGGTATTAGCAGTAATGACACTGGTGCAGTCGATAACTGGCTGGCTGCACTTAATGACCCGAGGCACGACAGCTCCTCTCAGCTGGCTCCCAATCCCCAGGAAATGCACCCCGGCTTGATTACTGTCGCCTAAAGAGTCACACATGTACCCTGGGAACCTTCTCTTCATTAACTTAACCTGTGTGCAGAGAGCTGCTGCAGAAACATATTTTTTCAATCAGATAGTGCATTTTCAATTAAATGACTTGGTTTCTCCCCATTTTCCCTTCCTTTCCTGCTGTACAGGAGCTATCTGTGCTTAATGCTGTAATGGGACTTGCCATCAAGTTGGCAGTTCTGAAGCGATGGCGACGACAATTGAGGTGTGTTACTCTTTTCCAGTGAGTCTATTTGTACCACGTGGATATTCAACATGACTTAGAGCAAAGACTATTCCGCAAAATTCAAGACAAGATGTGACAGACGATAATTCATGGTGAAGAGTCACTGAAGAACTCCAGGCAAGCAGGAAGCTCGGTATTCCCGTACCTGCATGCCTGGAGTTCCCCTGCAGATGACTTTGTCAGCAGTTTAAGAAACGAGCACGCACGTTTTTTGTGAGCATAATGAATGATGTATGGCAAATGTTTGCAAAGCAGCTGAGAAGAAAAGCTGCTGGGGCAGGGCTTTGGGTTTTCAGGCTGCAACAGTGAGCCGAGGAGCAGGACCTGGAGATAAAGTGGCTTTGGGGGAGTGGTGGCAGAGTTGAATTAAGCATGAATCAGAAATCTTTCTTCAATAGTGAGGTGAGGAGAAATAGGAAAGGGTTTCCATTCCAGAAACAACATTCTCCCTCTAAATGAATGTCTTCCAGAGCTGTTGAACCTTGGGTGTTCCGTGTTTGAGGCTTAGTCTTTGGTGGCAGGTGGGAAACTGCATGTGCTCCTTGCTCCACAGTCAAGAAAAGAACAAATCTGCTCTTTCCCAGACAGAAAGAAGCCACCAACACCCAGAAACAGACTGGGATGGCCCCAAGGACCAGGCTGTGTGGGGAAGGAAGGGAGGGGGTGCTGCTGCCCTACTCCAAGTGTTATGCCCTGGGTTGCTGGTGAGGACAGGAATGGCATTTTGCAGGCGAGGCAACAATTCCCTGGCAAAAGTTACCCCTCAGTCTTGGTACCCAACTGGATTTGCTGGAACTGATACTGGTTTTCACGTCTCCAAGCCCTGTCCCAAACTCTGCAGCTTGTCACACTTGGCATTGCAACGTGGGAATGACTCATCGAGACCAAACACATCTGGAAGTGGCAGATTCAGGCTGTGCTTCAAAAATATGCCTTACTTATTAATTTATTTATTTTTCTTCTGAGCAGGCATCAGCTCTTCAGGACTGCAGAGTGCTTTGGGTGGAAATTCTGGTTCTGTTTCACTATGATTGAAGGACAGAAAGAGGGCAAATAAGTGAGGTGCTCTTCCAGCACTCAGGCAGGGTGGGCTGGGTGCTGGGGGCTCCTGTACAACTACTTTGCTCGCACTTGGGGTGAGGGAAAGAATATGGGTCAATTTATTCTGTTTTATTTTTAGCATCACCTAAGAGTTAGAAAAGATCCCTCATTTTTAAAGTGGTTTTTGCTTTGCTAATGTGGCTTCAAGTCTTCTAAAGAAAGTGGTACAAAAGAAATAACTTTGGAGGCAATTTCCTGTGTATAAAATGTTAAATAGCTTTACAATGAAATATGAAATAAATAACTTTGAAGCATACTTATTCCTTGTTCTTGGTGAATTCTTAGAGCTCACATGGCATGGAGATATTTTTTCAGGAAAAAAACCATAAAAAACCCAAGCCTTTTGGCATGTTTAATGGAAATCAATCTGAACTGAAATTTCAACTGGTAGTAAATCAATGCCATCTTCGTGCTCTCTGTGAATACTTGCCTGTTCCTTAAAGATCATGCTTGTATTTATTTGAAAAAAGGCTGCTCAGCGTTTGGCACGCAGTGAATTAGACACTGATGGTGCTTTAAAGCAATCACAAGGGAGTGTGAGCTCCTACAAGGCACCTTTGGAGGACAACCATTGATGGTGCCAGCCTGCTTGTCACCTCCCTCTGCCAAGGTCATGCTGTGGGGTGCACTCATGTCCCCGTTGCTGGCCGCTTTGGCAGAGACACTCGTCAAGCTCTCCATACATCATTCATTCCTCAGAAAGTGCTTCTCCCATGGCCTGAGTCTGCTGGAATCCCTCTGCCCGTGAGAGGACCACACTGTGCACTGCAGCTCCACCTCTTTAGCAGTGGAGCTTGGCAAGCCGGGCAGTTTGCCATTAGCTCTGTGTCCTGGGAGGTTGTCACTCATCCCTCGCAGCCGCCGCTGCCCGGAGCCCATCCATCACCGTGTCAGCAGCAAGCCCTCGCTTGCTCCTTTCTGTGGATCAGAATCAAAAGAAAGACACATCCAGGGAAGGGAGGAACAGGTCTACGTGTCTTGGTGTCACAGTCTCAAGCGTGCTTTTTTCAGGGTGCGTGACCCCCGGGGAGCACCAGCCCCACCCATGCTGTGTGGGGACACAGGGGTGGCACAGCACCGGCACGCTGGACACAGCACACACAGAGGTCTCTCCAGCTGGCTGTACCTTCCCTGGTCCCACTGGGTGCCACTGGCATGCCAAGGCCCTCGCCAGGTCGGGGAAATGCTGTACAATCAATCTGCCATCTCTAAGTTACCTGCTGGTTTGCATGCTTAGGTTGCCTGTCTCATTTATTTCTTTCATACTAATTAGTTTTCCACATCCCACAATGTCACAGCTCTTGTCTTAGATGTGTGCAGGAGAGATTTCCAGGTTCTATGAGGCAGGCATCAACCCTAGGAATTAGGAATCTGAACGTCCTTGAAGATAACAGCTTTTGCCCAGTCCCACATAACCTGGAGGATTAGCCAGGCACTTCTTGAAAGTGCCATGGGAAGAGGGGTGCTGAGGCATCCAGTGCCAATGCCTTCCTTGAGGACTTTTCCTCCTGGAAACATGCAAGGAAAGGACATTTTGGGGCTATTTGTGAAGACAGTCACAGGTCCTGAGTGTGCAGTGTGCATCCCTCCATGTTTGCACTGCTTGCCATTACCTTATTGCCATGGGCAATTCTTTTCCCTCTGGCACCTCCCTGTCCCTACAGATAGCACAGACTGCAGGAATAAAGGACTTTTCCTGCATTTCCTCTGCTGCAGGAGCTGCACAAGGACTGCCTGCACAGCGAGCACTCGCATTATCTGCCCCATATGCAGCCATCTGGTTCTGCTGAAGGGTTTGATCCCTCAGCCGGGTTTGATTTATGTGGCAAGAGCAGCGACATTCCCATTGGAGAAGCCGAGCGTGATGGTTAACGCTGCCACTGCTTAAGGGTGAAGTTGGATCCCACCAAGGCTGAGTTTTAGGTTGCCCCTTATTGGACACATCTGGTGAGGGAAAGGCTCTCCCCTTGCCCCTGGCCCACTCTGGCTGGGTTTGGGCCAGGCAACGTGAAACCCGTTTGCATTTTCAATGCCTCATGTCTTGGTTTGCGGGAGCGCCGCTTTCCCCGTGATGGAAGCTTGGGAAAATGATACAGAAGGATATTTTTGCACTACGAAGAAAAACAATGCAGGGGTTTTTAACTTGGTATAAAGAGGTTTTTGTCCCCTGTTGTGAGTGTGACAGCATCAAGTTGGGACTCCACATGATGAAGAACCTCAGTGAAGTGTTTTGTAAGGACAGTGCTCATTGGCATCACCAGTTTGCATGTGGGGAATGTCACAATGTCACACGCTGCTCATCTTATGTCCTGAGTCCTCCTCAGAGACATTGGTGGTTTCTCTCCTTGTTCTTGACTTCACTGTTGTTGTGAAACACCATATTCAGTGGTTATGTACTTGAAACTCCTCTTTGTGATTGTTTTTTTCAGATAATATGACTTATCATGATGCATTATCATAACTTTTTACTATTTCCTTTATTACAATATATTTTGCAAAGTTCATAAGTCAATAATCTTTAGTTCCAGTTAAGAGGCCTGATTGTTGAAGGAACTTTTCCAGAGGAAAACTGAAATACAAAATTGGTCTAATCCAGAGCTCTTTTATCTTCATTTCCCAGTGAAATCCAGCTGACCCTGGGTGAGATGCATCAATTTATATTGAACAAGCAATGTACTGGCAAAAAGTGTTTGGGGATGAGAACTGACAAGAGACAACCTCAATTGACATATCATAGGAAAGCTGGGAAGGCAAAATATACTGACCCAACCTGGAGTGAGCACAGCCCTCCACAGCAGGCAGGGCTGGTAAGCCCTGCAAAAAGCGATGTGTTAAGGTTTGGGTGTGTTTCTGTGATGCAGATACTGGAAGGAATTTTTATGGGATCTGGCCCTGGAATTGAGAGGATTAAATAGCAAAGGAAAAACCAATGTGCTATTTGTAACTGATAGTGCACAGCAATGATAGTTCTGGTAGGAACTGGAATTTGAGTCCCAGTTGGCTGTGGCCAGCCATTTCTAACCACCTGTGAGCAGCATCCGCCTGGGAGTCAGGGCTGGAGATACAAGCTGCAGCAGTCCAGGATTCCTGCATGGCTTCAGGAAGGATGTCCCATGGTGGGAAAAGGGGATACAGCCCTTCAGTTGTCTTTTTTCTTTTTTTTTTTAAGCCATTAGTCCATGTGTCAAAATCAATCCCTGTGTGCTGAGTTGTTGGTGCTGCAGGGAAGGTCCAAAGTGCAGCATCAAACCCAGCTGGAAAATGCACAAGACGGGAAACAAATCACCAGGATCTTTCTGCAGCACTGCAGCCCACGCTCCTGCCTGAGCACAGCCACACGCTGTGCATCATGTACTGCCAGGTAATGCTGACCTGGGCTCCATCAGCAGGCTTTGCACTTCTTCCCATTGCTTTTAAACCAAAATACAGCTATGTTGTGGTCAGGCTTGTAGGAGAGAGGAAAGGAGGTAACATAGTCTGGGGGTTTGAGTGCAGAACTAGAAGTCAGGTCAGGGTTTAGTCCTGTATCCTGGTAATTCAAGGTGTTCTCTGAGCTCAATCCACAACCTGTCTGTGCTCCCTTTCTGATCTGTGCACTGTGATCTTGGAGCGTGATGGGACTCAGGTAATTCACGGGTGTTTGGAGGAATGTTTGTAGCCCGAGATGGAAGGTGATGCAGAAGGATCACCTGCTGCATTTTATATGTGCACTAAGTCTGAGCTTGAATTTTACTGCCACAATGAGCCCTTGCCGTGGTGTATGGTGCCGTCTCCAGGTCCTGCCTATGTAAAGAAATGAGAGTGTCAGAGGGAAGAGGGAGAATCAGGGACCAATCCCACCGCATCTCCCTTGGCACTGGGGCATGCCACCTAAGCCAGAAATACTGGGATTTATAAAGGCAGTTGGCTGCTGCCAACCATCTGGGAATTGTAAAGGTGCTTCCAAGATTTTTTGACTTGTCTAAGGATCTTAATTAAATGCCACACCTTCCCAGAACACCGAGAGCCGCGTGTCCAACACCGCGGGGACCGGCGGTCCGTGTCTGCGGATCATCAGCCTGGGACGGAGCGATGCTGCAGCTGGTGTGGCCACGGGGTGCTGGGATGGCAGCTGCGGTCCCTGGGCTTTCCTTCTCTCCCAGACCTGTGGCAGCACCAGGCAGGGGCAGCAAACCCACAGGATGCCTTTCCTGTTGGATATCTTGCACTTTGAGTGGGGCTGTTGCCCCGCTGCACAAGGTGGTGGGAGGAGGGAAGGAACGCCAGGCCTGCAAATTAGCATCAAAGGCTTGGTGCGAGGTTTATGGGGACATTTACTAGTGTTGTTTTCATTATTTACACCAGTCTTGGTTCGAGGAGTTCTCATTAAAAGTGTAATAAATGTAAAAATATTTTACAGGCCAATAAAAGTTCCAAAGCAAAAATAGCTTTATATAGTGCGACTTTTTTTTTCCTTTACAAAATACTGTGTGGTATCATCTTGAACCTGCGGATTGCTGATGGGATGAGAGAAGCCCCTCCATTCTGGGGAGGTGTAAGGGGACAGGGTGGGGATCAGAACTACTTTCCAGCCAATTAATTTGTCAGGTAAGGGGTAACTCTCACAGTCACTGACTTTGATGAAAGCACGTTATGCCAAGTAAAACCTTTTTCTCTCTTTCCTGTGGAAAAAAGGAGAAAATCAGATAATTTATATTATTGTTTTTCTTTTTTTTGGTTTTGTTTAAAAACCATGAAATATATCCAGAAAGGCACTGGAATGGGACTGACAAAGGGAAAATGCATTAATGTTTTCAAATTCCTCTATAAAATATGCTTGCATAAACACACTGTATGTAGTCAGAGCTGGCGTATAGTTTCTGGAAGTATGTTAAACAAGGATAGTGATTTTTGCCAAGCCTTCTGTTACATTTTGGGATGTGCAGTCCTCTGCAGGAGGACAGAACTAAAACGAGGAAACACTTTGGAATGAACTCAGCTTGGAGGTAATCCAAAAATCTTGTGGAATGGGTGGAGACGAAAAAAAAAATTTGAGTTTAACCATTAAATCATCCAGCAACTTGGTATCCACGGCATTCATCTTCTTGTCCCAAAAATAATAATGTTCAAAAGTCATAATGACATCTAAACATCTTTGATCACAGAGCAGACAAATTGGTCCAAAAATGCTAAATTTGTCTGTCTCACCGGGGTTATCCTAATAAATACTGGGGCAGTTTTGCAAACGGAGTGGTTTTCAAAAGTGTGGAATGAATGTAGATGTGCTTGACCTAAAAGAAGCTGGAGGTGTCAGCTGCAGCAGCCTGTGGACCTCCTTGCTGGAAAGCCAATTTATGATTGATTCCTGGTTTTTAGGCTCTGGCATCTGTAAATGCTGTGACTAGTTGTTGTTTTTTTTTTTTTTTTTTCCAGACAGACTCTAAAAGCTGCTTTTATAATTGTGCATGAACAATGATTTTTGCTCATGCAGGGTTTTAGTCCCAAGTTTTTGCACTTTGAAAAGCTAACCCTGAGCTTGGGGAGATGGAATGAGGAGGAAAGAGGTCTCTCCTAGAAGGAGCCTCTTCCTTTCCCCCTGCCTGCTTAGTGAGCAGACCTGTGCCGGGAGTAGGAGGGGATTAACTCACAACCACCACAAAGGTGCCACCACCACAAAGACCAATAACGGCCTGACCAGCTCAATGCCATTTGTGAAATCCAGTTCAAGAACTGAGTGATGCCAGGCAAAAACACTGAAGCATTTGCATCCTGTCTAGCAGGTAATGAGCAGAAAGACATGAAGACAGTGCAATTACACCACAGATTAATCTGGACTTTCAACCTGAACCTTCCACTGCTGGGTTTTTTGTGTATGTCTGTGACCAGAATCGAGAGTTTCTCTGAGAGGCTGCTTCAAGGGGAGGAACAAACCAGCCAAAAGTCACACAACATTTTCTTAGCAGGAAATAAATTTATATCCTTGCCTTTCTTTTTTCTTTCTAAACTGTTGGAAAGAAATGTGGGGCTCGGAATGGGATGGTCGCTGCAAGAAAACATGGCTGGTTTTACTGCCCTTCCTATTGTGCCCCAAGGCCACAATTAGGTCTGGAATCCCATTGTGCCAGGCATTGCCCAAACACAGAGGAAGGAACAATCCTCGACTCCAAGGTCTGCAGTATTGATTAATCTTTATTTGTTTGTGCAATTACTAGTTTATTATTAAACACAGTTATTTGCTTAGGAAGGGAAACGCTCTCAATTCAGAAATAACGAGGCTGGGTACCAGTTGTGGCATAAGCCATCCATTGCATAGAGGCAACATGGAAATATTTTTCTCATTTTCACGAGTGCTTCACTGACGTTTTAAGTTTTCAGGTGATGCTGGGGAGTTACACTCGTGGCCTGTGAAAGCCCACGTGATCAGGATGCAGAATTCCCGGCAGGCCCTTGGGAACCTGCATCCTAAAACAATGTGCACTAAGTCCATGACAGACAACAGCAGAGCTGGGACTAACAGCAGCCCATATCCCAGGCTGGTTCTCCTGAAGTACTATGTCCTGTTTCTGCAAAAAATGGATATTCTGTGAATATGCCTCTACAAAGAGTTTTCCTGCAAAATATATTTGATTTAACTTGATTATTCTGGTAATCTATATGTCTCTACCTTGGCTGCTGGCTAAAATACCTTTTTGTTGTCCACACGTTATCCTGGCTTTCCCATTGCAGTGCTGTTATCTCTTTCACGATCTTATAATTTACAGGAAATTCAGAGCTGGACACAACCACTACTCATAATTTGAAATGCTGATCCTTGGCCTGTCACTCCAGCTGTAACACATGCAGCCTGCTCTATTAAACTTTACTGTCTACCCTAATAGCCATGTGAGGCTAGAGATCCAGGGATTAGCTTTGATTCCAGTTTAACTACTGATAGGTGCTTGCAGAGTTACAAAGGGCTCTTTCTCTTCTGAGGAGCGCTGAGCATCTTTGCTTTGGTTTGTTTATAAGCTACTGAAAGTTGGTCTAACACAGATTTTCTCCAAATAGGGCTACTACAGATTTGGCTTATTTTAGTTGAAGAATGGTGCACTCAGAGCATTGACAACTTGACGTCTTACTCTGTGTGTAAATATGCCATACATTGAGATGTCAGGGAAAGAAGTGAATTTTCTTTCATTCAGGACCTTCTGGATTCTGTGAGTGGGTGGAAGGTCGGGCATGAAGCAACTGGATTGTGTAAGATGGGTTGAAAGCAAGGGTAACTTCCACTGATTTCAGTAGAGCCAAGATTGCCCACGATATTCTGGATTGGGCTAATGGCATTTGCATAGTCCAACTAGATGCTGGCAAGGGAGATAATTACTGTTTTGCCTTGTGTCTCTCAGCCACGTGAATGTTCTCTCCATGTGTTGGTGGGAAGGTGTAAGATCAGAAGCCTGGTGGTGTTCACTTGTGTCAGAAGCAGGTAGAAGTATGTGGCAGAAGCACAGTTAGTGCTCTGAGTCATGTGATGGAAATCATAGACTCATTTAGTTTGCAAATGATTAAGATCATTGAGTCCAAAGGTAAACCTAACGCTGCCAAGTCCACCACTACACCATGTCCCTGTGCACCACATCTACAAACAGGATCCTTCTACGACTGTGAGCTCCTGTGGATAGAGGGAGACCCGTTTGGATTGTGGATTGGAAATTCTCTTGGCAAAAGTGTCTTATTTCTGTTGCAGAGGAAGGTCTGGTCACTGCCCCAAAGAATGAGGTTGAGCACGGAGATGTTGCCACCACGGGGCACGCAGGATGTATCACAGCAACCCATCCACCCATGCAGCTCTTCCTAAAGACCATGAAGGACAAGTGAGGCAGGAGAAACTACTCCTGCTGACACATTCTAGGATATTGGTGAACAGAAGAGGGCTATGGAGGGTCAGCACATCCCTGCTGTGGCCAGAGGTGTGTCTTTGGAAGGCGCTTGCAGAGGCTACATTTCTGTATATAGCCTGTAAAACCTCTACAGCTGGTTGGGAATAGGGTTTTATAAGGATGTTTTAAAATTTGAAATACAGCAATGAGTTGAACCAGGAAGTTTTCTTTTTTTTTTTTTTTGTTTGTTCTCTGTTTTGTTTGTTTGTTTGTTTTGGCTTTTTTGATTTTTTTTCTTTTTTAAGGAATGTATTATTTTTTCTGCAGCTTGCACTGGGAAAGATCTCTTGGGACCAGAGTAACATCTCTTCTAAAGCATACAAAGCCCAGACAGCTGAGCAGCCTGTCAGGGGTGGCACTTGTCTGCCCAACCTCCTGGTTCATAGGCTTGTTCTATGTGGCCTGGTGGGAAACACAAGTATTGTCTGGTATCGTAGTTTTGGGCTGGAGCTCCTCTGTATGAGGCAGAGTTTCCCCCGGCACATCTTACTTTCCTCACAGTTGTTCAGGGAAATATTTCAGTTTTGTGTCAGTTTGGAACAGGACCCATTATTGAAGCTTGAATTTTGTTCCCCACCCCCCCCCAAAAAAAAAAAAAACAAACCCTGAATTCTTGTTTTTCAGCCAGTCCTTGCTCTCTCAAGGCTGCAGCAACCTCCAGTCAGCTCCAGGACTTCATTTTCATACAGGCTCTACCTTTCAGCATCTGGGTGTTCTCTGAGGGAACACCTTACCCCTTGTACTCCCGAGCAGATGGTGAGTTCAGAAAGGATTTTTGGGATAACTCACCAATTTGTTCGAATCTCTGACAGATTTTGAGGATGCCTTTGGCTGTGAAAACTGCTCACCTCTCTGAATCCAGATTTATTGGCTTCCTAAGTATTTTATAAGGACTCAGTGTAAATTTTCTTGGGACTATGCTGTATGAGCACCTGAGTTGCTGGTATGGATAGGTGGAAAATTTGAATGGCTGCCGTGTGTGGTTTGTAGCTGTTTTTGTGCATATTTTCAACAGCCACAATGGTTACGCCCATAAACTGAAAAAAAAAGAAACCTCTTTCCCGTCTGTTGGCTTTTCTTGCGCCTCATGTATATTCTTGTTTATTCTGCTGGGCTTCCAAGATGGAAGTTTGTACAAACATTTTAGAACTTTGAAAAACAACAACCAGAGGCAAAAGAAGAAAAAGGAAAACACGGAGCAGGGCGATCAGCTCTCAAGTGGGTCTGTGCATCCTTTGCTTTATCAGCTGGAGCTTCAAGCTCGCATTGATTTTTACAGAGCTTTGGGGATGCAAAGCTCCTATTTTCTGCTCTGCAAATGAGTGTAACATGTTGTTTCTTTAATGTGTATTCTTTGGAATTCATCCTCTGGCTGTATAGCTCTGTTCTTCCTGAAGATTATGTACACATGAAGGAAATAATCACAGCAGATGCCACCCAATACCTGTGGTGGATCAGATAACCCAACCCGCTCTACAGCTTTTGGAAATCCTGAGTCAGGTGTTTGCTGTCCAAAGAAGCTTCCTGAAAGCAAATGATTTCTGGGGTTTGTGCACTCAAAATTGTTTTATCTCCTCTTCTAGTTTTTGCTGCAGAGAGATGATTTCCAGAGACACATGAGGAAGTTGAGGGAGATAGGTAAGTGAAAAGAGCCCTCCAGCTGGCACTTCACGTGAAGAGATGAATTTTCTACACAAAGCAAAAGCAAGCGGAGCTTGTTCATCTGGTTTACCAGTCGTGGCTAATGTAGCAGTATTGGCAACGTTCATCATCAGTACAGTTAATGCTATTTTGTATAATTCATTGACTTCCATAAGGTCTCCATTGACCACACTACCTATGCAGGTAGCCAAGCATGCCAACTACCTTCTGACATTAACTGTAAGCTGAAAATACAAAAAGTGCCAGATTTTCACACTGGTTCACCCCAATTGTGAATAGAGGTTGGCATTAGCCAAGGATGCTGGCTTGGTTACGGCCCAGTGAATCTCACTCAGGTTTTAGGGGACACTTCCCATCCTCCACGGGTTTCACAGAGAGGGAAGGATGCAGCACTGTGGATGGCACGGTCTGTCCCAACTGGGCACAGAGGAGCACCCACCACCTGTGTGCTGGTGACCAAGGCCACAGCTGGTGTTGAGGGCACCGACAGACCTGACTGAGCTGCTGCAGAGGCACAACCCAAATAGCTGTGTGGAGCAGAGCCACGTCCGATGGGTTGCAGCTGTCCCTCTGCCTCCCGGCCGCCCCCGCCCCGCTCCAAATGTAAATCATCACCCTTTTCCCTTTTTAGCATAACAGTTGTGTCATTTAAAAGCTCAAAGAGCTGAGAAAAAAGTCTACTTGTTTAGAGAAACCATTAAAACAAATTATGAGCATTTAATAAATGGGGAAAACTGTCTGTTTGTCATAACACAGAATTTTTCCTTTAAATATCCAAACAACCACCCAAAAGTTTCCTCGTAGATGGGTGTGTTGGGGGATATTTCCAGGGTCAATTTGCACTGGGATTCTTTCTGGGAGCCTTTGGCCCAAATCCCTGCACAGATGGGTGGAAGGCTCAGGGTGGGGTGAAAAGCTGGCCTGAGCTCCCTTTGGGCCTGGTGATGGAGCACAGCAGCTTCCCCGGACTCGTGGTACCCAGACGGGCTGGCACATGTGGCCTGCACCCTCAGAGCAGAGGGATGGGAGCACAGTGCCCATGTACCACGTTGTGCTTGGCTCCATGGACAGTGCTTGGCTGGTCCCTGGGGAGGAGGGGCTGCCTTGCATGCAAATGGCATTTTTGCAAAGCTCCGATGCATCCCTTGAATAAACAGCAGCTTGGCCACTGCCTTTGGAGAGCAGTTCAGTGTTTTTCTCACTTCTCGTGTGATATTTCTTTTTTCAAAACATTTCCTGATCCTGAGCTCCTTCCTCAGGTTGTGGGAACATTCAGGTTTGGATCTGCAGTGTGTGGGCTGGCCTCTCTGCAGTTGTTTAACAGTTGATTGCTTTGAATAGGATTATCTTGGACAGGCAGAGAATCATCTCTGCAGTGCCAGGGCCGCCTTCGCCCTGGGAGGGGGGAGAGACCAGACCGAGATGTGAGGTGCTCATGCTCTTGCTGGCAAGTGTCTCCTCCTGACTGTGTGTGGAGGCTCTGGAGCTGTGGTCTGATCTTTAACAGCTATTAAGTTCATGGTCCTTAAGAAGGATTGATTCCTGGCTAAACCCCCTTGCAATGAGCCTCTTTACCTTTAGAATCTTCCAAAGTCTGGGAGAAAACCACCTGTGTGTCTTGCTGTTTGGTGACTCAAGAGCCTGGAGGTAACACAGTGCTCAGCTTTTAAGTGCACAACATCTTGCTGTGTCACAGGATTTCAGTTTCACTTGTCTGAAACCCCACCGCTGGCTCCCCTCGAGCACCACGGGGTGCTGCAGGCATGTTGTGGACCAGCTCCCGAGGGCAGCAGACACTGTCTGAGCCAACCCCTCTGCAAATTGAGTTTCTCAGCATCGCAGGCTGCTCAGGAAAGGCAAAAGGGGATGCTCCAACAAGCACGGAGCTGCTGAGCTCCTCGCTGCTGCCAGGCTGCTGCATCCCTGCCACTGGTCAGCCACTGCTGATGGGGCACCTGCTGAGCACTCGGGGCACTAGTGTCATGTGCCCTACGTGATGGTGGCCAACTTGCTGGAGGTATCTCGGCTTGTGGCTGGCACCCTCGCAGGGTACTTCCATATTTTTCTTAAAGTGCTTGGAGCTGGCAGTTTTTACAAAGGTAGTTGGTCCATGAGGGGAGCACATTTTGTGCTGCTGTTGTGCTGGAATTGGGCAAAACGGGAGGGAAAAGATAAAAAGAGAGACCTCTTTAGGTCAGTCTCTGCTTTGGTTGTGGGTTCCAGCAACACATGAGTTCCAGAAGCAGCCTGGTGATGCTTGTTGGAAGAGGGTGCACAAGGTTTTGCTAAATTTGTGTAGATATGTGAGTTTGGCGATTACGATTTGTAAGCTTTCAGTTTAAGACTTCTCTGTGGGGTTCATGAGGAACAAGTCCCGTAAAGAAGAAGGCGTGAAAACAGCACTCACCAATGAAGGTGGCAATGGCAGTGTCACCACTGGGAGCTGGCACTGGCTAAGCAGAGCGGGTGGCAAGAAACAGGTATGAGACAGGCCAAATAAGTTGGGTTTGTGATAAAGAAGATGATAAAAGATATGGCCTGAACAAAATCTTGGAGATGCTAACAGAGGGAGAAAAGGAAAGAGTGGTAAAAATGTTACAAGGACTAAACCAAAAGGTTTTGAAAGAGGCTCAGTGTGTGGGCAAGAGAGAGATGGTTATCACGGTTAACTGCTCAATTACAGGCTTTGTCAGGGGCAGGTAGAGCTGAGGTGGCTCCTCTCTGCAGAGGTGACAGCTGAGATGGGGACTCCTCTCCTTAGACTTTGCCAACAGTCCACATGTCTGGTCACAAAAAAAGAAAAGCTCTTCTCCCTCACACCACCCTCCTGTGAGCTGGACCAGTTCTAGCCCAGCCTTCCTTGCCCAGCCAGCTTGAACCTGGCATTTGGGATAAAGCACAGTGTGAGACAGATAAACGCTGAAGGACCTTATGGAAAAATAAAAGGACAGTCGAGAGATGGTAATGGAAGGGGACACTGCCCTTCAGGTGCACCCTGTCCCTGGTGTGAACATTAACTCCCTTAATGAGAGAGTTGCTATGTCAGACTCTCCATTTCAGGTTGATAACAAGTATTTTATTACCTTCCTATCATTAAAAAGAGAAGAAAATCCTTTTCTTTAGCCTCCCTGGTTCTTTAATCTCTGAGTTCTCCTCGGTCAGATGTGCAGAGACTTTTCTTTGTGAATTGGGAACAAATTCTCCAGCTTCTCTCCCACAGGTTTTAATCCCTTCCTTTGTTTCACCATGTGGTTGTGTAAGCAGTTCCCTTGAGAACAGGCCTCCAGGAATATATAATTAAATCAGAAGTTTGGCACTAATAAGTGATCTTATCACTTTGTTGGGCTTTTTTCAGGTCGTTGTGTGATATTCCTGGGCCGCTCATTTGAAGTTATTTAATAACAAGGTCCCCACAATAGAGCCAGGGCCGTGGCTTTTTGTTATTTATTTATTTTTAAATTTTTCATTATATCAGGTGTTACGATGCTTTGTACACCAGGTGACCTAGGAGGGGCTGACAACCCTTCAGGACTGTCACTGACAAAGCTGACTCTGCAGAGATTGTTTTTGCTATGAGTAATTACCAAGCACGAACTTCTCTTCAAGCCTCAACAAAGAAGTGGTTGTACCCCAGAATGCCTGTTGCCATCAAGCCAAGTGTTGGAGCCCACTGGGGACTGTGCCCTGCTTGGGGCAAGAATAAAGTCCAAAGGAAGTGAAGTGCTGTGAAAATTCCCATTCTCAGTGGGTTTTCCTGAGTGTTCTGTGCTGATCAAAGAGCTGTGCCTTCTTCTGACGTCTGCAGGTGATGGAGGCGTGTGGCTGTCGTGACCTCCGTGGGGCGGGACAGTTGCCCAATGCAGAGTTTTCCATGGGTTGAACCTCTCCATTGTTCAGCTCTGGGGGTGATGAGGTATCAGGGTGCAGCCCTCGCCCTTGGGAAGCCTCAGGGCCTGAGTTGACTAGGTATGAAGTTGTTTGAGTAGTTCAAGATGAAGATAAGATACGGAGAATTAAAAAAACTCTATTAGAAACCTGTCATCTGTTGAAGTGCATTCTAGGTTGGGTAGGTGTGTTCAGGATGGAGCTAAAACTGACAGGAAAACAGTGTTTGTGAAAGTCCTTTCTCTAGATTGTCTTCAATCACTCCAGCTCCTCTCTTCATTTTTCAGTGCCCAAATAATTTTGACAACTGACCTGCATCTCCTCCCCAAAAAATGTGCAATATGATGGAGAACGCTGTGAAATGTGAGTGCAATAACACAAAGGCAGGCACTGGCGTGGTGCGGTGCTGTGATCACCTGGTGGCACGTCAGCATGTGCAACATGGGGCTTTCAAACCCCAAAACATGGTGGCTTGTTTTCATTTTTTAAAAAGAAGAATATTCTTCCAACCCTCATCTTCAATCTACCTGTTGGTCCACTAACCAGGTGAGAGCTGGACTGCCAGGAGCAAGGTGGGTGATTGGCTTTCAACATCAGGGAAGATCAGAAGGAGCCATCAGTCAGCTGAAACAGGAGCACAGGCTTTAACCAGGGTTCCCTGCTAGATAGGATTTTCCTAAATGCAGCCAAGCTGTATTCTCCCCTTTTGTTACTCTTTTGGCCCATAAAATGTCAAAGAGCACTCTGCATATCTGAAGTTTCAGGCTTTCAAACATTGCACAATCTGTGATGGAAACAGGCTTTTAAAATGATCTGTTTGCTTGAAAAACCTTCAATCTCAGCAAAAACTGCCCCCGGGAAGCCCTTCCCCCTCTTCAAACAGCAGAACTGAGCTTCAGTGATGCTGGCACTGGCACTGGCTCTGGGCATGACAGTCGGTGGAAACCCCTCTGCCTTCCATTGGCCATGTGACTCGGGCTAAGACCTGTCTGCTGCTTCAATCCATCAACGAGAACCTGCTGATTGATGTCCTGCAACTGGCCTGGCACAGTTTGCTGCACACCTGAGCCCGGAGCTGATCCAGGAGCTCCATCCCCTCACTGTGCTCAGGCAGAAAACCCTCAATGTGAAAGTCAGGTGCTAATGAAATAATAAGGGAACAAAGATTAACGTGCTTTTCCAGTGTCATTTTCAGGTCTCATTCTGTTGCTTTTCTGCCCACTTGGAATGCTGCTCCATTTACTAACTTCTTATTTGCTTTTCTTTCAGCTTGCTTACCTATCATCACTAATTACAGAACAAACAATTGCAGTAATACAGTAATGAATAGCAACCTTTTGGGGTTTTTTTGTGTGTAGGTGCACCTGGCTCAAATATTTAAGATAAATGGGAGTGACTTTCCAACTCTCCTCTCCTTTGCCTAGCAGCACAATTTCTATCTATCAATCCCTTCTGGGATGGTATGAGCAGGCAGCAGGAGCTTGTGGCAGGTAGGCAGAAGGAAAGGGTGTTCTGAGATCTGCAAACACAGAATTCAAGTGTTGCACCATCCCTTCCACATTTAATGTTTCTTTCCCCTTGACTTTGTGCTGGTATTGTTGTACCAGTTCTTTGTGATCCTGTTGACACTGAGTGATGCAGGGTTTGGATGAGCTGAAACTCCTTATAGCAAGCCTTAATGGGATCCAAAATTTACAATTCTACCATTAATTCAGGAAAAAAGGAGAAATTTAGGAGAGACTAAAGTCTTTCCTGTACTAGTGCCCTAATGCAACACAGCCCTTGGGATAAACACAAGCACAGCTTCATTGGTTCTGCTGCTGCTCTGCATCCACGTAAGAGTGTCTCTGAGACCTGGATTTGGGATTACAATGGAACAAAAAGCAACGTAAATCCACTAGTAAGTACATCAATAAAAACACCTCACAAACGAAGCTTAAGTAAGCTTTAAAATGTACCTGGAAATAGGAAATTGTGTATTATAAGTGGAATAGATGTTGATAAAAAGTATTTAATTAAAATGGAATTAGTGTTTCAGTTAATCTTTCTGTATTTCCTTTCATTGTGGTATGAGGTTGGGCAGGGACATGTCCCTGTCTGGACTGGGAATGGCTCTGACTGGGGACCAGCTTCCACCTTGGACCTATCCAGCCCTCTGACAGATATTTTGATCAATATGATATGATTCAGGAGAGCAGTTTACTTTCAGTTAGTTACCATAATTGTTTATTTTTATAAGAAATCCTCTTCTACTCTAATGATACCCAGGTTCTCCACCCTCTGGAGTTGTGAGCATTTCTGAAAAGCAGGTGTACAATTCTGCTACAAATCTGCTTGCAGGGAGATATGATCTGCTTAATGTAAACAATCCCTGAGCCACCTGCTGAACTAGTTTGATGTTATTTTGGTGTAGTGCTAACTAGCTGTGCACTAGGATAAAGAGGCACTTTTTTAGGCTGCAAACATCCCCTATTTAACAGACTGAAAAGAATCACCCTCTTTGTCTATACAAATGGACCATTAAAATATTGATAACTCTAGAAATAATAAAGACATTTAAATCTGGCCTTGGAAAACTGATAATTTGGTTCAAAGATCTTGAGAAACTCCTTCAGTAGTGGGAGGAAGGTGTTTATACCTTGTCTTTTCATTCCTGAGTCTTCAGTTTAGAAGTAGGGTGGCTTTTTCTGCAGTGGGCTTGGGTATAACTATGCCTTTGGAGAGAGGGAGTTTGAGCCGCTCGCCCTTCCATGTGTCTCCAGCAGCTGAGGATTTAAGAGCGACATTCAAAGTGTGATAGCAGAACTTTATATGTTTTCTTGGTGTGGTCTCATAGAGGACTGATTTGGGGTATTTGCAGTAACCACACTGATTCCCTGTGTCCCTGCCATGTATCTGAAGGGGCATATCTGATATATCTGTAATGAATTCCCTGTTACTGACCATTTGCCCTGGTCTTGTGCCTGTGTTTGTACTGGTGTGAGTGCTATGCTACTCCTGCTGCTCTGGAGCTGTGGAGCAGTGGGGCAACTTCCAGCATCCTGTGCTTGCATGAGCCATGGTGAGATGCTGGACTACACCAAGGAAATGCCTGGGATGAGGTGGTATCCTGTCATGCTGAGGCCGGGCAGGAGGAGAGCCCAGGTGAGTAGAGACGGAAGGACGCGCTTTAATTGTGGGAGCGGGAATCGTGCATCATCCAGGTCACAGTTCTGCCTTGCAGGAGCAGCTTTCATCACCTGGCCCCAGTGTTTCCTCAAGAGTTAAAAACACTGACCTGCTGGGACGTGTCTGCAGCCTCCAGAGGTGAAGGAAAGACCAGGGCTGGGCGGAGACACCCGCACCCCTTGCCATTGTAATATTCCACAGGGCATGGCACTGGCGAGGGCTCCTCATCCCCACACTGGTTGCTTGTGCTGATAGAGGAGGGTGCACAGGTCGAGCACTCCATGGGTGCTCCCCTGCGCCCTTGATGGGTCCTGCAATAGATGTCCCCGTGTCCAACCTTCCCTGATGCTGCCGACCTCCCCTGATGAGTTACCACGCCTGTGATGGGGCACTAACATGGCACACAAGAGGAAGGAGGAGGGAATCTCTTGTACAGCTCCTAAACTACATCTGGGTTTGGGACTGGGCCCCAGGGGTGCTCCTCTCCCACATGAGGGTGCCTGCCAGGCTGGGTGGAGGAACTTTCTCAGCAGATGCCGATGCAGTTTACGTGTGAGATAAGCCCTGAGCTGCAATGCACACAGAGGAGCAGAGAACTTCTGGGAATTTTAGACATCTGGAGAACTTTAATGTAGAAAACACAGATGTTTATAGATGCTTGCTGCAAGGTCATGAAGGTTTGAAGATCATAATTTCGTGCTTGGGCATCTTAGTCCTTTTGCAGATTTCTTGGCTCCACTGTTTGCTTCTCCAGTGGCAGAGGAATGATTTGGATTAGAGCAGCATGCAAGCTGTTCAGGACAAATGAGCTTGCTACATCCACAAAAAACAAATATCTCTGTGTCTCACTTTTCTCTTAATTAAAATTAACATATTAATAATTATAGAAGTGTTGGGAGAATCATTAATGTGTGGCCAGAGTCTGAGACTTCTGTGTGAATCTGCATAGGAGTTCAAAGTACTGTTACCATCAGTTTATCACTCATTACATTAATCCAATTAATTCATGCTTTTAAAAAATGTTGACTGGCAGGTATTCTGTGTCTAATATTGAATAATTATAGCCACAGCACTTCCCTTATTATTTTGTGTGAGAGCAGTTCTTACAATTTGATAATCACTAACACTAACAACATAACAATGGGGATATTCCAACAAGAGTGCTACTTCCTTGACCTGGATAAATAATACTGGGCAAAAAGCCCCTCCTACAGCTCCACTGAGTAGTGAGGGGACTGGAGTAGGGATAGACACAAACTGGTTCCAAATGAGAGTTTGGAGTTGACACTATCCCTATGCCATTTAGTTACAATACTGCCCTTTGCTGTCAAATGAGACTGAGATAGGATATATTGAAAATACTACCCATTAATTAGGTAAATATTCTAAGCCCTCCTTACCCCCAGGTCCAGAGGAGCTGAGAGCACCAACCTCCCTGGCACATGGTGAGAGGTGACTTACTGTAGCCCCAACATTACGGGTATTTTCTGGGGCTGCAGCACATAGAAGACATGCCACTGATAATTCTGCCTTTGTTTTGATTGCTTCCAACTGCAGAATGAGGGAGACTTAATTGGCAGAAATTACCTCATTCCTGGCTTGATTAAGGTCTCCATATGTGTTTTATAAATAAAGCAGTCTTTTCAACTGTTTTATCACTTGGAGGTTTCAGCAGACTGAATATGATTTATGGTGTTTTGCCTCTTTCCCCGAGTGGGAACCACTTCTGATCACCCGCTCTCCCTGTGCCTGGGGACACTGGCACGGAGCGGGCATTGCTGGTGCTGCTGTCGTGGCTCTGGAGGGGGCCAGGCATCACCCAGCCCTCCCTGGGGTGTCTGCCCAGCCCAGAGCTCAGCCAGGGTCCCCCTGGAGTCTCTGCAGGGCAGTTGGCGGCATCAGCCCCATCCACGTGGCATGACCCAACAGGGCTGTGTTTCGCTGTCTGTGACGGCACGGCCAGGGCTTGCCCTGACAGCTCCTGGGGCATGGTTGCATTGGCTGCTGGCTGAATTCCCCTGCTCCCTTTCTCATTGTGCTGTAATAAAGGAATAAAGCAAACACAGAAATCAGGCTTTCACTAATTGTTTGGGCTGCAGTGCACAGCCTCCTGCAGCTTTGGGAAAGGGTCTTAGAGAGAGCACCAAGGGAGCACCCCCATCCCACTGAGCTGCTGGATCATCTCCCTTCATGCCTGAGGCTGAAGATGAGCTTCATCATGGGACCTTGCCTTCTGCTTAGTCATGCCATATATCATATCATATCATATAATATCTTACTTCACCAAATGGTTTGGGTTGAGAGGGACCTTAAAGATCATCTCGTTCCAACCCCCTGCCATGGACAGGGACACCTCCCACCAGCCCAGGTTGCTCCAAGCCCCTTCCAGCCTGGCCTTGGACACTCCCAGGGATGGGGCAGCCACAGCTTCTCTGGGCAACCTGTGCCAGGGCCTGCCCACCCTCACAGCCAACAATTCCTTCCTAGTGGAAACAACAACAACAGTCCTCCCAAATTGCGCCAATGGGAATTCCTAGAGGTGGAAAGATGAGGGGCTGGATGATGCCAGCCTGGTGCTGAGCTGTGAAACCTGGAATAGTGCTTCTAAAAGGGATTTTTAGGCGAAAAACAACAACAAAAAAATTACTAGAAATAAAACCAAGGCCCTGTGTGCCAAATACACTGCTTCTTCCACTCCACATCTTTTCAAGTCTCTTTGTTTTCAAGTAGCTTTATTGCTTAATCCAAGCTTTCAGAAATCATGAGCTTGGCTTAAAACTAGAGCTGAGAAATGTTTAATATCAGGTTCTTTTATTCGCTCTCTGAAGTCTGAACATTTTGCACTCGTGTGCCTTTCAGGAAGGCTGGCTATGCACTAGAGAAAAAAAAGAAAGCTTAAATTGTTGGGTTAAAAACTGATCCAAGCTCTAAATCACCAGTAAATGCAGATGACTCATGATAAAATGATGAGAATTGAAAACACTGTGAGACATTTAGAGAGATAAGGAGAAGAGGTATATTTAGTGGGATTCCTGTGTCTTAGCATTTGGTATTCTGAACTGTCTAGAGAGAAACATGCTGATTTCCTCGGATTACTTGATCATGGTTCACTGAGTTCAGGTTTTCTTTCCCTTCTTTTTTTTTGCTGCTAATTCAGTAACAGTGAATATTCTTGTGAATGAATTCATGCAGCAAAGCACGTTTTTGAGACAAGGATATCTTTTCTAACAAAGATAATTTCCCATCTCAAGTGTAGGCTTAAAAAAAAAAAAAACAACAAAAACAAAGAACAGTTGGGTTTATGTAATTGTTAGTTCTGAATTTTTTAAAAAACAATTGAAATAAGAATGTTGGCCTGAGACAGCTGGATGTGAAATTCCAAATAACAGAATTTGGGATTTTGTGCCAGACTGGATGCAGCTTGACGACAAAGCTGGAATTTGGAGCCAGCACAAGAGGCAGCCAGGAAGGCTGAGGGAAGATTCAGATGGGTGCAGGACAGATTGTTTCTGCTTTGCATCCACAGGATAATAAACACAATAAACAACAAAAATGAGGTCCCCATCCTGTAATCAGCTCTGCTGTGGAAGGTGCTGCTCCTGCCACAATTCTCTTTTGGAAGTGAGGGATCCACAGGAAGGATTAATGGCAGGGTGAGGGCAGTCTGTATCTGTCACGTGCAGAGGGACAACACGAGCGGTTTAACACCATTCCTCCCTGGGAAAACCCGCTGGGGCAGGACAGCCTGACAGACAGGCTTGTGCTCACGTTCATCTTGGTGAGTCGTGAGGTGACACAGCCCAGAAGGGACAAGGTCCATGTGAAGGTGGTGTTTCCCTGATGGAGACCAGGCAGAGGCACTGCAGTCCGGTTTTCCACGTGCTCCTCGGCACGAGGCATGCAAGAAGGAGCCCCTGGCATTGAATGAAATCCGTCCTTTGTGGCTGGCAGGGAGAGAAGCCCTGTGCTATCCTTGTGCAGTTGGCACAGCCACAGGACAATTGTCTGGGCGTTGGGTCTCCATCCCTTGAAGGAATGTCGCTGTGTGAAAACCCAGGGGCCATGAGTGATCAGGGGGGTTTTGTCTGGACATGAAGTGAAGCACGCTCCTGTCCTGCTGAGGTGGGAAGGGAAAAACATCTAGAGACACTTCTGCTTTTGCCTCTTTTGGAAGTTACAGCAGTAGCTTCCCTGCAAACATTTCAGGGCAACGCTTGAGCTGCGTGTTCGCCTGGGGCAGAATTCCAGACACCACCAAAGACTCCCAGCTGGAATTTTGCCTCTGTGTAGCAGGGGCTGGTGCCAGGGTGAGTAAGGGAGCTCTTCTCCTGAAAACCACCACGGACACACATCTGCACAGACGGTCTTTCACTGAGGACTGAAGCAATCTGCTGTTGTTTCCAACTGCACTTCTCCGTGCTCTCCTGGACACTCAGTCCAGGGAAATGCTGGTCCTCCAGGGTGCTTGCAGTGTGTGCTGGGGACGTGTCCTTTGGGTGGAGGATGATTTGGCCAAGTGAAAAGCTCCCTAGAAGTGCCACTCCTGGGCAGTGTAGGGAGGTGAGGGGGGCTGGCACGAGGGGTACTCCAGAACTCCCGTACCCTCTGCCCTTCCCCTGCCAGAACGCTAACCCCTGGGCAAAAGTTAACTGCTGGGAAAAGGTAAAAGGACTACTGATTAATGTTTGCTGGACAACTCTCATGCCTGTCCCATGTGGATAGGAGAAATATTCTTCCTCTCTCCTGCCCTTCGCATCAGAGCCGCTCTTTATTCAGCCGATTTCTCGGGAGAAATCTGGGGAGAGGGAGCGTGCCTGCCGGGGATGTGAGCTGAATAACAATCACTAAATCCCCCCCTCGCAGCAACTTCTGCTCCTGCTCCTGCTGTTCCCTATTCTCTGTGGCAGAAACATTGGAAACAGATTTTCTGGGTGCAGAAAAAAGAAAAGCTGAGCAGCCCCGTCAGGATGCCAAACAGCAGAAGGCATTTTCCGGGTGCAGATAACGTTTCTGGTGCTGTTAAGGAACACCCAGGTCTGCCTGAAACCTCCAGCCATTGCGGGGCTTTTATAATCATGGTTGCATTAGGCTTCTGGTGGGCTCGGGCTTTTGGAATTATATTTGAGCTTCCTTAGCTTTCAGCACCATTAAGCATATTTTAAAAACACATTAAAAGGAGTATGTCAACTTGGTTTAGGCTGAAACTTACGCTGGGAAAAGAAAATCAGTAAAAAGAAAGTTTGGCAAAATACAAATGAAGTGGGAATGTTTTCATTAAAGGAAAAGATGTTATTTCAAAATAATTTCTTTTTTTTTTTTTTTCTTTCCCCTATAGACTGGGCAACTCAAACACATCAACTTTGTGCTTGTGAATGAGGAAAATTAAGTGACCAGAACACAAATTGCTCCAGGTGATGTTAAACAAAACTCCTTGGCTTTGGGAACAAAATGAAACAGGAACACCAAATGCAAAAATATGTTAAACAGCACCAGAAACATCTACAAGTTTAAACAGAAACATTTAACTGAAACACAGTTTGTTTCCTTGGAAGAGAATGTAGGAATTTTTCCTTTTATTGTGGTTTCCATCATTTAAAAGACAAAGACTCTTCCCAAGCTCCAGCCCATAGTCCTCAATCCCCTTTACTGAAAAGACCAAATTCTCAGTCCTTGCCCTGCACAAAGATTATTTAAAAAAGGCTTTGTTCCTCTTTCTGCCTCTTGTTTCCCTGAACAATTTCATGTGCACTGTTTAGAAAAAGGAGGTACATGAGACGTGGGAGAACTGAGTAGAGCTGGGAGACTTTTGGGACAGGCTGATGTCTTAGGCGGTTGTGTCTTGGGCTGTATTTTCCACAGCTCCTCAGTGCAGTGGTTGGTTGTGATAGAAGAGGGGACAATGCTCATGACATTAGTAATGGCACAAAGTCTCCAAGAAGGCATCTAGAAACCTTGCTGCGTTAACCACAGAACCATAGGTTGGACTGGGTTGGAACGGCCCTTAAAGACCACCCATTCCAAGCCCCTGCCATGGGCAGGGACACCTTCCACTAGACCAGGTTGCTTAAAGCTCCATCCAGCCTGGCCTTGAACACTTCCAGGGATGACGAGCCCATGGCCTCCAAAAGGCAAAGCCTCCTTGAAAACTGTGACGTACCTTTGTGTGGTTGCCCTTTACACGAGTTTCGCTTTAAGTCTGGCAACAACTAAAGAGATAATCGACAAAACCCTGTGCAGTGTTGCTGCACTCTGCATTATGCCACAGGTTTTCTGTTGGCTTCAACACCTGTCAGGTCTTCCTTCTGGGCTGCTGTGAAAAGCAGAAAAGTAAAGATGTAAACATCAAACCCAACCACGACTTTTCATCTGCCTCTGATTTCTGTAAGGGGTGTGTAGTCAACAGCTCCCTGTTTGCTGCCCTTGTATATGGCTTAATATGGAAAACACAACGGGGGCTGCCAAGCCGTGTGTGCTACCATGTATGGTGAAAAGGACTTCCCCAAAGCAGAGGCATAAATTCTGCTTCCCACTTCTATGAAGAATAAAAAAGATAATATGAAGCTCTGTCCTCTCCCTGTTTGGTTCAACAGCATAGAAATACCCAGTTATAAATAGGAGAAAATGTGCTTTTGGGTAGATAGGGAGAGCAGCAGTTACACTGATTTAGGGGAATAGCAGCTTTTTCCATGCAGAAGACTCTGCAGCTGGAAAATCACATTGAATGTACTAGAAAGGCAAGAATAAAATAATGAAAAAGGTGATATTTTTAAGTCCCTAAAAATTTTATCTAATCTATCTATCCATCTATCTAATCGATGTGTTTATATAATAATAGACATTCAAGATAAGTTCTTATATTTTATTATTGTCAATAAAGTAGTCAAAATTTAATAATCAAATACAATACAACGTAATCTACTGTAACATATAATGATTATTTGTGTTGTCTATAATACATGGCTTGAAATAACAACATATTACATATCAATATAGAACTATTATATATTATCAGCCTATAACTAATTAATGATATAGGTGCTGATGCTGCTGGGAAAAAGATAATGCTGGCAAAAAAAGATAATCATGTAGGAATCTAACTCAGAATTAGCACAAAATGGTTTTATGTTAGCTCTGTTTAGAAACCTGACATGATCAGAGCATACATATTAAATCAGCAGGTTGGGAATAATTCAGAATGGGAAGACTGATTATGGTATTGCTTGGTTGGATTTTGATGTGCATCCTTCCTGAATCCCAGAAAGAGCATCTCAGGGTGGGTGGGGACCCAGGACGGCTCAGTCAGATGGACGGATCAACGTGCTGCTGCTATTCCCCGGTTGCTTTGGAATTTTGAAACGTCCTGTCTTGTTTTTTGAGGCCCTGGTTGCAAGAAAAAGCTGAGAAGGAAAGAGGACTCTTCCCTTCCTCAGTGATGCCCTGACCAAGGGCAGGGAGAATGAGCCTCCAGCCTGGCAGGGGCAGCTGTGGGTCCAGAAACACTGCTCCAGGGGGCAAGAACTGCAATATCATAAAAAAGCTGAAGTATTTTCTTAGGGATCAGAAAAACAGGTTTCTCCGCATGTATGATCTTCTTGAAATTTTCTTTTAGTAGTTCAGATAGCTTGGTCTGAATTTTAACCCAAATTTCAGCACAGAAAAAAAACCCGCTATCCTGTTATATAAATGCATCTGCCAAGCTGCAGCCAGGGGGAGGGGCTTTGTATGAAGCTATAGCATTAGAAACCTTCTTCCTTGGGGTAAAGAAGGACTTAAAAAGTACCCATTCCCCTGTGTTTACACAACAGACCCTAACAACTCCAAAAGGGCCTTTAGAGTTAATTGGGTGAGTGCTCTCTGCTGTAAAAGGTCTCTAAATACGTGTTTACCTAATCCAGGCTTTGAGCACCACTCAGATGTTTGCCTGGGACCAGCAGGAACAGCTCTGGGGCTCCAGGCACCACGGTGTGTCCTGGCAGTGGGTCCATCCCCTCCTGATGGCACCCTGTGGGTGTTTGTCCCCAGGAGCACGTGGTCTAGTGGAAGGTGTTGGAATTAGAGGGTGTTTAAGGTCTCTTCACACCCAAACCTTTTTGTGATTCTATGATTCTAATTCTTTGAAATTCTGGGCCTGGCTATTGCAGCATCCTTTCCTGCTCCCAAATCCCTGCAGTGCCACCAGTGAGTGGCTTCACCAGTCAAACATGCTTGGAGACTTTTTGCCCATTTCCACATGTAAATTCACTAGAGAGTTTCTGTTCCTGAAGGATTTCCAGGTTCACCTTGGGAAAAATTTTTTCTCAGCCTTCAGAAGTGCCTTTTTTTTGGTAAATCCCAATACCTTTAAGAACTGGAGTGATTTTCCATCCTGGGGCTGGTTTTCTCTCAGAAGTGTCCCAAGTAACACTTGCTGGTTGGATTTGGACAGCAGCCATCAAATCAGCAGTATTGGGATTTTCAGCCTGTTTGTGTGGGTGCAAAGGGTGAAATGCCTCAGGATAAGGGTAAATCCAGCTCCTTGCCCACACAGGGACAAGGAGGCTCCTTGTTCATTCTCAGGGTCCCTTTGAGTGGAAAAGGATGGGCAACACCCTGTGGGCCACGAGCGAAGATGCTGCCTGAACTGAGGTTTGCTGAAGTGACAGTGTGAACATTCACCTGTATCACATCTAAATACAACACAAATCCAAGTGATAGAGAAATTAATTTCCAACTTTTGTCCAGACTTGTTCTGCATAACTAAAATCCAAACTGAGTTAATACCTCACTACAGAATCTATAAAATAGTCTCTGGTATGACCTTTACTGAGGACGCTGTTCTCTGAGAAAAGACGTGTTCAGCAGCCAAGTGGTTAAATCAAAAATAACAAGGGCTATTTATCTAGTAGCTTTCCATGGCTATACTCAAGGGGGGCATATCTACCTATTTGTCAAGTCATTGACAATAGCCTATTTCTTTCTTCCTACCCATATGCTTTATTAAAGAAACACTTGACCTACCTGTCATATCAAACTGCTTCCTTTATCCAAAACAGAATAATATAGACATTTCCCTTAAGGGAATCCTGATGCAAATATATAAGGACAGGTTGCCAATTTGTTGAGCGTATTAGGGTACAGCAAACTGTCAAGGGAAACAGCTGTAATACAGACTGTTCTAACAAGCTCATTTTTCTTTTTTTTCGGTGGTACTTTTGGTCTCTCTTTAGTTTATATTATACGATTTGTATGTTCCAATTTTTATGGACAGCTGTCAACTGCAACTCGTCTTTTTCACTCTGAAAAAAAGGAAACCTTCGGATTCCTGGCCGTGGCTGGGATCTATTGTTTGGTCTTTGAAAGTAGCTGTCACAAAACCTTCAGCTGTGAAGAAAGTTATGGGATAAGGGAAGGGAAAAGCAGCAGAGCTGGTGATGGAGAAGGCTCTGACTGAGATTTGAAAGGCATGTATTTGTCACATGCAGCCACTTAAATACATGATGACACTTCCCATTCTCACCTGTCTGCTTCTGTGCTGCAGAAAGCGCTCTCTGTCTTGCCCTGGATGAGTGGTTTGGGCAATAATTCAACTTTGAATTGATGCAGAAAGGTTCAAATGTGGCATTTTGCACAGCAAGCTTTGCTGTGGCTGAGGGCTGGGAAGGAGAGCCAAGCTGCAGGGATTCAGGCTTCCCAGTGGCAGGCTGGTTAATCCTGAGCCACTCAGTCCCCAGCACTGGGTTTGGTGCACAGGTCCAAAACACCCCCATGATGTTGTACAGACTCTCATCAGTTTCCAAGTGAAATCCATAATTTTCAGCAACTGGAATCTCCTGAGACCAGAAAAGATTAAGAGTCAAATCCATATAATTAGAGGTCTACATCGACTCGTGGACAAGGCAAAGGCTGTGCTACAGGAACAAAGAGAAGATTAAAGATCTGTTCCACTTTGACTGCTGCTCCACTGGAATCAGGGGGGTTACCCCAGAGATTAATTAGTCAATTTATGCTTGTTTGCATAAAGGATGATATACATCATCAGCTGAATGAACAAAAGTTCAGGCAGTGCAAGTCAGGGCAAGAGGGGAGAGAATTAACTGTGTCTGGACCGAGGTCACAGATCAGGCTGATCCAGTGGCTGTGCCAGAGTGTTGTGCCTACTGTGTGCCTCCAACCAGTGACCTGTGATGAGAGGCCACCATGAGCTTTGGCATCTCTAATCAAACTCAGATCCCCCAAAGAAAATGTCTCTAAAGGGTCATACAAATATTTGGGTAGAGAAGAGAAGGAGCACCGGGATCACTGTGAAAGGCTGCGTAGCGATGGTCTGGTATTTCCCCTTGGTCTGAACTGCTGCCCTGATCCTGCTTCCAGCAACGTGTCCTCACACCCAGCCTTGGGCTCCTCTTCTCAATGGTGTGAAAAAGTGATTCCTATTCTGGCCTTTTAATGTGGGAGCACCCAAGTGAAGATCAAGAGCAGTAGGTGGCATCCTGGTCCTGCTGAAATCCCATGGAGTTTTCTCATGACCCTTTTCAGGCCCAGGAGCTCACCCAGATGTTAAATACTGGCGTCATGGAAGGAGAAAAGTCTGGTGGTCTGGTGTCATTGCTGTGGGCCAAGCTGACAATGGCTTTAGGGGACATTTTGTTGGCATGTGGCTTGTGAAGAGACTGCCTTGTGTGATTACAGGATATATCAAGGGATGAGGAGAAGAAGATCATAAAAACATATTTTTAGCACTGACTCTGCCTTTAGAAAAAGACTAAGTAGTTTGAAGTCATTAACAGCCTTCCCACAGCGGATATTATCTTGTCTGTTCCCTTGGGATACAGTGGAAAAAAGGAGAGAGGGACCATCAGACACCACTTTTTTGTTCTGGTATTGTAAATACACATACCCAGCACATGCTCACCGGCTGATGAGCTCTTTTACACAGAAGTAGAAAACTTGTCTCATTTTTTTTGTGCAAGTTTTGAATCTGTAATGCATTCTCTGGAGCCAAACTGTAGCTCAGACACAGTGAGAAATGCATATATCACTGGGAGTAGAGCAGAGCCAACAGCTTCTCCTCTCTCAGCCCCACTGACACACTTGATGACACTTAATGATCTCTTGTCTAAATAGCGATGTGCTGGAAAACAGAGCTGGATGCCCAGCGGGGTGGAATTGAGTGTGTTAATGGCCATGGTGTATTTGGTAACTACAGATTCCTCAGGGCAGCCTGGTGTCTGCAGAGGTCTTGGTCACACCATGTTCCAAAACTGCGGGGGCAGCAGGACAAGTTGGGGCAACCCCAGTGAAGGACGGGGGATGCTGCAGCCCAGCCTCCTGGGGACCAGCACCACCAGCAGCAATTAAACACTGATTAAATACTGTCCTAGGAGCTGCTTGCCCAAGTCATGGGAGACATCCAGTGGGCCAGCTCCCCTGGAACAACCCCAGTGTTTTCCAGCGAGGATCTGAGTCACGGGTCTTGGGGAGCAACTGCTAATTAGCATTAGACAGCTGTTTCCTGGGGGGAAGTTTGAAAAACAAGGATGTCTCAATCTTGCTCTTGAAAAGCCACATCTTGCCAGCAGGGAGGATTTTTAACACTCTTTTCTCAAAGGGCTTCCAGGTATGAGTCCTGAAATGTTCAGGCAACATTGGTGGAAACAGAGTGATTCAGGGATTTTGTGTTATGGAGAGAAATAGCTCAAATATTGCAGCATCCTCAGCAAAATCCCACCAGACCCTGCTTATATTGAAAAGTAGCTCATTTGGTTTTAATTCATCCTGTACCACGAGGTTACAGCCTGTTTTAGTTCCTGCTTGCTTTTTAGCTGCTTTCTGTTACTTTTTTTCCTCCCCTCCTTTCCCTGGAGCTTGAGAATTGCAAGGTCAAGCTAAAGTCAAACTTCACCATTTCGGTGATGAAATGCAAGCAGATGTGGCTGTTTCATGTGACACTGCTCCTGCCCCGCCGTGCTGGGGTCCGTGGGTGGTGTCTGCACCCAGGGCCATGTCTGCTCTCCCATTGGGATCCCAAATTTGGTGCCTGCCTGGCTGTTGCTCATCCCAGGGAAATGGCTTTGAACCTCAGCACCTCCATGGGCTGTGGTGCCCAGAGCTGCTGTTTGCTTGGCCTTGGCAGGGACTGCAGGCAGGTGACTGCTGGGTGCTGATGGTGTTTTTCCTCACAGCACTTTACAGGCTGATTTCCTCAAGGACATCAGACCCTGCCATGGAGTGTCCCCTGGCTCTGTCGCTTTCTGCAAGGTCTGTTCATTTGCTCTCTGCATCTCTCAGTGGTTTGCAAATGATGATCACTTGAGGTTGAGTTGGATGAACTGTCCCACCTGAAATGAAACTAAATTAACTCTCCCAGCCCTGGGCTGCTGCTGGAGCCAATGACACTGTTTCATGGAGGTGGTCATGATGCCCAGTGCTGTAATTGCTCATGTAAATAAAACACTGATTCCCAGGAAGTTTGGCACATGGCTCAGAGCAAAGCACCTGGAAGTCCAGCATCAGCCATTCCTGCTGGGATTCCTGTCCTCTCCTCCAGCCAGGGGATTATACTTTGATAGCCATTGATGGTTTTCACCATTCAGAATCTACTCCTGAGTCGGCCTCTAGGTATAGAAATAAAGCACATCCCACTTACAGAGGGCAAGATGGGTTTGGCAGAGAGGATTCCCCTCTCTCAGCTCATCCTGGGTCTGTGTCACTTGGTGCTTTTCATTCACAGGCTTGAAAAACTCATTAAGGTGTTCTGCATGAGACTGGTAAAGAGCCCAACCTTGCTGGTTTCTGTTCATGACCTCAGGGTGTGCAGTGAAGCTGCAGTAATTTGAAAGATTTTTCTTGGTTGTGTTGCTGAGGTTATTCATTATCTTGGCAGAAAACATACATAAGGTTGTTCTCTTATATATGGTGACGGTGAGGAATACAGGGGCAGCAGCATTGCTGAGAATCAATGAATTTCCTGGGAAATTTGAGGACAAATCCTGGAAATTTTTCATCTCTTGGTTTGTGTGCAGATTTTGCCTGTTCTCAGAATGGGATGTAAAGCTTTGTATCAATGAAAACTACCTAAGTAAAGCAATGCAGTGTATTTGTCCCTCAGGAAACTCACAACCAGACAATAATTTTCTACCTATTTGCAGCCCTATGTTTTTCTAGGTCCAGGACAAACTTTTATTTCAAAGTTAATTAAAAGGCTTATTCTCAGAAAAATGCCAAACCCCAAAATCCTTTCGAAAATTTCAAGTATTCTCTAAATAGCGTAAGAAAGGGGGCGGCATTTTGAGCCTTCTGGTCAGCAGGGATGATGCAAAGCCAGCCTGCTTCCCTCTCTGCATCCCTCTCCTGGTGCTTCCCTCCAAGACTTTTACTTGATGTGGTTTTGTTTCCATCAGGATTAGTGTGACCCACTTAGTGGTCTCGGAGGAAGCTCTGGTTGTGTCCGAGGGGTGGCTCTGGACCCAGGGAAGGAAGGATGGGGTCCCCCACCTTGGGGACGTTCCCTTGCTGAGATACACGGAGCTGGGGCAGCTTCTAGACATGTGTTTGTAATTTCTTGTTTGGCCTACCCGGGTTCTGAGAAACAGTGCAGTTTTGGATTTGCCTGCTGAAAGGGTTTCACACTTTGCGATCCCGGCGTTTGATTAGTTTTGATGATAACCACGGTAGTACAATTCTGACTTCCAGATTGCTTTCCAGCGTGACACTGAGCAGCCACCCACCCCAAGGCTGAAGAAACTCACATGTGCATTTGATTTTTTTTTTTTTTTTGCTTTTTGTGAAGATAGAAAGAGTGTAATGTGCTTGCCATCCCCTCGAGAAAATTAAAAAAATCCCATTTCTCACTGCTCCATTCAGAGTGATGCCTGTGTGAGCCTATCCTAGTAAATAGGATGGGATCTATCAAGAACAGAGTATCTCCCATTCCTTCTTTTATCATCTCCACTAGTTATCTGCCTGATCAATTTTTACAAACTTTGTTCAATGAAGAGCTGCATTTGTCACACAGTGATTTAAAAGAGTTACTGGACTTCGGGAGGAAAATTAGTGGGAATTCTTGCCCAGAGATAACATAATATGAAGATGACAGAAAAAAAGCAGGCTAGCACTTCTATCACCCTTTTCCCTGCCTACTAATGGTTTTGATTCTCATTATTTCTCAAATGCCAAGAGTAAAAACCCTCCAGGGTACCAATTAACTGTGCCCAGTCTGGATACGACTGCTCTCATCCAGGACATATTTTGAGATGCTGGAGCTCTCTTAGGGAAAAGGCAATTTGTGTGCAGCTATGTTTGGTAATTTTCAAGGACTTCATCTTGCTGGGAAATAGAGATGGACTCACACTTAATTTAATTTAAACCAAAGCTTTTTATTAATTGACATTCAATAAAACCAATTACCATAAATGGGAACCTGGGATCTGTGTTTGCAGATTATTTTTGTCTGCCTCACTTATATTTTATTAGGGGTTATACTTTTTTCAAAGAAGAATAAGTGACACTGAATTTATTTCTGAATGAGCTTTTTGCCTTGTCTACAACCTTTTCCATCTGCTTTTGCATTATTTTAAATTTAGGCAGTTGAACAATGACAGTGACAGCTGTAACAGTGTGCAACTGTATTTTACATTTCCTTTGCTTAGCCAACTATTTAAGGCAGATTTTCTCATTTCAGACAGAAAACAGAGACCATTTAATGGCTAAAAGAAGAACATTTTGGGTGAGAGCTGAGGGCTGATTCTGGGGTACCCCATGGCACTGGGCTTGGTTCATGGGCACTGATAGAGGGCTGTGACCCATGCCAGGGCTCAGCTTGCCCGGCATTAATTGCTGCTGCAGCCCTCTCCTGAGGTAGTGCTTTGGAGATTAGGAAGCAGATCTGCTAAGACCAATGCTTTACTCACATGAATAGCTCCATTGAGTCCTACATGGCTATTAAGTGACTTAAGTTCAATAATACATTAAATCTTTGCAGGGCCTAAGGCAACTTGGAGGAGCTTATTTAAGAAGTCTGCCCTAGCCTTCTGCTGCAGCCACAAAACCATCCTTGTCAGATTCTGCTGCTTTCCCACTCCTGTTTTTGTGGCTTGTGCATTACTTTGCCCCATTTCTCTTGCCCCCTCAAGAGCATCCTGCCTCTCCCATGCACTGCCTCCCTGCCTTAGCAGAGATCCCCCTCCTCAGCCCTTTGCATCTCCTCAACCCACCTGCATTCGCTCAAATTTCATTTTCCAGGACTTTAATGGTCACAAACAAAAATAACATGAGAGAAGCAGCTTCCACCGCCCCTTCACAGCCAAAATATCTCTGGGTTTTATAAAATTGCAATACTGGCAAAAGCAACAGAGGGAGCTGCTGCCAGTGGCTGGGGTTCAGCAAAATACCATGAGCTGTACTTGCCTAATCCCTGGCGATCTCCCTCTCAGCCCCAGTATTTAGGATTCCTTGAAATGGATAAAAAATGAAAAGAAAAAACCAAAACACCAAAAAAAACCCCAACTCAGCCCCAATAGGATTTCTTTTGGATCAATATTTAAAGTGCTGGAAAAATTAACAGAGAAAGATATTTGTAAAATTCCAAAATATTTTCTTAGCCTCAGTGTAAATATTTGTAGAGAAAGTAATTATTGTGCATACGAATTTTCTGTTGTGTCTCTTCTGGTTCTTTTATTGAAATGATTGCTTTTTTGGCCCATCTCTGAATAACTAAGTAGAGGTGATTAAAAACCTTCAAGTCCTTCAAATTTATTGTCCTGTAACTATTTTTGAAAGCAGATTTAATATCAGTATGCCATTTATATTCCCCGAGAGCTAACATTTCAGATACTGCACCGATATATCAATGCCTGATGTAAAGCAGATTGCACAGAAGATGTAGAAATGTATACAAGAAGAAAACTGCTTATATTTAATAAAGAACTGAGATATAAACATATTTTAATACAATGGCAGAAATGGCTTTGAAATCGATGCGTTCCTACTGCTTTACTCCATCCCCTCCCAGAGGTTTCTCTCCTGCATCCCGTGTGCAGTGTGGAGGGGCATTGACAGGAAACTCAGCTGCACCTCTGGGTGCAGCAAATTCTGGACTGATGTCTCCCCCAAGGAGATGTGCCAGACCAGCTTCTTCTGTGCACACCAGGCTTGTTTTTATCCCCAAATGCATTTTCCCTGCCACGCTCCAGCTGCCCATCTCAGGGCTGCCCTCACACTGCCTCTCGGCTCCCGCCTTCCCCTAAGCTCTCCCCTTGCCCCAGTATCTCCTCCCTGTCCTGGGATTTTTCCAGGGGATGCCATAGGGGCCCCAGTGCCCAAAAACTGGCACTGAGGCTGAAGGGAAGAGCAGACACATAGCAAAGACAGGTGAGAAGAGCAGAGGGCCACAGTCAGCAGCCCAGCACAGAGGGGTTCCTACATCCGGGCTTGTTTTACCTCTATGGTAGAGAGTAGAAAATGTTCCTTTTTATACAAATATTAAATTCCCCTTGGTCTGGTCAAAACCCAGCTGCTGTAGAGATCTAGCCTGGTCATGCTCCTCATGGATGTCCCCAGTGCCATGGCAGGAGACGAAGGCTAGAACCTCCCTGCTGCCCTTCTGCCTCTTTTGCATCTCACTGCTGTGCTCCTGCTGCTTCTGCTGCGGTTTCATGCTTGGCTGCCTCTATCCAAGATAGCCAAAGGTGCAGAAACCTCCTTTTCTCCCTGCTGAAACCTCCCACACTCAGCCCAAGGCAAGGGCCAGGAGCTGTGGAGCTGAGCCTAGCTGAGCTTAGCTGAGCCAAGCCAGGGCTGGGCAGCCCAGCAGCTGGCTGCAGCTGGATCCACACTGTGCAGCCCTCACAGCTGAGCTTGGGACATGCTTGTTTCTACCCCTCTATTCAGGAGAGTGCACCCACTCCTCCCTCCCTCTCTGCCTTTGGCGGTTCATCCCTATTTTGCTACCGGCAGCAGGCTCCTGCTCTTCCCAGAAACACTCTCCCCTCTATTAGCTGCCCCCTCCAGCCAAGTTTAACCACAGTGCTGCCCTATGGCCCCAGGAAGATTTCACAACTCCCTCTCCTTTGGCCACAAACACTCTGTCTGCATCAACTCCTTCCTTATTTCTCACATAGCTCCATTTCTGTGTGGCCAAACAGTGAATCACCCACCGCTGCCTCCATCTCTGCACCCCATCACTGCTCCCCATCTCTGCATCCCGTCTCTGCTCCCATCTCTGCATCCCGTCTCTGCTCCCATCTCTGTGTCCCATCGCTGCTCCCATCTCTGTGTCCCATCACTGCTCCCATCCCTGCATCCCTCCTTCCCCGGGTGCCCTGGCCCAAGTGTCCCCTCCTTGTCTCCAACACCCAGTCTATGCCCCAAAGAGAGGTGGAGACCTCCAAAGTGCCTCCCTCCAGCCCATCCAAAGCAAATCCTTTCTTCAAGCCCTGATGTCCAGCCACAGCCTGGAGGGGACAGGCACAAATGTCCCAAACCCACAGGGTCAGTGCTGCCTCTCCCCGGACAGGCGGTTTCCACCCAGGGATCACTGCTAAGGGCTCTGCTGGGATCTTCCCTCACTGCCCATCTCCTGCAGCAAAGATACTGTTCAAGGAGTTAATATTCCAGCCGGCTTCCAGTGGTTTTTCCCTTCGTGCCACCTGGTGGACAAAGGGGACATTTCCCACCTATTTATTTCACAGCAGAAGGAGCACCCGGAAAAATTCATTTTCGGTGAGGAATCTGGATGAGCATCACCCGATGTAAATTTTGTGCGATTAGAAATGTGATCCTGTGATATCACAACCCAGAGTTAAACCCCAGACCACCCCAGCATTAACCAAATCTCTCTTTCTTACCCATTGCTGATGTTTATGCATAATACTGTGTTTTAATTGTAATTAAAGCTGCTTCATAAAACTCAATTTCTGCCATCACCTTAACAAGCAAATAACTTTCCTCCTCCCTGAGCTGCTGAAAAATTGATCCTTTTATTTAGGTTTGAGCAACTGCTTTCTTATATTTTAACAAATGTGCACTTTGAATCCCTCCTGTGGCCAATCCCAGACAGGCTGCAAGGGATGGAAGTGCTGGTTAAAAGCCCGTGGAAATAGAAAAATTAAGTAAATAACAGTGAATTTTCCTGGCAAGTGTTGTTTTTTTTCAATTTATGAAGACAAACATTGCATGAGAAACTCGGTTCGGAGAGATATTTTTGTTCAAGGATTAGAAGCAAATCCCTGAACTGAGGTGCTTAATGAAATGAACCAAAATGGCTTTTGCTCTCAAATCCCTGCAAGAAGTGCCCAAACTGAGCTGTGAAATAGCTCCAAATCATGAATAAATAGGGAGAAAACGGCATCGTGCTCAGGGCACATTTCAGAGCAGGGTAAGATGCTGATAGACGGGGAAGAAATTCATCACTCCGAGTTTTCTCCCACTATTAACAGTTCAACACCCCTCTGCTTTAATGCGCTGAGAGAAATCCTGCCTTTAGCGAAGCCCATGGAAATTTTAGCAGCGACTTGACTCGGGCCAGGATTTTGTCCTGAATCTTTCCATAAACTCGGCAAAGTGGTGACACAAAGCTGTAGGGCAGGGACAGGGATGGTGTGTGGCAGCTGTTGGGGGCTGATGCCGGCGGGCCGAATGCACGCCGCAGGGATGAGGAATGGCTTTGTGCACGCAGCCTGAAACCTCTGCGGGCAGAGCGGAGCTGAAATTTGCCTGTAACCCTCTCGCTGATACCCCGACTGCTGCAAAAGCACTGCCACAAAATCCCTCTGCCTACAGTCACCTTGGGCTGTGATTTTGTCTCTCACTCGAAAAGCGATGTCTCCGCAACACCCCACAGAAGCTTTCGGGGCAGTAATGCATCATCCCCGGGACATTCAACGCAGCCACCCAAAGCCCTGGCTTTGTTTTTCTAAAACAAAGGGAAAAAAGAGCAGAAATTAGAAATATTTTGACTTTGGATTGAGGAAAATACTGTGTTTTATTTGGAAAAGAAATTAATTGTTTTCATTTTCTTCAGTGGCAAAATCTCTATAACTTAAGACTGTCTAGAAAGCGAAAGATTTTAATTTTCTGAGGAAACAACCTCCTTCCTTCTCAGAGATTCAATTTTCACCAACTTGCCCTGACTAAGATTAGACGAAATATTTTAGACTTCTAAAAACTGTCAGCAGTATTTTTTTTTTTTAAATCTGGCCAATCAGAGATAATAATAATAAAAAAAAAAGCAGCTCAAAAATGTTTCACCTAAAAAATGAAGAAACAAAGACTGTCATCTTTCCTCACCCTCATTAATTTCTTTTTACCCCACTGGAAATTTTTGTTTGGTAAAATGTTTGCTCCCAGAGCTGTCAGAGGACTTGGCTCTGAGGCAGGAGCTGCTCTCTGGGGAGGCAAAGGGTGCCCAGGCAGCTCCAGCCTGGTGCTGGTGTCTCCTGCATGGCTGGAGTGGTGACAGTGCCTGTGCTGGGGACAAAAGCCACGCTAATCCTTGGACCTTTTCAGCCTGGTGTGCTGAGGAATTCAGGGATGGAAGGGATCCGGGCAGTGAGCAGGGCTGGGATGTGGCAGGCGTGGGGGGAGAGGGTCAGCAATGACAAGGGACATTTTTGGGGTGGGGGAGCACAAGCAGCTTAAGCCAGCTTTATCAGCGTGTTATAAACCTGCAATCAGCAGGGCTGAGATTTGGCAATCAGTCAATACCAGCTCAAAAACAACCTGGAGGAAAAAAACGTACCTGGGACCCACTTAAGATGACCTTTGGAAGGAAGAAAAACAAGTTTAAAAGAAAACAAATGTTTCACAGGGGTATTTTAAACAGCTCCGTTTAACCGAGGGTGTGTGAGGACATTATTCCTCTGTGTGTGGGAACTCTTTGTGTGCCTGGAGCTTGTGGTGACATGACAGCTTGTGGCCCTTGGCTGGTGTGGACGCCCCACCTGCCTACACAGGGCACCTTTTGGATCCTGGGAGCTCCCTGATGGCTCTAACTCAGCCCAGCAGGGCTGGGAAAAGCTCCTTTCCTGGGACAACCCAGGAGCACACGCTTATCAAAGGGACGGCTGTGGGTCTCCCCTGTTTGTTCTCTTCCCAAAAGAGCACAGCCTGTAACTCGGGCTGAAATCCCAACCGAGCTGGAGGTTGCCATCTCCTGGGAATGCCGCAACCACAGGGGCCATGGCACAGGGCAGCTCAGGAGCAGTGGCTGATTTTCCCCTCCTTGAATCCCAGGATTGAATTCCCCACAAACCCCGATCCCCCTTGGCTCCCCACCAGCAGATATCTATTTCTTTCCCCCAGACTGGCTTGCAAGCAAAAACTCCAGAGTCTGAAACCAAGTGCCGGATATGAAGCCCTCCCTCTGCCCAGACTCTCCCTAAAAACCTAACGAGGAATATGTGGAACATTTGAGGGAGCTGAAATGGCCCAGCCACGGATGGCGTGTAGCAGCCCCACTGAGATATCTGGTTTCTGTTATGTGTTTCTTTTCCTTGCATTATCTGTATTAGAACTTATAAAATGGATGATTTGTATCAGCTGTCCCGCTTTGTTGTTATTGCCATGTTCTGCTAAAATGATAACGAAGAGCTTGTCTCAAATCTTCCCCTCCCACAAAATATCCCAGCTATGTGAAATAAAAGATGCCCTTTTATTACAGGGCTGAACAAAACTGTGCAAGAGGCAAAACGAAGGGGCTGTGAGGAGCATGACTCCAGGGAAGTGGAGGAAAAAAACCTGGTGGAGATGATGGTCACAGGGAATGCAAAAAGCAAAAGCTTGGAAATTATTATAATGTCATTTTGCAACCAGAGTCAGGACCCTCATACCTGCCCCCCATTGCAGCATAGGCCAGGACACTTGGATTTGAGAGGGCAATTCCCAACTTCCATATGGTATTCCACACTAAAGCATTTTTGGGAAAACTTGTTATTTGCTTTATGAGTCTGGAAGCATCTGGTTAACCTGAATTTCCAGGTTCTGGGCAAAATTTATTCTTGAACGTCCCTAATTTCATGAAGTTGTGGAGAGTGGGATATTTTGGACTTGCTCACCCAAATGGGTGTTCCTGATCTTTCCTTGGTGAGCCTTAGCCACGCCACATCCAAATCCAAATCTTTGAGGTATTTTTTATTCCTTCCTCACTTTATTTCTTCTTTCCACCACTTGTGTTGTGAGGTTGGTACAAGAACAGGTAATCTGGGCTTTACAGACTACGAAAAGGAGGCAGAGCTGAAGTGATTTATTGTTAAAGGAACTGAGGTCAGATCCAGACTTACCACTCAGGAGAAGCTGTTAATGCTGTTCCTCTGCCCAAACCATTGAGCTAAACCCCTCTCAGCTCTGGTAGTCCCGCTCCAGGACTGCTTTTACAAAGCACTTATCTTTGAGTTGCAAAGACCGTGACATTTCAGATGAAATCTCATCGAGCAAGTCTACTTTTCGGAGGAAATATTAAGGAACTTAACAACTTAACACTTCCAGAGTGATAAAAAACTATTTGTCTTTTACATAGAAATGGGCTGACAGCCAAATTCTGTAATTGAGAATATTTCCTTAAATATAGAATGCTGAATGAACAGCAAAAGGGGAAATCCATATTTTTATGAAAACAAGCAAAAGTGACTGTTCTATTTATATTATCTGTGCCTGGAGCATGGACATCCTGTCCCATTCCTGTCCCCAGGGGTGATACAAACTGTGACATAACTTGAAGACAAAGATGGAATGTCTGGGTGGAAAAACATACAGAAATTGATTTCAAGACAATCAAAGTAGTATTTTATTATCAGAAAAACTGCCAGGATTAGAACTTTTACCAGCACTTGACTGAGGCTACACCACATTGCACTGGTGGGAGACAGGGGTTCAGTGAGTATTATTTTAAGTGGTCTGACTAAAGAATATCCCCTTGCATGGCTTAGCAATGGGTCATTAATTATTATTTAAAAATTCAGTAAAGCTTTTGTTACTCCATCTTTTAGCTCTCAGCAAAAATGTACCTTATTATAAGCCTATTATGGATCTTCTGCAAACAGAAGGCAATATGTTTTCCACTTTAATCAGACATTTTCATTTGCATCTAACTTCCTCTTGAACATTACAGACTTCAAAGGATTAAAATTCCTAATTCTGGTCCAACAAGAAATTTTTTTTCCAGATGATCAGAATGAGGATAAAAACTTTCTCTTTTTTCCCTCTTCCTCCCCTTTTCTGCATATTTTAGGAAAGTCTTGCCTTGTAGATAATTTGGAAACACTTGTCACAATCTCGTTAGTAGAGCCAAGTGCTAAATGCCCCAATAGACTAAAAATCTAATAAAAGGCATGGTTTGTAAATCTTAATTTTTGCAGCTGTTGGAGAAAATCTATACATCTGTTTATGGTGATTCTTTCTTTGCTGACAGCATCAATTTATTCTCTAAATGCCAATGTTCCTGAGCAGCTGTAACTATGCCCCTTCTGTCTCATTTGAGGAGAGTCAAAACCAAATCTTCCCTTAAAAAAGTTTGGGAACTGCTCCTTTGCAGCCACGCTGCTTCCTACCTGCTGAACTGCTGGTCCAAAATGTCCTGGTTTCCTTGCTAGGCAGAGGAACACGGCAAGGAGTTGGTGGAATTTGAAATGAAAACTGTTTGCAGATCAGCTGGGAATTGCTCTGCAAGTTTTGTCTTCATCTGTTGATGGACTTCCTGGATTAAAAAGACAGAGGCAGAGAGGAGAAACTTTCCTTAATCCAAATGCAAAGCACAGGTGGAAACTATCCAATAAAATAGGGGCGGGGGGGGGAGGGGGGGGATGGGTTGGAAAATTCTGTTTCATCAAATTGCGATTGTTTTTGCATGAACATGTTCACTTAAAGAAAAAAGCTTTGCTAGGGAGTTTTTCCAAATGCAGGCTGCAGCTTCCTGCCAAGGCCAGAAGCAGCAAGGACTGCCATTCCTTCTGTCCTGCAGCCCACTCAAGCCACCAGCCAATCTAATTTCCAAGAGATAAGGGGACTTAGTTTTCAGAATTTTCCTCTGCCCCTATTTTTCCCTTGTGCCAATCAAAATTGGCATAGCTGGGCTGGAACCAAAGGTCAAGCCTCGACTTCCATCAAGAAACGCAATTGCTTTGCAGCCATCCCACTTTGGAGAGGTGCATGGAACAACAGGGATTAAACCTTCATGCCAGATAATATGGTTCAAAATAATGAAGGTTCAGTGCTCTTCCCTTCCCAGCGAGAATGCCTCCCAGCAAAGGACCCGGTGCTGGAATTCTGGATCAAAACAGTTGCTGTGCACTCAAAGCCTGCACGCTTGCAAAGAGAAAGGAGGCCAAAGGAGAAAACTCTTCAAGACACAGGTTGGAGTGGGGAAGGAGTGGAAGAAAAGTTACTGCTTAAAAATCCATTCCAGAGGATGGGCGTCAAAGGTGAGGGAGAACTTTCTGCAACAATGCTCATGCATTGACTTGCCCCTCCAACAGCTTTGTTCTTTCCAAACATGACAGGGCTGCCTTGCAGAGAAGCTTGTCCCATACCCAAAAGTCTGGTCAGCCCTTCCCACCCTCCAGGACCTGTGTTTTGAAGTCTCCATGTGCAGGAGAGGCAACAGCAGGGAGGGAGGGAGGGAGGGGAGCAGCAGCTGCTACCTCAGGCCAGGCTGGCTGCTGGTTCTCCTGCTCTTTACAGGGAAATGGTAGCACCAGGTGATTTATTGGCTGTTCCAGGTGACAACAGGAAAAGGAGAGGCAGTGCTGGTCCTGCATGGGCAGAGGTGGTTGCTGCTGAGCTCACTGACTTTAATTATGGTCCAGGTCTTCTCCTTGCAACCTGGGAAAAGGGTTTTCAGGAAGGACTTTTCGGTGCTTAAAGGGAACCAAATTATCATACAAAATGATATAAAACATCTATGTGACCGTCACTCCACATCCAGAGCATCTGCTGAATCCTTCGTTGTCACCATTTGAATGTCCCTGTCTGTCTTCAGAGCAGTGGTGGGACTCCTTAGAGGTGCTGTAGGATGGAACAGGGCAAGAGCAAACTTGCCCTTGTGATGAGAAGATCCTGCCAAAATATTTGAATAGAGCAAGATGGACATTTCATGGCGCTCTGAACTCCATTTCAGGTGTGCTACAAAGAGTTTATAGGAAGATTTATTAATTTCAGGCTATTGTATGCATGGCAGCTGTCCAGTTAAGAAAATGAAAAACAAATAACTAACTAACTAGTAAACTGCAGGTACAGTGGACCATTAGACACAGACACTTGTCCCCAGTGCCCAAACTTCTCAACCAGATGCTCATATCCAGCTTTTGACCACTCTCAACAAATTTGTTCTCTGTGGTCTCATCATTGCCATAGATTTTTCCTTTTTTTTTTTTTTTCTTTTCTTTTTTTTTCCCGGTTCTCGTTATTTTGTTCATCAAGCCTGCTGAGAGAAGGTTTGCCCTGGATCAGATGCAACAACACATGAAGCTCTTCTGTCCTTCAAATGCCACAGTAGTTTTTCCCGGACGACACAAATAACTCCTTCTTAAATATAACCATAAATTAAGTAACCAGCAATGGATACTACCTCAGGAAAGGACAAGTAACAATAATGTTCAGAGACCTGTTGGGAGGAGCATTATCTGCATCCTATTTAGACTATTTAAAAAAAAATAAAATTGAAATGCTGCAAACTACTCCACAGTTTCTTCTTGTTTTGGCAGCAGAATTGTGGCCACATCCAGTTTTCCAGCAGCATTTCCTTTTCCCACCGCCACCACACATGCAGCGTAGTGACTGAAAATTTTAAAAGCAACACCCCCCCGCCCCCTCCCCCCAGCACTTACCAAAGAAAAGACTTTTAACAAACGCTTGGCGTCCAATGAAGTGGGGACAGCAGAGGCACAGGCATGTCCCAGCCCAACCTGCCTTTCCAGGAATGCAGGCTTCCTGCAAAATTGCCCTCCCTGCCCCGGGGCAACACCTCCAGCACCTCTCCTGTGCCCTGCTCCGCGGTTATTGTGTGCACAGATGAGTGGCACAGACCCGTGTGCCGGGATATTATTGCTGGATAAAGCAAATAAAACATTGGAGTCACTGCGAGGAAGCTTTCCCATCCCACTGCATGCCTGATCCCCAGGGTTACCCGCCTTTGCCTCCTCACCTCTGCGTTGTATGATGTTATTCTAACCTCTTTCATCTTTGGCTTTTGGCAGTCTTTTCTGCTTTAAGTGTATAGTTATCTTAAGTTGAGCAAGATGTTTCAGGCTACAATAACTGGCCGATGTTTTAAATGGAAATCTCCTAATATGCGTTCAATTTACATGTACTAAGGCTCTCATTCAATCTGAAATACCAACCAAGTATAAAATAATAGTGACACTTGACATTTTCACAGAGATTTACAACTTCAAAGGGCTCTACAATATAAACGAACTCCCTCTGTACTTATGAGATGGGTAAGCAAATACTATTAAGACCGAATGAATGAGGAGGGGCTGCAGAGCTTGCCCAAGGCAAGACAAGGAGCTGGTGTCAGGGCTGGGGTCCTGACTGGCTCTCCTGTACCCAAACCACTACACAGCTTTAGTTCTGAAAGCTGCAGGACTCAGGCAGGTCTCCATCCCAAGCAGATGAATGAGAAATTTAGAGCCTGGAATTGGATGCTGTCATCGAAATCAAACACACCCACACTCTGTCCAGCCTTGGGATCACCCCGGGCATCGTGGTGCCGTGGTTCCTTATTTCTGAGGTGCCCCTGCAGTGGTGATGTAGGCTCAGCACCCAGGCTGGGGACGGGTGGGATGATGGCCATGGGGCAGATGTATTTGTGCAGACCCGCAGGCAAATGGTAAAGCTGGTAGGGAGCCTGTGGAGTGACTGCCTGTAGTGACAGCCTGTGCATCCTCTCTGCGAGAGAGGTTTCACCCTGCTCTCTCCTTCGCAAACACGGGCTGGGTCCCTCTCTTGCAACACTCCTGCTTTGGGGGAGGAGACGAGATGGGTTTTTGCGCAGCGCCTGCTCCAGTAGCCCGAATTAGAAACCTGCACGCCGCTTGATGGCTGCAGCTATTGTTAACACAAATAAGCGGGTGGATGTCTCATTAATCACAGCCCATAAACCATTTTGACTAACCGAAAAAATATTTCCTCTGTCTTATTCATGTCATAGCTCCTCTGAGCCTTTTAGCCCATTTGTACGGGCTAGAGAATGAGTTGCTACCCGTTATACAGCATGTCCTGCCCTTCCCTTGCTTTGTAAACACGAGCAGCTCCATTCCATGATGTGTTTTGATGAGCTGCCAAGAGCCAGCTAATGTACTGTTTGCTGACAAGTAGATGTTATTAATCCAAAAGCACTGAGCTTGTGGGTTGGGACTTTCTTTCTTTCTTTTTTTTTTTTTTCTTTTTTTCCAAAAGAAATATAAAAACTAAATTAAACAAGGGTGTGGATATTCCTCAAATGTAGCTACTGTTTCTTCCGTGATGCAGTTGCAAATGTGCAGCTTCTCCAATTTCAGGGAATTGTTTAAGACGTTTTACTCCTTTATCACATTTATCTTCCTGCAGAATTCACAAAAGCTTAACTGGGTGTCCTCTTCTGATGATCCTTTCCCTCAATGAGTTAGAATTTTAAAACAAATGCAGGGGGATCAGGCTGTGGCAGCACTTCTTTTTACACATCGTGCTGCTTCACGAGGCTCCCTGGCACCTGGTGACAACAGGGTGGCAGCTGGTGAGAAGCCCCCAAATCAACATCCGTGTGACCCACCGGGGATTTTGCGCATCACCCTGAAGGGTTTCTTGTGGTGTGTTTTTCACAAGACTGCGCCTTAAAGCCCCCGTGGCTTTTTGGGCTGTGCTCTCAGCACAGAGCCCGGCATGCTGTGCTACCTGGATGAATCCTTTCGCAGGGCGCACCCCATTAACTCATTGAAGACGGGCTCGCAGCACCCACCACAGCCAGCACCAGCCCCATCCCACCTCCAGAAATGGCTCATGGGAAGGAACTGCGTGGAGGAGGAGTGGGAAGACGTGCTTTGAAAGCCTTCCTAAGCCAGGCATGTTGAGGTGTCTCCACGAGAGCCACGGGACCCCCCACAATGAGGAGCAGAAAGTGCCCCCAGGGCAGATTAATTTTAAGCTTGATGTAAAAAGATGACAACTGTATATGAGCAGAAAACACAGGGGCTTTCATTTTCGCGTGCAGGGCACCATTTGCCTTTTCAAAGTCAACTGACAGCTTTTGAGGCAGTTCTTTCGGGTGACAAATGGCAATAAAGCTCCTATTTACCCTGGCTGTTGACTCATCTTAGGTGGAATTATGTACAGAAATAAGTAAATAGCTTCCCATTCAATGTGATCCATATACAGCTATGGGCCGTAGTACAATGCAAAGCTCCTGTATGGACAAGACCCTTGTTTGTTGTGTGCTTTTCTAGGTCACTTAGCACTCTGCTTCACAAACGTGCTTTTTAGGAGTGAGACTCCTGGTGTGGATGGTCCTTCCCTTGTGCAGAGTAACTCACCCTTAAAAGCTAGCAAAGCTATGACTGCCTTTTAATTTGCATTGTAAACACATTAAAGATGAGCTGAGCAAACCAGGACAACTTAGGATGCCTTTTTACATACCTGAACATGAGGCTTGTGTGGTTTATTTTGTTAGGATCCATTTATCTGAGGAGTTTTGGGACTGCTAGAAAAAAACGTCTTGGAAAGAGGGTCTCAAGGTAACTGCATTTCAGATGCACTGGCTGAACCTTACATGTGCACAGTGCTTTTTCATAGCTCTAGTTTGTTTCAGTCAAACTGGTAGAGGGTGACAGAGCCCACTTTTGTGTTAGGGCAGTATTTCTCTGGGGTCTTGGCAGCCATTTTTGGCACATAGAATTCAGTTGAAACTGTGTAATTTAAAATCCCTGTAAAACTAAAGAAAACAAACTCCAAGAGCAATGGTCAACAACCCGGGGTGGGGGGTGGGGTGGGGGGTAGGAGGAGAAGTGTTTAATGTTTTCTCTCTTAAAACACCCAGAATTCAACATTAGTATTTTTACACTGGACTCCTCTCTGTGACTTCTGAACTGCTCCCAAATTGCAAGGAAGATGTCAGGAAAAGTAAAGGAACATGAAGGAAGCAAATTGATGGCCGTTGTGGTTATCTCAAGGTACACAACATGCTTATGAGCATTTATTCCACTGGTTTTATGGCTCTGAAAGACATTTCAGTCCAATTCCTGTGGACCTTCCCGCTGGATGAAGTCATCTTTCTCTTCTGAGTCTTGAGGGACTGTGGAAAAGCAGTGTCCTACCTTAGCTGGTAAATTATCCAGGGTATTTTGCAGCCATGTAAAATCCTGGTTGGTTGGTCATTATGTCTAGAAGCTGCCAGAGATGCAATATTGTGGCTTACCATACACATAGATGAGCTTTTGTGTCTTAGGCCAGAAGAATTTACTTTCCAACATTGAGACACACCTAAAAAATGTAACAAAGAATGTGATTCTCCACGAGCTCTGTCCTCTTGTCAGGGACTGATTCATCAAGACAGTATACAAATGGTGATTCCACAAATGAAATTATTCTGAAGGTTTCTCAGAACTTTCCTTACCTACCAAATGATCTTTCTGTCCCCAGGTTATTCAGACCAGCCAGTCTTCAACTTATTTTTCAGTGTTTGTATTTAACTCTTCAATCTCTCCTTCAGAGCAAACACAGTGGAAAAACATATAATAATATAAACAGCCATTACTTTCACTTCCGTCTCCGTTGACTTCTCTCTCAAGTTTTTCTCTAGTAGATGCTGAAGTTACTGCTGTGCAAAAGTCGCTGTCCAAAGGACAACCCAGGTATTGATGTCATTCTCTGAGGCTTTTTGAGAGACTCAAGATGGTGTAGATGAAGCAGAGGAATCCAGCAATGTTCCAGGATTGTCCCACTTCATCCCTGTAAGAATCTTCCCCACCTCAGAAATTTGTGTCTCTCTCCAGAGAAGGTCATGCCTGCATGCCTGACACATCCATGGATGCACAAACATCTCTGCTGGAAGACAATAAACATTATCTTGTGTTGCTGGAGGGTCAAAGAGAAGTAGGGAAAGGTGTAACAGTTCTCCAGAGTGCAAAGTGACCTACAGCCCCTCAGTGGGAGGCATGAAGTTATGTAGCTCATTAAACGTTAAAAAAGCAAGGAGAGAAGCTGCTTCCAATTATCAGGATGAAAATTAATGAAATAAAAACTACAGACAGGCTGCAGAATTATGCAATAAAAAGGGCTTTGCTGGCATTAACAAGGCGATGTGTAATATTTGTGTGGTTCTAGCTCAGCCTTGGCTTGAACACATGGTGATTCTGCACATAAAATGTATCCAAATTAATGAATTAAAAATCCTTGATAATCCCATACAATTTTCTCTTCATAATTAAGTGTTATTAGTTGGGAAATCTCCTCAGAAAGGGAAAATGAGGTTGTGATCTTCTGTCTGAGAAAATAACCTTTTTGTTAGCATCAAAGAGCCATGTGCTGGGATGACCGACCAGAGTCATGGAAAAGCCCAACTGCTGCCTTGTAGTAGGGAATGAAGGTCCAACACAGCAGGAACTTCATGTAAAGGGGTCCGGAGGAGGCCTGAAGTCTGGGGGACATGGGGCCAAAGCAAAGAGTGTGGTAGTGAATCTGCATGAGAAGAACTGCCTTTAGGTGCAGGAACAGTCTTACCAAAAGGCTTCACATCAGCCCACAAAGAGTATCTTCCACAATGTTAGTTGTGCCTTGGGATCCCAAGCAGGGTTGCCATACTAGTCCACATCTAAAACCCATGTAGGACATTCTGCTACAGCCAGAGTTCATAGTCTTCAGCAGCTGACATGCAAAATTCAATAGAGAGCATGAGCTTGGTGCAGTTTCTGAAATACTGTTTGTCTTTCACATCCTGCTGCCTCAAAGTTCTGTATTTCACGTACTTGGAAACTGTTTCTCAGCAATTCTTGGCATAGGGATCTACTCCAGGATCCCTGAAGGAAGCTGATAGATCAGCCCTGATTCAAAACTGATGGATCAATCTCAGACTGGGCGGTATGTTGGCATCGAGCGACTCAAAGAGGACAAACAGCAGGATTTTCCCTATTTCACGTGGCTATTAGAAGTGAACTTAACATCCTCTGTCAGAAAGTGAGCTGGGTGCTCACCTGAGAACATTTTATTTCTAGTCTGCATTTCTCCCAGGAACAACTTCTTTTTTCTTGTTAGTTGTTCTTGAAAGATGACAAAGCTATGCCCAAAACTCTTCCTACTGGTCTGGTTTGGTGAAAAGCACCTGAGTAGGAAATGGTGGGGGAAAATAGAAAGAATTATGGTGGTATGGTTGTTCTGATTGGCCATTCAGTGAGGAACTGTAAATATAAGAGACTATCAAGGGATTTGAATTCAGACTTTAACAACCAAGACTTTAACGCTTGTGACAATTGATGTTTTGTATAATTTCTTTGAATAAATGCTGGCTCTGAAGAATATGAATTATTATTTGGGTGTGTAACATCTCTCTAGGATGCTCAAGATGATTTGTAATGGTTATTTTGTGTTTCCAAACCCCTGGTGAAAAGGAAAGCATGTTCATACAGCTTATTTCATGAATGGTGCTTTTTAAGAAACCTTGTGCTATACCAGGTTGGGGAAATGGGTGCGCAATGTCCCCCAAAAGTATTTTAATCTTAACCACAGCAATCCTCTGAGTTATCTTGCACATAAAAGAAGAAAAAAATGTATTTCAACCAACAAGAAGAAAAATAAGAAATCTGGTGACAGAGAGGGTGCAAAGATGACTTCAAGGGACACCATGGCAGTGTCTGCCTGGATGTTCTTTGACACTCCTTAAAGGTATAAATCCTGGTTGTTTTATCCAGGTTTTTCCTTCCTCTTCACATTTCCCCATCCTTCACTGCTGCTGACATTTCAAGGCCAGCAGTTATGGAATTGCTGCAGATAAAAAGCTGAACATTCTATTCAATATCCTCAGTAGCACAGTATTTGAAGGAAAACTGCAGTGTTCAGTTTTGATGTATTTAAATTAGGGGAGGGGGAAGCAAAATGTCCTCTTGCCTGTGTTGATAGAATAATTCTAACAGTTTGGGGCAGAACAAGGAACACTGAAGTTTGACTTTGAATTTGTTGTGGTTTTCCACAAGAAAAGGTCATGTTTAAACAGTGTAAATGCCTCATCTTTCTAGGGAAAGCTGTTTTCACCTAATTCATAGCATGTTTGCAGTTCTTATGTTGGTAATGAACTGCACTGATTTTGCTGTGTAAGTAATAAATTCACGGACTAAATTTTGCAAAAATAGCAGCCCCGGCCAAATTTGCAAGATCTTGGGAAAGTCATGAAAACCATCAATCTTGGCATTCAGAAGTTTACAAAGCACAACTTTGTTTTACACGAGTGCTGTTGTAATAATTTATACATTTCATTTAGCATTTCTTTTACTTAATAAGTATATAATTCATGCAGGACAGAAATTAAGTTGTACAACACTTGGTTTCAATTTTGCAGTTCCTATTAGGGGATTTTAATGTTCTCCTGTTATTGCTGCAGAGCTTTTCCTCTGCCATTGGGCCTTATCATCCATGTGTTGGCCAGCTTAGATGAAAAGCCACATTGCACGAGCTAAACCTTCAGACTAATGCCACCAAATTAATCAATTCCTACTTTCTGACTTCTGAACCTACCCTAAGGTGAAGGAAACACGATCCACTGAGGATCATCTTGCAATTAAAACAATTCTCTATGAATCAGCATGACAATGCAGGTGCTAAGCAAGCATCTGTTCAATTAAGTTGGTTTAGCAATTTTGGGGCAAGTCTATTTTGCTTTTTTTTTCACATCATTAAGCTTACACTTAATGCTGGGAGCAAACAATAGCTCATTAGTGGATTAGGGGTAATTACCAACAGCAGTCATTATTCCTGAGGCTTAATGGGCCAATTTGCTGCTGTAATAGTACCCCAGTATTGTGGTGCTCCAGCAGAAAAGCCGGGGGTGCTGGAATGAGCCATTGCCTCGAAGGCCCTGGAAAAGGCTGAGCACTCCCAGCCCTTCCCAGGACACCCCACCACGGGCTGGAAGGAGACTCTGCCCGCTGGGGGGTCCCACCAGCTCCTGGGCTTGCCTTTTGGGAGCCGGGCTCAAGCTGAAGCCCATCCCCTTGCTGCCCGGTTTGCTGTCATAGGAGTTCCCATAGGGAAAGGGGGGAATGCCAGAAGCTGTGCCAGTACTGACCCACCTGGATTCTCCCTTTGCTAATGTATTCATAGAAACATTTTTTTTAATCTTTCACAGAAGTAGCAAGATGAAGTTCCTGTTGCACTTTGGCTCTTCTGTTTCTTTCCCTGCATAACCTCATGATGTCCTTCTAGTCCTCCTGAGTTGCCTTCTCCTTCTTCCAAAGGTCATAAACTCTCCTTTTTTGGTTATTCTAATTTTTTATTCTTCCACCAAGTTCCCTCTCTGTGTTCAGCCAGGCTGGTATTGTTCTGTGCTGCCTTGTCTTTCAGCACATGGGCACGACCATAACGAAGACAAAAACTTGTTTCTGAGCTGCAAATCTGGTACTGTAGGAATAAGGACAAATGACTCAGTCCCATCCTCAAATTTCCCAGGAAGTTTGGGCTGCCTGCAGGACTCAGCATCTCTGTGGGCTAGACAGGCAGAGAAGCCTCTCAGTGCAGAGGACTGAGGGACCATCAGTGAAGTCCAAGGATGCATAATTGTAGTCCTGTTTGCAAGCAGAGTAAAAAGATAAAGGCAGCTATGTTTTTATATTTAGCATTATATTTTCAGTCACTCATTTCAACCTAGAGTGCCATATCAGTTTTCGGCTTTTAGGAAGGGGATTAAGAGAGGGGGAAAAAAAAAAGAAAAGACATAATGCTACAGTGGAGTTAAGTGCCATTTCTTCAGGCTCCTGTCAAATCTTGTAATTTGGAATAATTACCAGTGTCAGGTTTGGGGAAGGAGTTTAATGTAAATTGCTTCAACCTGTACTCATCCAGTGAGAAAGAAATACAGTAGGTTAGAAAGTAAAGGACTGAATAGGCATCACCAGGAAAATCCCTGTTTAAGCAGCCTCACTTTAATATACATGACTGTATTTTATCTTCATTTTTCTTCATGTCATTCAGACCTGGGCAAATCCTGTTCATGCTGTGACCAGTGGTGATTTCTCGTTTATTTTAATAGCCCAGCCTACAGACTGCTGCTTAGCAGGAGGTCTTGTGGGTTGCTGAGCACTGTATTCATTACTATATACGATCTTTTAAAACGCAGGGAAAATCTAACCAGGCTTATTTGAACCTCCACGCAGGAGAAAGACCAACCATGTCCTGCAGGCACCCTCTAAAGAGGTTTGAGGGAACCTGGCTGGGCTGTGTCCAACCCTGCAGTCCAGCCTTGGTGTCCTGACATGCCCCAGCAGTGCTATCCATGTTTTCTATGCAGGACAGGTGGCAGTTTTGTGAGGAAGTTGCCCACCTCAGTTTGAGGTCCACAGTTGTTGTGGAGCAAGAGGACACAGCCAGGCTGGAGAGGGAAATGAGCCATTCTGCCTTTGGCCTGCTGTCATCTCCCATCCAGTTACTTTCTTGCATCTGCAACTCATCTACATTTTTAATTTAAATTTTTTTTCTTTTGATGGGGAAAAAAAAATTGTCATTCTCGGAAGCATTTGTGTACTTTTAGTGAACAGAATCCAAAACCCAAACCCCATAAAAAACTTGAAAATAATCAACCCACTCTTTTGGCTCACGTCTCAGAAGAGAGAGCATTTTTTATTTCTTTCCATTTTGCATGCATTAAGAAAATGCACCTCATTTTTCCCTCCTTGCAATTTCTTTTGAGTTATGGGAGCAGTTTCTGTCTATGAATTGAAATAAATCACCACCATAAAAATCGATGTATTGCCTTCTCCACTTCTTGGAAAACGGCCCTCAGATCCCTCACCTTCATCCATGCCATGATGGGGGCTTTTGAACTGGGAGGCTTTTGTAACCATGTCCCAGAATTCCTGTCCCATTGTCATCCCTAAATCCCTGCAGATGTCAGGGAGCATTAGTGACCCCGAGTGTTTCCGTCCTCCATGTGCTGCCTGGGGATGGCTGATCCTGCTCCATGCCCAGCTGAGAACCACTGCCCAAGGATGCTGCTGCTTCACCGCCAGTGCCAGCTGCCTGATGATTTATGGAAATGACGTCTGCATTTGTCGTTGTCCTTAATCACAGCAATAATTAACACAGCAGCCAAAACACCCCGGGACATCCTCAACGACCAAGTGGATTTTCAGAGGAGGCCACTTGTTCCAGGCAGCTCCGGGGTGTGTCTGAGGGGGAGTCTGAGCAGCCTGGGAGTCACTGCAGCAGGTTTTAATGTGCAGGTGATAAATGACCTCACCAGTCACATGTGGAAAAATGTACCAAACTGCACAAAGCTGTTGCTCTGGGAGGTTCCTCGCTCTCAGAGTGCTTTTGTGATGAGGTAGAACTGATGGCCAGAGTCATGAACTAGACATGCCTTCAGCAGCAGCTCTCACAATTATCTTCTGCTCTGTTGCCAGTACTCAATTCCCATCTCAGCTCTAAATATTAATGACTACTGCAGAGCCTGGGCAAGTAAAGAGTCCTTGAAGTGACTTCGGGTTACAGAGGCACACTAAGAATATTCACATGTCAGATGTTCTTTCTCACTTTGGGAGACACAACAGTATTTTTAGGGTGATGGTGGCACTGGTGAGAGCCTGTGGCCATAACAGTGCCCATCTCAATACTTGTTGTGCCTGGGCTCTCTGTGGTTATCTTTGCTCTTGCCAAAGCATCTTTCCAGGTCAGGAAAGTGGAGATATGAAAAGGGAAGGAAAAAATTACCATAATTTCTTTGAAATGAATTGGATTCCCATGTGTAGGTGTGAGGGCCAGGTTTGTCAAGGATCTGAGAAGGCCTTGGAACTTGTCCTGAAATCTGTGATCACCCCAAGGTCTGTTGCACTCTGGCTGAGCCCTGAATGCACCAGACACCCTGTACAAAGGATGTCCATGTTATCCTGGTTCTTGGGGAGAACAGTGATGTATGGAAAGCAGAGATAAGAGCACAGTATGGAGCTGCTCTAATGTCTTGTGGAATTTAATATGCAATAAAATCAGGTTTGACAGGAAATATATTCACAGATTATTTGTGTCATATTGCAATTATGAGTTGCATTGCAGCAAAAGTGAGGGGTCCAGGTGAAGACCTGAGGTCTGTGTAATGCTTAGACAGAACAGGAAAAAGCTACAATGTGAATCTGAGGCTCAGAGAAATCAAGCAATTGACCCAAATTAATAGGAAGTCTTGGGAATCCAATCCAGACCTGTGGGGTTCCAGTTTACAGATGTGCTACTCTTCGTCTGAGCCTCTTCAAAGCTGTGAATAGACAGCTCTGGCCTTCTGGACAGTGCTGTAGAACTATTCAAAGAACATGAAGGAAGCAAAATTTCTCATTTCCTGCACCATTTTTTTCCTAAAACATAGGAGATATGGTTGTCCATACTGTTTCAAAACGTAGTCTAGTTATATTTGATTTGCCAAATGCTATTAACCACAAACCTGGATGAAAATGAACACAGGAAGGGGTTGACCCCGGGCTCAGCTTGGAAGCTCTGTCCTGACATGACTCGAATCAGGCTCCAAGCTGTAGCAGATGATGCTCTATTCCCATCTGGTCATCCTGTGGTAGCTCTTCACCCTGAGCTTGCCTGAGAGTTTACCAAAACACAGGACACTTCTGCGGTGTTCGGTGGGTTGCTTGTCTAAATATCCCCTTGCTACAACTCGTCTTGGGAGACAGATAATCTGATACAGTCATAATATACAGGTAAAGCATAAAGGCAGTCAAAACAGCATTCATCTGTATCAGGTGTGACTGGTGAGAACAGGAATCCTGCCAAGGAGTCACCCATCGTGAGCTGAAGGAGCTCTACAGTGGCTAATCCTGTTGTCATCTGAATTAACTTTCAAATAGGGTAACCCCCAAGCGGTTGCACAAGAAGAGGCTTAAGGTGTTGAGCTGGGGAGCAATGTGTGTATTTTGTGCATGCCCTTAGCAGTAGCACCTCGAGTGTCATTTCGCTGTTCAGAGGATTGTTTTCCTGGGTAAACTGGGTGATGCTCTTCAGCTCCCTCCAGCCACAAGCTCTGTGTGTGTGTGCTGAGAGCCTGCAACGATAATTAAGGATCCCGTAAACACTGGCCAGTACTAGATGTCTCAGAGAGTGATCTTGGTGAGGCAGTGGTTGATGCTTCTCCTTCTGGGAGCTGGTGCTTCCCAAAGGAAACCTTGGCAGAGGTCTGCCTGCACACGTTCATTACAGGCTGGAGCTGCCCAGTCGGATTTGCATGTTTGGCAGGGTAATTCAGGTATGTTTTCAAACAAAATAAACATTCAGCACATCATGCAGTTATTTACCTGGCTCTTTTAAAGCTCCAGTGGTCTGAAGAAAGATAAAACCAAAAGCAACCCTCCGAAAAACCCACCAACCAAACAGAAGAAAGGTCTCTCCTCAACTTCCTGGGAAGGTTCGTATTTCCAAGAGACTCCCACTTTAAAGTTGCTGCAGCTTTTGTTTTTTAAAGGTCTGGCTATTCATTCCCCAGCTCTGCTACTGCTGTTTCTTGCAGCCTTCGGCAACACATTATTCTCTAAACTAATAGTTGTAAAAATAGAGAGAGAAGGATTTTTTTTTTTTGCCAAATATGCTGAGATTTATGTATCTAGTAAGTGTGGACACTTTTTCTTTTCCGCTCTGTGCAATGGGTATTTCAGGAAAAGGGGGTCCTTGGCCAGGGGCACCGTTTGAGATCCCCGACTTCCTCCTGTTCTGCAGATTCAGAGCACTTTTCTTCCGTTTGTGTCAATCTTTAAATTTGCACATGGAAGCAAGTTCCAACCCCTCGGAAGACTCCTCTCTGTGGGGAATCACCAAGACGGGCTTTGCTGCCCTGTTAGGAACGTGATGGGGACTTAAGTCCCTGGGTTTGGGAAGGGGAGGTGGAGCTCTGCACTTCCAGAGCCGATGGTCATTTCGTGATAAAGTGATAATGCTAATAATCCCCAGGTCCTTTTTTTTTGCCTTTGAACTGAACACTTTGCCTGTCTCAGCTGTGGCTGCCTTTTTGAACTGTCAGTTTGGGAGGATTAGATGCATGTTTAGGCTGGGTGAACTCATGAATGAAAATATTTTCCTTGGCAGTTTTTAAAATGCTTCCCCCCCTTTAAGAGCTGAACCCTTTGGCAACAATCTGGTTTTTGCCCAGATTACCACTGTCATTTTGGGAGGTCTTTTCCTGAAGAACAAACAATGGAATTTTAATAACACAGTGAAATAGATTCAGGACTGCTTTATTTATATTTTCTTTATTTATGCTTGAATACTTAGTATGCAGCTCCAGCAAAGACAAATTTAAGCTTTGTATTACTTCAAAATGATGAATTAAGCTCTGGGAGATTTACTTCCCCAGAAAAGGATATTTTGATTCTCTGCTTTGAACACATCTCATAAGAACAATAAATATCACAGAAATTGAAAGGAAAAAAACTCCCTTAGTAAAAACTGCAGATGCAGAGTAGAGCAGACAGCACTGCTCTTTCTGCAGGGTCTGCCAGTGCCTGCACCACAGCTCCATGCTTTAGTGCAGGTTTGACTCCAATGCAACAGTCACCGTTGCAATGAGGCTGAATTAATTGTGGGTTTTATTCTCTGGGAAGTCCTGCTGTGGATCTGTGCTTTGAAGTGCTCAAGCCAACACCAGCTTGGGCTACCTGAGCAAACAGGCACTGCTTAAGCTCCCAGTGCCATCATCTGCGGGACTCTGCTTGCAGAGCATCCTTTAGAATTATCTCACTTTGTCTGAAGGCAAAGAAGTCACACTGACATACAAAATGGATTTCTGATCATCTGAAGCGAAGCATAAAATAGCATCTGTTAAGGCTATCAGCTGAGTCCAACTATCATCAAGCTGAAATAAAGTGCCTCCTACAAGCTCTTCTCAGAAACTCTGACAAGTTTGAAAATCAGCTGTTTCTGACTGGGATTGCACTGATCACAGTGGTAAATATTACTCTGCTTTGTGATTTGTCCCTTAAGGTTGCTATGTGTGGTGTTTTTTCTTCAAGAGAATTCTCTCTTGTTTTATTTTCTCCTTCATTCCTGCTGCACCATCCTTCCAACTTCCCAAACCCAAGCAAGGAGATGAGGAATGACAATATTCCTGTACAACAAATCTGTTCCAGGGCTTTCAGTGTCAAATAGCCCTGTGTCAGATAAGCCATTGATACTCTGCTGTATTCAATTAAGATGGATGGCATATGGTGGAGATGGAAAGGAGCCAAACAGACCAGTGCTCTCAGTCTGGAGATTGAGGGAGACAGAAGTGAACTGGAAGGGTTGTATAGTGGGAGCTGTGCAGAAAGGGAAGGAATTAGGGTGTTTTGAAGGATGCACTGGGGGTTATTTATGCCTTACTGCTCTGTTTTTAGCCCCGCTAATTCTATCCTGCTTCAGTGAAATCACTTCAGTAATTTTAGTGCATACTGCTCATTGCTGCAGATTGGGAGGAATCTGAAAAAGCCAGGGAGCAGAGTTGGAGCAAAACAGGTCACTGAAATGCCCTTTGCTGAACACAACTGGGATTTTTCAACTCAGACCTTGTCAGCACTTGGTGGCATCCCTTGCAAGCCGGAGTGGTGCACACACTGGTTCTCTTGAGGTGTGGGACCTGCTGTTTGCTCCCCTGTGCTGGAAAAAGGACTTCCAGAAAGCCCCATGTGTGCTCCTGTGGTCCCACATCCTCTCAGCTGACATTGTTCAGGAGGAAACATCAGTTAAACCCTGTGAGAATTTCACTTGGCTGCTGCCAGAGCAATACCAAAGGGGTTCAGCCACCTCCCTGAGATAGTTTCTGAGCTACTGTAAAACTGCTTCTGCCAAGGATATTACAGCTGGTTTTCCATTTCCCTCCCCTTGTAAAATCAAGGGTGAAGAAGCTGCAGGAACGTGGCTTGCATCCAGGAATGTGATAAAGATGCAAAGGAAAGCAATGATTCTCAGGGGAATGAACTTCCCTGGCCACTTTGTGGAGCTCTGTGTGGATCAGAGCTGCTGCTGCACCTGCACTGCACGGTTGGAGAAGATGCTCCTCCCATGGATCTGTGATTCGCCTTATCTCTGGCTATACCCAACTGCTGGGCAGTTTCAAGAGAAACCAAGAACATCTAAATAAAACAGAAAGCGCAGTTTTGAATTTATTTAACTATTCATAATTTAATCTTATCAGAGAGTCCAGTAATTTTAATTAGTCAAGCCCATAGCTTTAATTTGGATAATGGTTTGATTTTTTGATTTCTGGTCAGTGAGGTCAATGAAAACACTTTGTTTTTTAGCTAACACAAAATATGAACTCAGTATTTTGTTTTCCTTCCAGCCTGTTGTACCTGCCTTCCACAGAGTCTCAGATATCAGAGCTTAATCAATATTAAATCATCCTCATAGTCTAAGTATTTGCTTATGTGCTTTGAATTGTTGCTTGCATCAAGAACAGCAGTGATGCCCCTAATCTGCTTTCACTGGGCTCCCACAGACTCTAATTATGTCATTTAGAGAAGGACATTTCCTGGCAGCAGTTCCCCAATTCACTGCACCAGCCTCCCTCGGAAGAGGGGCAGAACAAGGCTGTAATAGCTAGCACATGTGAACGATGCTACAGGGACAATTAACCTTCATTTAGGAGTGAGCACCAGCCTATTTTGTTTAATATTCCCAAAATGATGGTACCTTACAAGGAGCAGAAGTAACACTGCATGCCAGGCTCAGTATTTACCTCTCCAGTGTTATGCTCAGGCACATCATCACCTTATGGCAGAAGTTGTGGCAAGCTCTAGGGAAGGGAAACTCTGTAGGTACCTAAAAATGCTGGATACACCCAAGATCCCGAGGGATCCTCCATGTGCAGGAAATTGTGCAATGGCACATAGTTTCTTTGCAGGTACAAGCTTAGCAACAAGCTGTGGGTGTTTCTGATATTAATGTCATTAATATGTTCAGATGCATTGGATTTCTGTGCCTCAACTTGATTCTTGAGGGGTTAGAGCAAAGGCTGTGGGTTGTGGCTTGCACAAGAGCTTGGGACCACACAGTGGTGGAAGACACACATTTGCCTTAGAAAAATAGATCCTTCTGGGTAAGCTTATTTCAGTTCGTTTTATTCTCAAGAAGGTTGTTCTATTCCTGCAAAATTTGACTTAGTGGAGTGGGAATAAATCCATTACTAACCTGAGTCCACTCCATGCATCGCCAATCCATTTACTGGTCAAGTAGGCTTTGTACTGCTGTGGGAATTCTAAGGGACTATTTATATGGTTAATTTTTAAAAGCATATATTTTTTTCTCCACACTTATCTGTCTTTCTTGCTGGTGGATTTCTACAACAGTATCTTTCTGCTGGGAAAATGTGAAGCTCACAAGTTCAATAACAAAATAAAATATACACCAAATGGTTTAGGTTATTCCTCCTCATTTCTGCAGTTCACCTGAAAAGCCACAATTTATGAAAAAGAATCATTTGTCAGTCCTAATAAATAATGTTAATAGAGACTTTCATGGCTGCCCACAAACATTGAACATTTTTTCGAGACAGAAGGGTTCCAGATGCTGCCACAGCCAATATTTCAGAAGGTGCCTGGCAGAGTTCCCTGCACTGATGATGCTCACAGTGTCACTGCCATCAGTTCCTAAAATCCAGATAGTTCTTCTATTAGACCTTCTAATAGGTTGGGGTTTTTTTTTTGTTTGTTTTTTTTTTGTTTGTTTGTTTTTTTTTGTTTTTTTTTTTTTTTTTTTAATCTTTACAGGTTTCAAGATGAAAAAACTGATCCAGAATTCCAGGTCCTGGGGAAGCCACTCTAGTTCCTGCTGTGCTGCCCCAGTGAGGAAGGAGGGATGCTTGGGGTGCTGGCTGTGTCAGCGTAGGGGAGATGACATAAAACTTCCTGACAGTCAGGACCACGTGGTGTGAGCAGGGAAACCAGGGGCAAAAGCAAGTAAAGGAAGAAAGCAAGCAAAAAAAGGGCAGAAAAATAATTATAATATAAAAATAAGGTTTAATTTCGGGAGATGTGCTGTCCCTGTGAGCATCTTTGTTTGTCTTGGCTCCATCAAATGTGGCCAAAAACTTTGGATAAATTTGTGTGAGGCCATAACCTCAACCAACAGTCAATACCAAGGGGTTGCTACTGTTTCTGTTATTATTTACTAAAGAAATACCCTTGTTAGTAAAGGTTGTAAAAGCCTGATAAAGTGTTTCTAATAAGCAAAACATCAGAGGTAAATATTTATGCTAAATGCAACAGAGGCAATAAGAAATAAAATTGATACAGTTTGTGCACTGATAAAAAAAATCCTCATCTGTTTTGCATTCACATATGGAACATATTCCCAGGGGAGAGCAAGCGACATATTTTTAGGACACTATTTCATCTTAGGAAATCAATGTACAGGCTATTAAAACTCCATTTTGCCGTGAATGATAAGTGTAATTACATCTCTCTTGCAATAAAACCTAGTGCTTATTAAATGTAAATATTTAACAATGATTAAAATACATTTGAAGGAAACTTTATAGCTTTATTTTACATGTTCCCATCTGGGTTGCCTTTCCTAAACCACTATACATTTTGGAGAGTTATTAAATTATTATTTTGAGAAGGACTAACACTCTGCGTGTCCCTCGCTTCAGTTTTAATTTCATACACTCTCAGAATTTATTGAAGCCTGGTGACTTTAAGATTCCATCAATGCACTATTGTATTTGTGGAGCTGCAGTGAGGGGAAAGTGGCTTCATGAGGTAGGAAATGCCACTGACACGTCTTTGGTGAGCCCAGTTTTGACGGCCAGCTGTAGTTTCCTGCTTCCACATGCTCCAGCTCTCCTTTGCTTCCAAAGGAAGCCGGTTGGTTCCTTAAATGGGTTGCTTCAGTTTTATGTACGACCCTTCTGGGGCTGTTTTAAGTGTCAATAAATGGTCCAATGTTAGAAAGTGCAGATCTGCGTCAGGAGCATTATGTGCTGACCCTGGGCACAGTTCAGGGCTGTACACGCAGGACTGACCCCTCACAGAGCAACCCAACGGGATTACTCCGCCAAGGAATTCACGGCTAACCGAGGGTTTGTCAGATCCAGAAAATAAACCCTGTCTCCGGCCAAAATCTTCCCCGTGGAAGGTCCTTTCCAATACCCAGGGAAGCCTCCATGTAGATTTTAAGAGAGTTGAAGTCAGTTTTCTCTAAAACCCTGCAGCTGATTTAAAAATTGCATTGCAGCGATATAAACTATTGTGCTGCTATGGAACAGGCTAAGTACTTCCAGAAAGGACAGCAGTCCCTGTTAAATTTTTATGAGTTCTTGATATAATTTGTGCTGAGATGTGCTGCTTTCGCCTCTATTCACTTTTAAAGTCCTGCATTGCCCCAGTGATCCCTAATTCCCTCTTATTGTTGAGTTTTTTAAAGGAAACCTGTGCAGAGTTCAGCTTCATACCCAAGATCATTCCAAAAGGCTGGATTTAATTTTTAATTTCACTAGTACTTCCAGTCATATAAGCAATATGTCCAAAGTCACTTACTTGAGAGAGTGCTAACAGGATCAGGCCACGGAGAGCTCATTAAAGATCCTGATCCTGCAAAGAAACAGGAGCTCAAACTACTGCAGAGTTTCTCGGAGTCCCCTTATGGCAAAAATGTGGCTGAAAAAGTCACTAGTGCTACAATTAAATAAAAAAAAAAAAAAAAAGAGAGAAAGACTCAGTATCTTTGTCCAACACATTTAAAAATAACAAATACCTGCCCCAAATTTCTCATCTGGATGCAAACCAGCCTCGGAAAAAACTGGGCAAGGACGCACATTTAAAGCATCTTTATGTTTTACACCCTCCTCCTTTCAGATCAATAAACTCCCCCAGCAGCTCCGAGATGCTGCGAAAGACAAAGGCTCAATGTGTGTGTGTGGCTTTTCAAACAGTTTCCTCCGAGGAGGAAAATTTCTCCTGAAATAAATCTCCCTCCTCTCTTGAAGCTGGCACTTAAAAACAACCCCAAACCCAAGGAAACAGCTATTTATTTCTGAAATAACACACAGGACATCGTTGTACCAACGGTATGTTCAGTGGTTTAAATTGCACCTGATGAAAAGAAAATGAATTTAAGGCGGTGATTTTCCACAAGATAAACCTTTGGAAAATAAGGGTTTCCCTTAGAGAAAAATAAATAGTAGTAGCACAAAAGGGCTTGGGAGCATGGACAATTTAATTGCTTATTTCATTTAGACCTCTCAACTAAATATTAATTTATTGATTTTTTACATATTATTGGTGATAAAAAATATTGGTTAATGTAGAAGGTATGTTTGTTGGTTTTACTTACAGACTTTTGTTTTCCTAGAGATCAAACAGCACCTCTTTCTTACAATAACAACAGAATAACACAGGTAACCTTTCCCAGGGACTTCTGTAGTCTGTAACCCAGGATAAATATTGGTGTATTTTTGGCTGGTCCTGTCGTCATTGAAGTCAATGGGGCACAAACCTCGATGGGAACAAGACCTTTCTGATACAGATGGGACAAAATAATTCCAGGCAATCCATTTTCCAGAATTTCTGAGCTGTTTTTACCCCATAATTAAATGTAAGGCACAGTCAGATATGTATAGGTGTCTGCACATGAAATTTAAATTATATCTCAAATGATATCAGGTGCTTATGGAAAATTCTGTGTGCCTTAATAATCAGCCCTATCTGTGTATTTTACCTACACAAATAATTCCATTCAACTTATTGTGTGTGCTTGTCAGGGGGAGTTAAAATAATAAACCATTATTTTGATCTTGGGCACAAGGTTTTATTATATGCAACCCCCATCGGTTTTAACTTCTCAATGGACACATTTAAAATACAAACTCCACTAACAAATCTAGTTTCCCTTTAGAAAAATAATATTTTTTTAATTTTTTTTTTTGTAAAAGAAAGTTTTGGTTTATGTTTTTGGATTCATTATTCCTCTCTGCCCTCTTATAAACCAGACTCCTGGAGGTGCCTTAAATTTTAAGTACAAAATAAAAATGTGCATATATTCTGCATGCATATATTGGAAATAAAAGAGCATTAAGAAGGGGAAATCATTGCCTTCACTTCGGTCCTTTGTTCCCATAATAATTTCTTGAACTGAGAATTACAATGCAATGTTCTGGCTTTAACCTGGATGCTTCACTCTGGCTGAAACTGCTTTCAGCTGTTTGATGACAAAAATTAAGTGTCAGCCTGCCAGAGTTACCGGGTACTTTCAGCGTGGCTGGGATTGCGCTTTCTGTGATTGTGCAATGGCAGATTTAGTGCTGAATACATTATAGGGAAAGCAACTGCCTACAGAAAAATAGAGCCTGAGCTGAGTCGTCTAAAATCACGGCTATTTTTTTCTGAATGTTGCATTTTCTGAAAATTAAATAAACACAGAGCTGATCCAAAGCACGTCACTGACACAGATTTGTGCTGTGTTGATGTTCACCTGAATGTGAGGCTGGGGAGAAGCACGTTGTGCTTCAAGGTGTAAGGGGTGAAACTCTCCCTCCGTGTTGTCTTATTTCATCACACACAGGTAAGGGTAAGTGTGTCCAATTTAGGTGAAAAGGTTGCTGAAGGAAAAGCTAACCTGCATTCTCTGTGCTGCTTTCTGGGGGGGGGTGGGGGTGTCACATTCATGATTGTGAATATGGGATTTGGGACAGAATTAGCGTTTCGTTGAACAAATCATTCGCAACCAAAAGACTCCCATGGCCACGCTGTGGGTGACAGCAAAGCTGAGGACACCAAAACCAACAAATGAGCAAATTCCACAGAGCCATTAAAGCCCCTCTTTCAAATGAATTATTTCATCACTTCACTGTCTACCAGTTTCTCTTCCACTTCACAGGGACCGAGCAGTTTAATCTGTGCTTTCCTCCAGCAGACCTTGAGGTTTGGTCTTCCTGCAAGTGCCTTTCTATAAATCAGGTCACCCTGCAGAAGCCATAGCCTGCAATATCTGCAGCAAGGCTTGGTCTCCAGGTTTGGAGGGAGCTGTACCTCGGGCTGGGAGCCCCAGGTCTGTAACATCACTCTATACCCCTTTTTGCTGAGGTGTTTTAGCCTCTCGCTCTGCAGCTGCCAGTCTGGTGCAGCACTTCAGGGAATGTAACAGGGGAACGCAGCGAGCACTGACATCAAATTGGTCTCTCGACTCAACTGGTTATTTAAAAAACATGCCTTTAAATGCATTGAGATTTCTCACTTCTTGCTGGGAAAACATTAAAAGACCGATGCTTTAATCTTGCTGTATAGCCCCAAGTTCAGGGCTTAAAGCTGAAAGCTTGCATTTCCAGCTCCTGCTCTTTCTGCAGAGATTCCTGACAGGACATAATATAGCTCACAGCAGTATTAATCCCCTCCACAGCCGCTCTAATAGTGACACCTCCTCATACCACCCAGGCTCAGAGGTCCCAAGGCTTGCGGCACGCAGAGATAAGGCAGCCCTTGCTCCTCTGAGCAAGCGGAGCCCCTAATTGCTCACATTTATTGCCATTAGGAAATTTGGGAGAGGGCCTAGCCCAGGTCTTTCCTGTATTCCCCTGCAAACCAGGGGCACCGGTTTCAGCGGCCGCAGGATCAGCCCCGAGTTTCGCTGTCAAATCCGAAGGAGCTCCACGCCTGGGGAGGGAGATTCAGGAATCCAGATTTATACTGCTGCAATTAACCGCAAAATTTGGCCCTAAAAAGCCCGCTGATGTAAACAGCAGGGCTGCAGGTCAGCACCAAGAACACAGCCTGGGATTAACAGCAGCTCACTACTGGAGCAATTATCTTCTGACAAAGCCAAAAATCTCCCTTGTTAAGCAACTGTGGGGCTCTCCATGCTCTCCCTTACACCTGTAAAATGCCAGGTAAGGCCACCAAACCAGAGGACTTTTTTTCTAGAGTTTCACTGAGGCAGCAACTTAGTGAGCAATGTGTTCTTAGTATTATTTGTAAAATAAATCTTACCAGCCTCTGAAGAGGAGTCGAGACAGAGTGAAGTGGCTGGACCTGATGTTTACTGAGAGAGTTAACAAGCCTGGCAATAAAACCCTGGGTAATGATGGCTCTGAAGAATTACATTTGCTTTGGAATTTACTTTTATAAAAGCATGAAATTTTATGTAGGAACAAGATCTATAACCACCTATATAAAAGTAAAGGGGTTTAGTACTCAGAGAATGATGGGCTTGATTCTGTGCTGCTACTGCAGGACAGATCTCATATTAGGGCTGTAGGATCAAAGCTCAGTGAGTAATTCAATATTGGTTATTTCAGAAGCTTTGTCTTTGGTGAGCATAAGTTATTATTTTTTTGAATAAATTTGTTATGTTACCTTTTTTTTTTTTTTAATGCCAATCTCCCTCTGCAGGAATTATTCTTAGCATTTGCTGTTGGAAATCCAAGATGGATTGTTTTTTTTGGTGCAAATATGATTTCAAAAATTTTCTTTGCCTTTTTTCCCCTCATATTGTTTGCATCCAATTCCATGACTGTGTCAGTCAGCAAGAGGACTAAGATACAGCAGAGATAAGTTCACAAAATAACCCGTTGTAAACATGAATGCTTTTGTGGAGTTTGTTCAACCTTATAACAAATGTCCAGCTTAGTCCTCAGACTCTGCACAGGGAAATGAGGCATTTCTTCAAGTACCTCTCCCCTCTTCCCACTCTGCTTCGTGCCATAATTTAACAAAAGATTTTATCACCGTATCCAGGCAAAACTCCCGTTAGCAGAGACACAAAATTTACCCGAGGAAACCTGGAAATATTGGGGACAACAGTTCTCTTCTTCAAATCCATAACGAAAAGTGCGGTTAATAATGCCGGGTGAAAGTCCAAATTAACTTAAATCAGGGCAGCATTCGGAGGGAACAGAGGAATTCCTGACCTCCTCAGGCAAAGCCCGGCTTTCCTGAAAAGCACACTTCAGGGAGCTAACGGGATCAATGTTAATTTTTTGAAGTTTTGCCCTTGCACGGGTGCTGGCTCCGCTGGCGGAGCGGGACCCGCCTCTCCCGGACTCCCGCATCTCTGCCGGGCGCTCCCGCTCCCGCTCCCGCTCCGCCGGCTCCCGCTCCATCCCGGCAGCGGCCCCGGGAGCCGCAGCATCGGGGATGCTCTTCCCCACCTCGGGCAGCCTCGCAAAGCTCCTTTTAAAACTATTTTCTCCCTCCCCGTGTGTTTTTTCCCCCAAGTGTCGGAAGCCGGTGGGATGCTTCCTGCAAGCCCGTCCTTGGGAAGAGGGAACGGCACATATGCCTCCCGTGTTGTTTGGGTCAACATAGAATATACCAGCACGTTTATGTCAGACATACCACTGCAATATTCTTGTTACTATAGGAGCAAAATACATGTAAATATTTAGGTGGATTCATTCCAAGTGCAAGGGGCAGCTCTGGAAAGACGCGGTGCCCTGAGCCAGGACATGCTTTAGCACACATGGAAAGCCCAGGTAGGGTGAGCTTTGCCCCAGACTTCACACAAACCTTGCAAATGCCAGGCTGTGCAGGGCTAAATGCACACCAAAGTGTCGGTGGGACTGATGTCTGACTGCTTAGGGGAATAATCCCACCAAAGCCCCATAATAAATGTTTGCAGGATCAGCCTGGAATGATTTGGGAGAAAGTTTCCCTGGTTTCTTTTGGTTTCTTTTCGGCCTCCAAGTGACAGATGACGTGTAAGAGTCAGTCCCGAAAGAAGCCGTGCATTACACACAGACAACAGCTATAAAATTGTCCCTTCCCTACAGGTCTCTGAGCTTTGCTGCTTCTGCAAAGACCTGATTTAATGTTTATGATGCTTAGGAAGCAGTTGTAGGAGGGCTTCTTTTAAATTCACTGTGTAAAGAAAGGTTCTGGGACTGCTGCTTAGCTGATAAACTATTATTAGACGGAAGAGGACATTTTAGGTCAGGAAAAATGCAACAAAAAAAAATGCTAAAGCTGTGTCAGTTATAAAAGAAACCTACAATGTTTATGAAAGAGGGCTGGATTTACCTCCCTGTACCACTGGATTGCAATGCTAGAGTGGTTTTAGACATGGTTTGCATGGCTCTTTCTTCCCTGTCTTTAATTTTAAATGGAAGATAAATTGGTCGAAGTCATTTAGGGCACAGGGTTTCTGGTCTAACATGAGCATATGGAGTGGCCAGTTGTCTCTGTGCCGTAGTTTATGCTTTGTTCTGGAGGAAAGTAACAAATATTGGCTACCCACCAATAATTGTTTGAGAAAAACAGATATGTGCTGCAGATTTTGGCTATGTCACTAGTCCTTATATAAGCAAAAGGGGTTGTTTCTCAAACACTGTGCTCGTCTGAACCAAGCCTACATATGGTATTTGTATTAATCCAGCAAATGCTGCCCTCCACGACATCTGCACAAAGGCCACTGCCAAGTTTGCAGCCAGACAGTGAAAATTTTCCCACTTGGGAAGTGCGTGGAAGAAAAATTTTTTGGTCAGTGAAGACGTACACCAGTATGGGTAGAGATCCTAATGTTTCCCCTCACCAAAGGTTCCCTTTAGGGAACAGAAAGGAAACCTTATAAATCCCCCAGCGGAACACACGATGAGCCCTCAGCCCCAAACCCCTCTGCAAATCCCTCCTGACTGAGCCATGCCATGCACTCTCCCACCTATGGTCCCCCCTTTTCCATGGGAAGGGGATTTCCACAGGGGATGAGTGTCCTCAGGGATTCCTAAAGGCTGGGACTGGTATGATACCAGGCACCCACAGCAATCGTTGCCACCGTGGCTGATGCACTGGCCACAGCCAGCTTCAGAGAGAAACCCAACAATGGTGCACTGTATTTAACACTGTGTGCTGTGGGAAATGGAGAGAAGACAAACGGACTTTATTTTACAACAGAAAGAATGTTACACCCTTTGGTAATACGTAACTAATAACTTAAACCCATTAAAAACTGTGATCTCTACTCCACCGCTCCCGGATGGAGCCAAGGCTGTAAAAATTCATGAAGGAATCAGTAGCAGGCTGGCTGGGGTTACAAAATCTACAAAAACTGCTAGAAGTCACAGTTTTCTCCATGAAAGGCATGGCCATAACAAATATCCCACACAGCTCGCTTTCTAATCCATTCCCAGGAAGCTGCATTGTGTGAGGCTGAGCGGATCTGAACATCCAGCAAGGGGCAGAGAGGAGGGTGTGGGGGACCACACGGGTGTGGGGTCCCCGTGGGTGTGGGCTGCCAGGGCAGGAGGGAACCCCCAAATGTCCCCAACACTCTAGACCTGGGTTTGCCCCGTGCTGGGTGTCGCAGGGCTGGTAGTTGACTGATCACACTGGGAAACAAAAGCTGTGCCTGGAAGAAAAGGGCTCCTTTTCATTTCCGTTCCCCGTGTCAGGCAAAAATTAATGACTAAATGCACCTTTCTCTGATGTTGCCCATCATGCAAATACTGGTGGGCAGGAGTCAATATGAACTTTAAACACACCTGACACAGGTGGCTCTTGCCTTTCAATGCTAAATGGCCACTGGCCAACAATTCATGGCGCAGCATAAAGGAATCCTTGTGGCAAGCAGCCTCCCCTCTGTATATATTTGTTATTCCAGAATGAAGCTATTCATTGGGGCTGAGATGAAACTGCCCAGGTGAATAACTTCCTGAAACCCAGTGCTCCTGCAGGAGTTCAACCAAAATCAACTGCAAGATGAATGTGGTGTGTGAGTCTGAATGCTGGGGAGAAGGCACAGGAATTGGCAGTGGTGGAGGGCAGGATGCAGCTGGCAAGAGATGCCCAGTTGTCCAGGACTCTGCTGCTCCAGCATCCTTATTGTGGTGTCTCTCCCAGGCACTGGTCATGCTGAATCATTGACCTGGCAATTTTTATGCAGCCAGTGGATCTTCTCCTTGTCCTCTGGGCCACTCCTGCTGCCAAGAGACCAACACTGACACAGCACGGATGGAAAATAGATCAGGGAATGCTATTATGTTTTCTCATTTTAACAGCCAGCCTGTGGGTTTTTCTGAAAACAGCAATCTGAAATAAAATTCAGGCTGTTCTTAGAAGTGCTCAGTGGCGCTGCTGTTTTCCTACAAAGCAGTTGCAGGGTATCTCCAGGAAAACACATAACCCCACACTGGTTGTACTTCATCCTTTGACAATTTCAGTGCGAGCCTGTAGCAGATTTTTTTGTCTTTTGGGTGAAGCATATCCTGTTCTAATATCATTTAATCAAGATAAAAAATAGATTGCACTGTATCCAAAAAAGATATACAGACTAAATATTTTGGTGTGTAGTCACCAAAATGACTGTAAAGAGGATTTTGTAAGCAGTTTGGGAAGTTCTCTTTCAGCTTATGCATACAGAAATCTTTCCGTACTATCAGAGTTGGGATTAATTTATCACCAAGCCCAGGAACTGTTCCCAATTGGAATTAGCCACACTAATGTCTGGAGCTGACAGGCACAGCTGCAGCAAGCTCATTCATGTTTATTATTGTAGTTTTCCGTGTCTTTTAACAGTTCATACACTAATGGAAGAGCGGGAGCTGAAACTGCTCATCTCTCTGCTCTGTTATTGCAATGAGTTCCTTAAGACAATATAGCACCTTGAGGGCTGGTTTTAAGCTCCTGATGGGATCAGTGGCAGGCACAGAAAATAGCTGCATGCTCCTAAGTATTTTCTGACTGTTCTTTTAGAAAACCTCTGAAAGTTGAGTGCATAAAATTGCATTTAGCCTCGTCTTTCTGTGTTAATTGCCGTTTTAAAGCCTGTTTTGGAAAATAGCGGTCTGTAGCAAAGGACTGAAGATACAAGTCTTTGCTGAAGGGAGAACACGAGAAAATGAAAAAAGAACAAGAGAAAGTGGGTTTAGCTGGTGTACATAGGTTTTACTTGTGGTGAGTAGCAGAAAGAGGGTATCAAGCAGCTGGCAGAGATGGGATATTATTGCACCAAACAATGTTTTCGTTTCCTTGATGCTTGTGCAGGATGCAAGTCATTCTGCCTCTGAAAAGAAAAGGTACTCTCTGCACCAAAATATAATTTATTCAATAAAACACTGTCATAGATCAAACTGAAAGGCCATCAAGTTGTATCTATTAAAACTTCCATGCTATGTGCACTGTATAATGCAGACCTCAGGGGTTACTCCAGAGCTCCGCCCTGGCTGTGGGCAAGTCTCTGCACTTGGACCCATGGCCACATTAGTTATTTGCTGTCCTTTCGAGCCTGTGTCCCTGTGTTTTTTTCCCAGTGGAAACATGGGAGAAAGGACAATAAATCAGGTCTGACATCTGTCTCACCTTGCCATGGGAGCTGGGCGAGAGCCAGGAGAGGCATCTGGCCTGGGACGTGGAAGCAATTCCAGGTCCTGTATTTTAGGCATTGTATTTCTATCCTCAAGTTCATCTCGAGCATCACGTGTACGCTCATTCAGCTGGAATATGTCCAGGTTATCTATCCATTTACACAAGCAAACAGCCAGAGGCAGGGCAGCCGAGGAACAGGCAGTGCCGGTGACTGCCAGATGTGGCAGATCCTGGGAGATCCTCCTTTGGCTGAGAGCCTCGTCCTGCCTGGTTGGATCAGGCACCTCTGCCAGACACGGGCTGCAGGACCTGCCTGCCCCGAGCGGGAACACCACGTCCTCCGCGGGTTTTAGGTTGCTGAGGAAGGAGAGAAGCAGTGGGGAGGGACGGAGAAGAAGAGGGGAACGGATTGAAGAGGGACAGAAGAGGAGGGAGAGGATTGCGGATTTCTGTCGATGGTTGCATCCTCCGGATGCTCGTCATAACCCCCAGGGGTATTTGTCCTCTTCTACCTGTCTGGACCTCCGATGGAGGAACGACCTGTGCTGGCAGTCTGGCAGCCTGGCTTCGAATCGCTGCTGCTCCCCCAGGTGGGAAAAGCCAGAATTAACTCAGGAGCAACCGGCAGAGGTAAGGAAGGCACTTACCCAGCAGCCAAGAACGGAGAAAACACTTCCCCACCTGGTCCTTCTGACAAATTCGTCTTAGAATCTGGGTGTATCTGTGTGTGTAAACTGCTGTTTCAGATTCATGCTAAATTTGCTCACTAATGTCTATCATGTATATGTACATGTTCCCTTCCATGCCCCAGGTTATCACTCCTGGTGTTTAGGATACTCCATGGATATTGTTAATGAGATTATGGAGCCCTTTTCCTGCAGCTCACCAGGAACCAGCTCAGTAAAGCTTAAAAAAGGCTAAAAAGTTGTTTTTTAGTATTTGCAGTGAAGCTCAAAGGTTGTTATTTGTATTTACAGTGAGAGAAGAAGGAATGGGGGAAGGTATTGGTTCAAACAGGGAACGAGCTGCCAGGGGAGCAGATTTTAAAATTTCTTTCAGTTGACGTTTTTGCAGGAAAGCTGGGAGGGAAGAGGCTGGAAGTACTCTGGCAGAGTAAGGAGAAGGAAAATAACTAAATGAGGCTGCTTGTTAGGGAGGTGGGGGAGGAAATGAATTGCCTTATCACCTTTGCTTCTTTCCTCCCACCTCTCGCTATTCCCGTGTGCCTCTGACAGGTCCTGTGGATACAGACACGCAGGTTCCCAGTCCCTGCAGGACTGAGGAGCAGTTCTGTGCTCAGACAGGTGAACCTGCTGTGCCCACGGGGGCCCTGTGGCTTCTCTTGCTGGTCAGTGCCAAAAGCAAAGGACAAGCAGATGAGCAAAGGAGCCAGGGGGAGGTTGGGATCACACCTTCCTGCTGATGAGCATCACTAAGCCTTGGAGTGAACTCAGCAGCCCCTGTGCTTTACTTGTAAGAAATGAACACCCTGGGCTGCCTTTTCCTGCGTGTGTGTCGGAGGGAAGCTGTTGGGATGGCACACTGTGCTGAGGCAGGAGCTGGGCTGTGTGGGCAATGGGGGACTCGAGGGCCTACATGTGACACCCCTCGGGAGGAGATGACATTGTGCCACTTAGAGCAAAGCCCTGGGGCTGTTTTGCTGCACAGACAGCGGGGGAAGGCTGTGTCCTTTCCCTTTGCCTCCACTCCTCTGCTGCTTTCCTGGAGTTATTTTCATTTCAGCTCTATGCCAAGTTTAAGGCTTCAAGGATTTTTCTGTGCTGACCTTTAAATCCCTTCACTGGTCAATATGATGCATCACCACTCAGTATAATATCCTTCTGTCTGGTTTGCTCGCCCCAGACTTATTATTTTATGTTTCTGTACATTAAACTGCATTTTCCATTCACTGGCCCAGGCAACCAGTGGATTGAAATCCCTTGTTCCTCGTTATTTGTTCTCTCTCCAATTTTGTGCCCTCCACAAACTTTGATAGCTTGTGGAGGTATTTTCATTCAAGTCATTTGCAGGTATTATAAATGAGGGAAGTCCCTTGGTGTTCTCATTTGTTGAGCCTTTACATTACAGGATTACCTTTTCAAAGGAGGATGTAGTGTTTTACCAGCAGGACTAGTGGATATTAATAGATACCTCTTGCTACAGATCCTCTGAAAGTCACTGCTGCTGTCATGGTGCCTTTCTTACCTTTGCACAGATGAAGGCTGTAAGTCAGGCTGGTGTTCTGATAAAATTGCTCTGGAGTGTAAGGTCTGTGACAAATGGAGAAAGGAAAAGAGAGAAGAGAGTAAGGCACAGGAATAGCAGCTGCTTAAGGAGTGGAAGTTATCAGGAGAAAACAGGGACCTGAGGCACCTGAAGTAATGCTCTGAGGAGTAAAGGGAGCATGGATCTGAAATATGACCAGGACTGGAAAGGAAACATTTTCCCTCTACCGATGTGTTGATGTGACCCCAGTATGTGCATAACCCTGCCTGTGGTCTCCTGCCAGGTATTTCCTGATGCTGTAGTTGAAAAAAAAAAAAAAAAAAAGAATTGTAAACCCAAAACTAACTGCAAAGCCAACTGGAGCACCGAGCCCGGTGTCCTGGCCCCAGCCCAGCGTGCCAGCCTGGCCACCAGCCTGCAGTGACAGCAACACCAGCTCCGGGCCCAGATTCCTGATGGATATTTACGGCCACCTCAAACCACAAAAGGAAACAAAAATGTCTCCTCATCAGCTGTGCAGGTTTTATTAAGTACGTGTTTTGGGTTGAAGCCAAAGTGAGCTCGGCTGTTTTATCACTGTTTATTCCTGTCATTCACAGCCTTTATCAGTTATCTCCATCAGACCTGTGAGCACTTCAAGGGCTGAGTCACACAAATAAGACTTTTATCTGCAGTCAAATCTATAATCAGGCAACAACCCCCTCTTGCCTCGCTTCTATTTAAAGTCCCAACTCAGGCTCTTACAGAAAAAGGGACTTCACAAAGGAATTTCAGTAATTATCCTCTCCCCTCCGTCCCCCAGATGTTGTTTGCATGGTATAGGTACCTGTGGGCACTTGAAAAGAGAGCTCAGAGCTGCCTTCTCTTTAATGGAAGACTTTTAGGAAAGTGAACTTTAACATTTAAACTTCCCTATGAAAAACAGATTCATGTTAAGTTTGATATCATTTGCCTCAGGATGATCTCAGCTCTTAAAATATGATGGTTTTAGTTGGATTAAGAGCCTATATTGTTGCTGAAGAGAAAGAAGGGTGCCTCTTTAATTGCAGCCCAAATCTACCTAACAATTGCCACATGTTGAGCAAGATTTAAGAGTTATTAAATATGAAAGCCACTATTGCTCCTTCACCACGAGCAGCCTTTGTTTTTTAAACCTGGAAAGCACTAAGGAAAAGGGGGAGGAAAAGGTAAAAAACAAACAAAAAAAAAATAACCCTGCTGAAAGCCTGAGATCTGAAGGGGTGTGTTTGCTTTCTGTGGGGGCTGGTGTTAGTGCAGCATCTCCTGCATTGACTGAAACAAACTCCTGGGGGTCTGGTGATCTTATTGCTGGGAAAACCCAGTGCAAATTCCCAATAGTGCTTGGGTTATTTACAAGCAATGAGTTGATAACTTGACCAGATCAGTGCTAAGCAAAGCCTCCTCTGGCTCTGGTGTAGCAGCTGGACTGGTGAGCTCCTGCACTCAGCTCCAGGCAGCAGGACTCTGGTGCAGCCCAGCGAGGACACCCCATCACGAAATCTTCCTTAAACCTCTCCTACTCTTTGACCTCTCAGTGGAAAAAAAATGCCCAGATTTGTTTTTTTCCTTCTGCATTTGTATGGTGAAGGAGCAGCATGAAAAAGGCACATTTTTTACCTTTTCACATTAGGGACAAACCTCCCTAGCATGGGACAGAAGCTCTGCTGGGCTGTGGTGCCTCTTCGGGAATAACCTGCACAACTTGAGCGATCAACTTCAGTCCAAAGGAGGACAGAGCAGGCCTAAAAGAGGTCAAGACAATAAGGGGTATTTTTATAAATCATCTGTTTTAACTTGTAGAAAGTTAATGTTGGGTCAGAAGAAGAGTTACAGCTACTGTCTTTTAGAAAGAAGAGAAAAAGAAAAAGCTAAACTGTGATTTTCAGAGGTCAATGATTAAATTTCTTTTTGGATGTTAGCCCTCTCCTCCCTTTCCATTGTTCTTGACAGTATTTCAGAGAGATCTTCGGCTTCCAGCAGCAGGATTTTACAGTTATGGTAATACAGCTTTCATACAATACATTATTCATTTTTCTAGGTCTCCATTTAGCAGTCCTGGCAGCTAAGTAGGATGGTAGAGTTTAGGGCAGGGACCACTGCAGGTCTTTGCAGTCTGGCAGGAGAACTCAGCTAAGCCTCTCAGGTTACAGAGGAAAAGGAATTTTCCTTTTCCCTCCTGCTCAGCAAAGCAAACCCCAGCTCCTAATTTTCAATCAAGAAATCACAATGGTTGGATTTTTCATGTCTGATCTCAGACACACCCCTATAAATCTGGAGCTGCTTACAGCGCTGGGAACCTGGTTCCCTCTTTGGCAAGGTGTGAGAAAGGGGCAAGTAGTTGGCTTTATACCTCATTTTTAAGTTTCTTTTTCTGTAGGGCTACAGAAATCATTTATTGCTCCCAAGCCCCTTGGCCTGGCTCAGCATTGCCCCCGAGGTACCTGCTGGGGATCGCTCCTGCAGTGCGTTCTCCAGCCTGTGTCCCAGCTCTCCTTGAAAATCTTTTCCACAGCCCAAAACCTCCCCAACAAATTCCATTTGTGCTTACAAGTCCAAATTAAACCCCTTCGTTCTCACAGTAGGTGGAAGTGTTGTTTAGGGATTGTAGTCAGGATGTCAGGATTTGCCTTTGTCCGTTCTGCTGTGTCTCCTTGGATTGCACTTTCCCAGAGCAATGATCATGACTTTGAGACTTTTTTGACCAACAGGACCAACTTTCAGACAAAGCCAAGCCTTTGTCCTTTTATCCATCCCTCCAGAAAAGCCAGAAGACTGGAAGAGATAATTCTTGACTAATCACGATTGGATCATTTGGGGAATAAACCAGCTTTCCTGAACTTTCACTCTTTGGCTCCACCCATTCCCCCAACAATAAAACAAGTCTTCAGTTGTTGCCCTAACAATTGAATGGACCAGAAAATGGCATTGTTTCCTCTTCTTTTTCTTCTTCATTTTAGTTTTTAACTTTTAAACTTTTCTTTATTATAAAATTCCAACTTCCAGCTGACCCTTGAATAATTGGTTTTGTTGCAAGGGTTATTTGAGGTCTAAATGAGCCCAATGACATCTGTTTAATTTTAGATGCTTGGAAAATATTCTAAAATTAATGAAATCCAAATGTACAGCAAACTAATAGAACAATTTTATTTATTAAAAAGACGGTTAAAAATAATTCTAAACATTTCAAGAAAACAAAAGAGGTGAATGGGATTTGTCATTGTTTAAATTGTACTTATTATATTACATTTCAGTGAAATGCCCTCTTGACCTTCCACAGTTTGCTCGATTTCCTCGTCAGTCTCCTTCCAGCTAATTTGCTTTGACATAAACAAAAAGAAAAGGACTCAGGAATGAAATGCAGTCACCCAGTATTTGGGGTCTCGGTGCTGATTATAGCCAGATACAAATAGGAATGGATGGAACTTGCTAAAAGCAGGACCATGTTATTAATTCTTCATGAATATTTGGATGGTCATGGGAAATGTGTGGAGTGACACAAATCTCACGTGTGACACAAAATGCAGCTTGAGTGCTCCTTCCTTTTAAAAATGGGTAGTTGAAATGTGTGGTTTGGCATTTTCCTCTTTCAGCAAGCTTTAGTCCACCTCTCTGGGCTGCTGAAGTGTTGGGTGGCTTAAGTGAGCAATCCCAAAGCACAGGTGAGGAAAGGTGATTTATCCATTTTATGCACTTGATTTGCTACATGTATTCTTTCGAAAGGAATGCTTAGCCAGAGGAATTACACAGACATCACGGATCATCCAGCAGGGAATTTCCACAAATGTTTGCAATATTCTCCTTGCAACTGGTGCTGGGATTCCATTTAACTATCACCCCTTGTGTGGTGTAAAACCCTCCAAAACAAATAGAGATTACAGTCTGCTGTAGTATGTAGGCACACATATAATCTATGTATTTTTGTAGGAAATAAAAGGGGATTTTGCAGTACTTTTGTATGCTAAGACATTGTAAAGCCTGTGATAAGTAGAAAATTGGGCAGCGTGAGTGACTCTGCAGGTCAACATGACAGAACAATGGCAGAAGTGGTAATTCTCACACACCTTCACCTTTAAAAAGGAAATAAAACTGAATACTGTGCATAGAGTCCCCCTCAGCCTTACAGGACATCTCAGGATTATTTCAAACAGATTGGTTGGGAAAGGTTTTTCTGCATAGAAACAGAATGTCCCCAGGATAGAATGTGTGCTTCTGCTTCATTTACAGCTTCACCAGAGATGACCATGGCCCGGGTGTGGCACCTGGGCAGTGCAGGGCACACTACCCGAATGCAGTGAATTTTAAAGTTGCTTTCTCTTTCTGGGACCCCAGCTGGACTGCTGGGTCACTTCTGAAGCTGAATATCGACTCTTCTTTTTGGAACACAGAAGTGTGAAGAGGATAAAGGTTACCCTCAAATGGTAACTAGTTCCTGTCACTCAAAAGCGAAAAGCAGTTTAACCTGTACCCAAATCCTCTGACTTCTGCTGTCAGTTAGTTTGGTACTTTCTCAAATAGCTGTGGGTATTTGAAAAGGAGACCCCCACCTTGCATAGAAACTGCTGGCAATTTTTCATGAAATTCCAGGCTTTCTGCAGGGTTGGGCAGAATCCACCCTGGTGCCTGTGAAATCTCTCAAGTTCTTAGGAATCGCTGACTGACTGTTAACAGTAAATTAGGCTAAAAATGACAAATCCATAAAAGACTGGTGGAATCAGAGCAATCACCACAATTGTGGAAGCTGGTTGTATTTGCTAGACTTACATCTGATAACGAAGTAAAACTATTTGGCCAGAGTTTATTGGACATTTCTCAGTAGTACAGGTGCTGAGCTGCAGATAACTGCGTTCCGTGCTCAGCCTTATCGTTCAGTCATTTTTAGCTCAGTTGACAGAAGGATCACTGGTGTAGCTGTAATTGGAGTTTACAATGTTTGCAAGTATTAGGTGACTTGTAGCTTAATGCCATAACTATAGGGACAATAAATTACATGGTCATTAGAGGGCTTTAGCTATTCATATAGTATTAAGCATAAGAAGGACAGTAACGTTTCTCTAATAACACATAAAATGTATATTCCAATTAAAACCATAATAGGATAGACTTGGCGTTACATTACATGTTACAGCCTCCCATGAATTTCACTGCTTAGAAATGATTACCGTTAAAATCATGGTTTCAAAGACTTGCTCACAGGGATAATAAATTCTCCCAAGCAGGTTTAGAGAGAAGCATTGAGCCCTCACGGAGAAAGACTGTGCTTTAAAGCTGGGAAAATTCAGCCAGTGAGCAAAGGTTTGACGGCTTGGATTTCTTGCTTTCCTTTTCATTCTCCGCAATTGGCTGGCTACCCAAACCGAGTGAGGTTTAATTAAAAGCAATTGAGCAAACAAAAACTAGTGAAAAAAAGATATTTAGAGGCTCTTCCTCTAGAAGCAGTTCTGCCCCTCTGTGTTGCTGTGTGTTTTGCTGTGGTTTTGGGAGACTTGTTTGAAGGGATGTTGAAACCATCTCGTTTTCAAATCCCAGTCTGTTTTCTGTCCTTGACATGTGCAGGTTTTCTTTTACCAAAAGGCAGCCCAAAAGAGGGTAGTGAGAGGTGGGCTCTGTCTAAGGAACAGTGTAATGCAATGTATTCTCTGGTGTTCAAATGCAGCTCTTAGCTTAGGGACATCACAGCTGCTCTGTGTGTGCCTTCAGATGTCAGAGCTTGGGATATTCATTATCCTCAGGGTATGTTTCATTTATGTTTGAAGGTGTTGAGTCCTATGAAACTCAAGCATCTGTCTCACTGCAAAGAAACAAGTATGTGCTTATATGACCTTCCAGAAGAAGGCTGCTGGTCAGAAAGGGACCCCCTTTCTTTATCTGAGATTAGGCCTCCTTGTTTGTTCACCAGTCACTTCATCCTTGTAAAGCTGTGAGAGATACGGAGCTGTTTGGAAGACAAACTGAACTGTGCTTCCTTGGTGAGTTCTTCACCCCTCTCTCCCAGCCCATCCTGCAATAACCCTCTTAAGTCTTGGGCATTTAAATGGTTATAAATGTGCTTGGGGAGATTATGGGTTTGCATCACAGTTACACAAAGATTATTTGAAGTGTAGTTAACATGGACTAGGAGTTATCTCCCAAAGCTGTTTCACAACAAGCAGAACTACCAAAGATCTCATTCCAGATTGTCAAGAGATTGGAAAGGAAAGTTAAATGGGTTCATGGGGGGAGAAATTAAACATCTTTTTATAAAGAGGAGTGTTTCTTGAAACACAGATACAAGAATGGTTAAGTTGACTGTGTTTCCTCAGAAATCCCCAGACAGAAAACAACAGTAAGCAAGGCTGAAGGCACTACCAAGATGAGGAGAGTATCAGATCCTGTGTTGGATTGGAAACTGCTCCTTTCCTTAGAGCTGCAGCAGACCATGAAAGCAGATGATGAAAAGGACCAACTGTCAGCAAGAGAGTCACTCTGCAGTTCCTCTCCTAGTGCCATCCTTTTTTGTCCAGGGTGAGTTCTGTTCTGTTGCACAGGACAACCCCAAAGATCACCCCCTGTGCCTGAGGGTGTTGTCCAAATGCTCCTTTGAGCTCTGGCAGCCTTGGTGCTGTGCCCACTGCCCTGGGGAGCCTGGTCAGTGCCCACCACGCTCTGGGGGAAGAATCCAAACTAAACCTTCACGAGCAGCGTGGGCTGGGCAATACCAACCAGCTGTGAGTGACATTCATCCCTCTGACACACCTCCACAGGGGACCCACCTTGTCCTTTGGGGGTGGAAGTGCAATCTGCCCTGCTCTGCTGCACAAACCTTTCTGGTCTGTAATGGAAATAAACACAGAATAGTCTCCTGTGCACAGGCCAAAGATCTTGCAGTTGCTGTAGGAAACATACACAACCATCTTCCAATGGAAACAGTGTGATGTCTTCTTGCATGTCCAGGAATTCTTCATTCTGTCATAACAGCATAGTCTCTCCACTCTTCTTCATAAGCCCTTCATCCTTCTTTGCTAATGGTTTACAATATAGAACAATTTAGCTGTATATATTGATGTAAATCATGTCACCTTCTCTGTGAATTATATAAAATAATTCATAGTGAAGAACTCATGGAAGGGTTTTTAAGGCTGCAATTCATCTTCTCTTTTCCATTACCCTGAGCAAGAATAAAAGCCAGATACAAATTTGGCTTTTTCCTTCAGAAAGGAAAAAAATGTAGCTATTTAATACCTGAAACCAGTCATTCCTCTATGTTCATAAATTGGACTGTGCAAGCTCTGAGGAAAGTGTGTTAATCCAGACTCCCTCCACAGACAGCATAATTTACGTGGTTTCCTAAGTCCCAGCTCGTCAATAATACTACAATAATCACAGATAAACCTGGCTTCATATCAGTTTTTAAACTTTTTACCCATTCAATTTTCATATCAAGTCTAATCTCTTGATGCCTGTACACTTGAAAATGGCTATTGGGTGGTTTGATGGGGAACTGCCCCCTGTGCCATCTGTCCCTGGTATGGGCTGTAGAAGCTGCATTACCTGGGGAGTGGGGAGTCCTGCCCTGTGTTCACTCTCGGCCCACTGGACACACAGGGTTTGGATTGGCACCACGGACTGGCAGCCACTTCCCTCAAGTGGCCACCACAGCTGTAACCAGGAGTGACCCTCCGGATCCCCCAGGCTGGGAAGAAACCATTTTGTCGTCTTTACATCCCTGAAGTTATTTGGAAAGCTTCCAGGCTTCTTTTAAAGGAGTCGTATTTTATTTGACTTGTATTTTCCCATCTCTGGTTGCCAACACAAGTCCACAGGGTGGCTGATTTGCACGTAAGGTCTGATATTGAAATACAGGCACTTAAGCAAGAATTGGGGATTTAAATGGTCCAATTTAGGTATATGAAATAAGACTTCTGTACATTTTTTTCTCAACCTCACCACCCAAAAGTGAGATTCAGATATCCCTTTAGGTGGCCACATCTGAGAAAGTGGCACTCGAAATATATACAAGCTCATTAAGTATGCAATTATGGTCAACTAATCGTGGTATTGCACACAGGGGCAACTGCTTGGATTTCCTGTGGGGAAAAATGAGCAGCAGTTCACTATGGAACAGGAGAACATTCAAACTGTGTGCAGCTGTACTTGCATGCACAAAAAACACAAAAAATCCTTGATGTGGGGCATTTGTGTTAAACCCAGAAAAGGAGAGACCCAGAAACTCAGGTATTAGGAGTTAACATTATAATAGCATGACTTTTCAAATCCCTCCTTGTACTGTCACTTTAAATGTTTTATTGATTAAGGCCTAGATTACTTAACCTAAAGCCCTATATTTATATTTAGCCAAGGTAAGTTATGAGTCACAAGTAATCCTTTTGATCCAGAGGTTGCCATGGGTCACCAGAGAAATGAGTTGAGTTATAATATCCTAGCAAACTAGCTGTGTGTACGGAAGAATAAATTAAATAAACTCCCCTTTAGAGAGTCTCAGTGATTCCTTACTCTGTTTCTGTTTAACCAGAAAATGTTGTGTTTGTTTTCTTTTCTCCCCCCATCTAAAGCAGAAATATATTTGTGATGACAGATGCAAATACAGTCACCGATGTTCGTAGCCAGCTGAATTGTCTTTCCACTAAGGGTGTCAGCACCTCAGTCCTGAGCCTTCAGCAGAGAACTGAAGTCTATAAAAACAGATATGAATGAATTTGACTCAGGTGAGTTGTCTGTGTTGAACTCCAAGTTGAAGTGGCATTACCCAGGTGTGTTTGCATCTGTTGGATCAGACCTGCTCTTTGCTACTACAGCCAAACTAAGCTGATCTTCGTAATCTTCAGAACCTGTTACTCCACAGCCCGCACCAAGCTCTGCTTGCAAGTTCTCTCTCTGGACACACAGGAAATTTTGCACCAACACTGGCCCACTGGCAGACCTGGAGCTTTAGAGCTTTAGAGCAGACATAGCCCAAGTCAGAGGTCTGAATTCACTTTGAACTGAAATTGGTATCATAAAGTAGCAGAGCCTTTTCCGTTCTTTGCTTTCTTCAGTGTGGTTTATTTTTAAAATGTATGCATGTTTCTAAGAAGCATCTTGGAAATTTACTTTTATTGTGGAAATGGAATGTTTCTTGGCCTTCTGTGAGTCTGTTGGTATAGGCTTATGTCCTAGATCAAGTTAGTGTCAGCAGTTGCATACCAAAGTCATGTAGATTGAAACAGATGTGACTTCCCATCCAAAGCAGGTAGACCTTGTCCATATGAAGGTGGATGACCAGAGGCCCAGGAGACTGTTCACTGAATTTTTCTGCCATAAACCTACTGAGGTTTCCTGGGCTTGCTCAAAAGATGAGATACCTCAGAGTCATCAGAAAACAGATGATGAGTCCCAGATGTTCAATGCTCATGGAATACTAAGGAAAGCAAATAGAGGGAACAGCTTTTAAGGACCTAAACAAAAAAATGTCTGGTCTGTTTTAGGTTCCTGACTTGCCAAGTGGGTGAATGTCTGTGCATCTCCAAAGAAGTGTGGCAGCCCTGGGGCTGTAAAATCATTGCAATAAGAACTCTGTGAGCTGGGACTGCAGATCCCACACAAACGTGGCAGCTGACTGTGTAATTACTTCAGCCTCTGAGTGTTCTTTTAACAAGTGCTCCAGTTTTATAGCAGAAAAAACAGATTCATGAAAGAATCTTCATTCCAATAACTGGGGGAGACTAGGAAGAATGCTGTTTTCGTGGCTTTGAAGTACATCATTGTCAAAACTTCCATTTTTTCTTAAGTTGCTCTTCCATGCATACCAATATGTGGCTGTGTAATTTACTGGGCTTAGTTGCACTTAATCTATAAGGATAACTCAGTGAAAGACTTGACCTTAAGAGATTTCCTGTTTCACAAGTGGCCTGTTTTTGAAATAAGAGGATAATAAGCAAAGGAGTCCTTTACTACCCCAGTTCAACACATGGTTCCGCATTGATAGACTCATCAAGCAATGGAAGGTCCATTTGCTTCTTCTTTTCATACACCACCAGCATTTTCTTATTCATCCACAGGAATCCAGCTATCCATTTTAATCAAAAGCAGAGTTAGTCTGCAAAAGTGCCCTTTATTTTGCATAATCTTTTTTTCTCCATATTTGATGCTCAGTTACTGATCTACAACTCACAAAACCTCCCGCTTACCTACAAGACTCCATCCCAAAGCTGAATTCCTCTACTGCAATGTTCAGTTTTACAGGTTAATAGTTGGTCATTTGCTTGAACACACAGGAACTCGTTGGCAATTCATCATTCTGCCTTAGTTCCTTTTGTTGAATAGGCAGGTCCCAGTAAAGCTGACCTTTGCACAGGTTTAATGTTTCCCCTTCACACCTTCAAGGCTGAGGAGTTTGACGGACATCAATAATTAATTTTTGAACAAATAGGGCACACCTTTTCCTACGGTTCCTCTCAAAGGAATGAGTCTTTGTGCATCACAAAGGCATGTCATGAACTGGGGAGTCCAAAGGACACCGGTGGGGATCAAAGTCTGTCTCAGTGCTGTTGTTTGAGCTGTGTCTCAGCTCTGCTGTGCTGTCATGTCCTTCTGGGTGCCACAGACTAGACAGAAATGTACGTGTGTGCACTGCAAAGCTCAGTCTATTCAAGACAGGTTGGACCAGCTGCACTGAGCAACTCTAAATAGCTGTTTTGGGCACGTGCAATAACCACAGGGTTGTTCTGAGAGAAGGGTCACTACAACTGACTGAGAGAAATTAAGGGAAAAAAAAAAAAAGATCCTCAGCTTCTGCCCGAGCAAAAAGTGCCCAGGGGCAAAGAGGGCATGTTGTGGACAAACTGCTCTGAATGGAAGGTGTTGGGTTGTTGTTGCAGGGCTGTGCGAGCACTGGAACATTGCACCAGATCATCTTGCTTTTCCTCTTTTCCCAGTGATGCAGGTGAGATTTAAGCCAGCCAAATGAAAGAGAAACTCAGTCTGCAGTGACAGTCTGGTGGGAATGAAACACTCCCATAAAATGATGGAGAAAAGGGGAGATGATTCATTAAAACAGAACATTTTTCTCTGCTGGTATGGCGGAGCATTGCCCATCTTTAATCTGTTGATCTGCACTGGTCACCAGTATTGGCACAAACAGCATTATACTCTTGGACAGAGTAAAGGTTATTGTGAGAGTAAATGAGGCAAACTTGAAAAAAACCTTTGCTAAGTCTGCTTTGCCAGCTTTGCTGTGTGCATCAGCATTTGCTGGAAAATAAGAAAAAGAACAGTTGAAAACAAGTAATTAATATGCACAGGTAATTTGTCTCATATTTTGCATGCTGGGTATTTGTTATTATAATTTCTGTTCTTATCAGGGCCATTCAGACTAGACAGCCAGGCTGCTTCTAGCCATTATTATCATTATTGTTATTCCTCTATTTCTGTATATAAAGCATCTTTGAAATAACCTACTTGAAAATTTGGGTAACAACCATCCCCAAGCCTTCATTCTTGCAGATTTCCATGACCTGAATCCTAAACCACGCTGGCCATGACTCGACCTTGCAGGAGACTGATGTGGGGAGAAGGGGGGAATCTGGACAACAGGTGCTCTGTCAGAATCCCTCGCCTTTGAGGGCAGCATAACTTACAGTGCAATTTGTATTGCCACATAAATCAGGGCTGCCTCGAGCTCCACGTAATTCCTCTGGTGCAGAGGGTGCAGTTCATGTGACACGGTGGGGGCTGAGGGCCGGTGGTGCAACAGATGTTGGTGAAGAAAAGAGGTTGACAAGTGACAAGGCCTCCATGGCTCCAGTCTCCAAAAAGAAGTGACAGGCTATTCTGAGCGTGGCAACTCCTCACCAGAAGAGAGGCAAAGGGAAGGTTTGGGGAATGTATTTCGGTTACAGAAGGGGGCACCCGGATGCTTCGGAACAGCCCGTTCAGAGGTCCAGCTGCACCTTGAGAACGTGCTAAAAATCGGAGTCAAAATAGGGGAAAACTGAGGTGAATGAGGTGTGCCCTTCTGCCTGCAAGGTGGGGGAGGATTTGCTTTGCTTTGGAACATATGGCAGTGTGGCCTTTCCCTCACGTATAGAAAGGGAATGTTAGTGTGTATAGATTTGCAGGAGTGTTTCCAAACGTGCAGCGTGTAACATGACAGGTTCTTCTGGGAGAGGCTCAGTGAATCCTCTTGCAGGTGGCTATTTATTTCAGCCTCCGTGTGCAGGAAGCAAGAGAAGCTTTGCAGGTGGAGGGAGCCTGAGTTGAACAGTCTCTGTCAGGAACTGCAGCCGGGTCTGGCCAGGAGATCTGGGTATTATGCCGTGAGAGTCCATGTGCATAAATCTGGATTGTAGCAGAGGAATCTGTATGACTGTGCAGTGTCTGTGGCTGCTTAGCAGTGGTGAAGGAAAGGCATCTGCTCCTAAATACTGCTTTATATTTCCCCCTTATCAGTGACTCTGGGTGAGTTTGTAGATGCTCAACTCCTGGGGAAATCCCATCATCTTCATTCTGAGGAGGAGCTGGAACACGTTCTCCCCTTATGTCTAACTCTGCGGTGCCCAAGTCTTCCTGCACAGCAAACTCAGCGTGAAGCCAGACCACACTGGCCACTTATAATGCCCCAGATCCCAGTGTGAGGATTTCAGCTATCTCCATTCTCTAGACCCGAGTATGACAATGCAGCTGTGCCCTGAGCCCATGTGAACCGGGGGGCAGGAAATCCCCCTGGATCTTGCTGTCATGGTGTTTTGACCTCATTCTAGGGTACCTCTTGTATATGCTGTAATGTCCAGACACCAAAAGAGCAGCAAAGATTGATCTTTCATGGCCATTGTAGGACAAACTCAAACATATGGACACAGGGTGGAGGTGGGACATGGTTCTCATCCAGTCATACTCTTAAGTAATGTTCTTGTCATAAAACTGAAAAAATGGGAGTCACCTGGCAGTAGAACAGATGTCACTGTTCTTCAACCAAACTCCACTTCTAATCCTCTTTTTTTTTTTTGTGTGTTTGAGACAGACTGTAACAAAAAACAGGAGGGAAAAGAAAGTCTGGGAGAAACGTGGATCTTGACTCACATACATGAAGAGGCACCAAGTGTAAAGAGCTGCTGAGCTTCGAGGAGCTGGCAGGCTTGGAAGCTTGTAGGCAGGGTTGCAGGCAGCTTCCCCTTTTACTGGGACTTGGAAAATTCATTAGGCCTGAAAATTGCCAGATCTACTCCAAAGGGAAGGGAGAAGGGTCATGTAAAGCTTGGAGAAAATTCAAACTCCTTTTTTTTTTTTTTTTATTTTTTTGTTTTGTTTTAATTTGCAGATTGTGAAAAAATGACCTGAACTTCCAATTGTAAAATTTTGTCGAACATTAATGTTGGGTGGGGTGGATCCAGCCAGGAGATACAGTGATGAAGTGTTGGACCTGGGCAGTTTCCACTGGCAGAGATGTTCTGGAACCCAGGCTGGGTTTTAAAGCTTCCCACAGGAGCAAAGCTGGCCACTGGTGCTCATTCTGTTCTGCTGCTTCATCAACACTAATCCATATGTGCAGCAGCACCCCAGTTATTTATAGCTGACTTACATTCAAAAGCTAACTGGGCATCAGGAGGATGCCTGAGCCAGAGGGATGTGCAGAGTGTGCATCCAAAGGGTGAGGGCACAAGTCAGAGGATGGAGCAGGTTGATAATGAGTTCTGCAAGCCAGGATTTGTTGGCCTCTGATTAGCAAAATGAAAGACTGAGGTAGAGTGCAATTAGGAGGATTACTGTGAGCTCACAACTCCTCCCCAGCTCCTGAGAGAGTGGTTTGTTCAACTGACCTTTTGTTGGGCTGGCCTGGAAAGAGATAAATTAGCTCATAATGCAGGAATATTTTCATTTAATAAAACTGCCCCCAAATTTGTTTGGAGTTCCCAGGCTCCTCAGGAGAAAAAGAAAGGCAGCTATTATGTTCTACAAAAACAATGACATTTTACCCTCTATATTTACTCTTCCAATAGAAAATCTGCACTCAGCCAAGGTCCCTATCACAGCAACACTTGGCACTCCCACTGTGCTTCCACATGCCCTTACAAACACCCAAATATGCTCAGAAAAGACTTCAGTCACCAGTCAGTGCTTTGCTTTCCCTGCAGTAAAATAATTACCCCAAAAGTGTTACTGGCAGATAAACTGTCTGTGTGTCCCTTCCAACCCAGGATATTCTGTGATTCTGTGAAGTTAAAAATAAATGGAGTGGAACAGAAAACCATTCAGAGGTGCACATGTGGAACCCAGGAGCTGCTGGAGCCTCATTTTGGGCAGTCCCACAAGTGCACTGGAAGCAGGAAGGAGGGGCAGGGCCTCTTGGTACCCAGCAGCTGGGGAAGCCTGGGCATGTCTTCCCCATGCCTGCTGCTCCCAAGCTGACCATTACAGGAGGGCAGAGCCTAGCCCACAACTGTGAGGAGACGTGGAGAGTCTGTGAAAAGGCACTAAAATATCCACTTTCCTTTGAAACCTCCCCCATGTGGTTTGCCTGAGTACCAAGCAACTTAATTGTTGGATGCATTTAAGTAATATTAAACTCTGCCTTTCCCCCTTCATGTTCAAAGGGAAGGAGCCTGTATCGGTGCGATTCATTTTTAAAAGCCTTTAAAAAGTTCTCTTTGGCAACACCTCTTTGAAGTCTAATCCAATCTGCAATATCTGTCTTCCAAGTTAATCCCGATTTTTTCAGGACAAGCAGCAACGTTACATAAAGGCCTTCCAAAGAACAACAGGAGTGCAAAGCACAACCCAGTGAAATCTCCTGATAGGGGGGACAATCCCGCTATTTACAACAGCACAACCCCCCAGTTACTGTGCCAGTGGGTTGACCACGCCGGGCCAGCCCTCCTGGAAACCAATTCACTTCTCAGTTTTGCTGGGTTTATTCTGTATTTACCACTCAAACTGAGATTTAGGTTCAAAATGCTAATTTTTAATAAGGCAGCAGTTTTATTTTAGAAGCTTCCAGGAACTGGATCTGGTTTGTGTTCCTTGCAGAGCTTTATAGCTTTCTCAGGATCTCTAGACCTTCCATATGCATTTTCTAAGTACCTGCCTTCACAATCTGTGCTGTGTTATGTATGATCCCCAAAGAGTGAAACTGGGGACTCTTTCTGATACAAAAGAAAACACTGGATTAAAAAAAAAAAAAGGAGTGGAAAGACCCTTAACTGGAAGGGAAGATCCACAAGTGGAAATTAAATTCTGGGTTGCTCTACCAATCCTTAAATATCACAAATAAAGATCTGCTTAAGGTTGGCAGACAAAGCCCCCTTCAAAGAAGGAAAAACCAAACCTGGAACTGTGAGGTGGTAAGCTTTTAAACACAATGCAAGTTATTAATAGAGCAGCTTCCCAAGGGACATGATAGAGTCTCCACCACTTGAACTCTGCTCTTATTGTCCAGTAGGATTTTCCTCACCAGACCCCTTTCTCCAGCTAATCCTCCAAAACTCAGCTGTGTGACCCACAGGGTTAAATCTGCCCACCTTCCTCAGTTGCCAACCAGCCTTTTTGCTCAGACCAACAAGACGACTGACATAATTAGACACCACAGAGAGGGTTTCCTCAGCCTGTGTTGGGCTTGACATTGGCTGTTCTACAAGGGCTTCTGTGCCCTGAAGCTTCTCGTTGTTCTCCAAGAATATTTGGTCTAATGAAGAAGCCTCTCCTGTTCTCACAGACTCTGCCTCTCCAATTCTCTGGAAAAATCCGTCCAGCGGCTCAGCCATGTGTTGTAGAGGTTGGTGCAGGAATGTTTGACTTAGTGAAGAGAAGGGCAGCCCGTGTTATTTGGGTGATCCTCAGAGCCCTCAGCATGGGCAACTCCTCACTCTGTGCCAGTCCCCATCTGCCAGACTGAACTGGGAAAGGCTTTAGAGTGAGGGTCCCCCCCCTCCCCCAAACCGAACTGTGTTTCTGCTTCTTTGTCATCAGAAAAACACCTGGGCAAAAGCAGTGTCCAGTCTGAGCCGGTTTGGATTTGACTGTGGGGCTTTATGTTCCTGGATGGTGGATGCAGGGATACGTTACACTCCTGAGCCAGCTTTTCTGAGCTGCAACTGCTTTCCAGGACTTTCCTTATGTGGCACAGGTGTTCTGCATTATATTATAGCTCATTTTTCACTCTCAGGGCTGTAAGGAGATAGGGCAGTACCACTTATTATTGTCCTTTTTTATTTTATTTTTACAAATGATCTGTATTGGTGTTCACAGTTCGCTGATGGCTCATTTGTACCGTGAATGGTGTTGATATGTCTGGTAACATGACCCAGCAGATTTACTGCACAACTGGCAACACTAAAGAACCCTGAGCCACCAGCCAAAGGCCAGAACAGACGAGGTGGATTGGGATTGCAGCTCCAATGTACTTCTACAGTGTCATTCTCGGGGTTCATTTGGATGCTGCTCAGTGTGTTTGGCCATGGAACATAAATCTGTTTCCATCTGCATTTCTTTACCTTGCAGCATGTACGTGCTGTTGGTGTGTGCATCTGTGCACACACGTGTGCCCGTGTGTTCCCCTCCAGCTCAGAATGTTCTGGGATCCTGATTCCATGAATCTGAGTTTGTATACATGTATATATAAGTATATCTATCTATCTATACACATATGTATGAGTGTGTGTATATATGTGTATATATATATATATGTATGCATGTGTGTGTATCCACCACTGGAATAATTTTCAGTTCAAGAACCTCTCACATGTCATTCCATCTGTTCCCTTTTACTGATTTAAAGGACATGCTTAGTGAGAGCAGTCAATTTTCCCTTGCTCTCTTTCCTGGAGATGTGCTGTGGGTCTGCAAGAGAAAATGTAATCAAAATGCCTGTTTATGCCACAGGGACATGAATTCAGCACAGACTTTGCACGCAGAAAATCCTGATGTGTGGGGCTGATAAAATCTCGGGCAAGACTTTTTCTGCAAAAAAATGGGATGAAAACAAAATTTCCATGAACAGCAACTTGTTGGCAGGAAATAACACATAAAAGTTTCACTTCTCAGCAGATACATTTTGATGCCCAGGTTTTCCTTTTTCCAGCAAAAAGACAAAGTTTTTAGTAGGAGGAAAATGCTGCCCATGGATTTCTTTTACTTGGAAAAACAATTTTCCACAGAAGCCCCCCAGAATTTGGTTTTAATTTTATTATTTTTATCTTTTTTTTTTTTTAATAAGGTCTAGCTGTGTGGTTCTCTGGCTTTAGACAGTGATTTCAGAACTGGCTATAACTAATATCTGGCTAGATGAGCAAACCCAAGTTAGATTTAGGTCATATGTTGAACACTCCCGTCCCAAATTCTTGCCTTGCGGCCTGTATGACTTCACAGTGTTTCAGCAGCACAGTCTGATCCCTTTGTCAGACTGAGAAAGAGCCCATTAGATCCTGTTTCCATCTTCAGAGTGGGCTGACTCCTTTCTCTGGTCAAAAAACTGCTCTGCTCACCTGGGCTAAGCAGAGGACTCACCTCAATAATCAGTTGTTATGGAAGTATTAATTTTGAGGAGCATCATTGAGGCAGGACATAACCCCCCTACTCCAATGGTTGCACAAAACCAGGGCACAGTTATGAGATGACTTTAGGCTGAGAAATCCCGTATTTCTGTCCTGGATTTGATTTTACCAAGTTCACACCACGAGGTGAACTGTGCAAACCCAGCAGTGGTTTGGTTTTTAGGGACACAGTGGCTGCTACAGCCTTGAGGAGACTAAATTAATTTAGGTGAGACAAACTGAAATTTAAAGAAAAAAGGATGAAAATGTCCGTATCCCCTGTGGTAAATATCTGTGCAGTTGTCACTCCCTCCTCTAAATTCCCGTGGAGGCTTTCCCAAAATCCAGATACCTACAGTTATGGGTTTCTCCCTCCTGGCTGCAGAAATCCTGGCCTTGGGCAAAAAGCAGTGGAAGAGTTTGGGCAAAAATAATTGCTGTGCCTTTACCGGAGTCCCATTTCCAAGAACACAGTCCCCAAAGAAAAGGGAAAGCAAGTTATTCTTTCAATTTTAAACTGAAAACTGAGATTCTACTTCACATTTCTGGGTCTCCTCTGCCAAGAAAAGAAGTTAGAAAGGCCAGTGGCTTTGCAGACCTACAAAATTCACCCTGAGCTGTTCTGAAAATAAACAGCATCCAAACTAGATAGTTTTGCTGAAATATAACCCTGCAGTAATAAAACAAATGACTAACACTTTCTATTGGTCGACATAGCATAGTACATGAAACATATATGTAAGCAAGTCAAGATGGATGAGTCATCTTGACTTAATAAAGCTTACAAATACTTGCTAAATATTTGAGAAGTCACATGCCAGGAGCCTTCATCACTTGTTTTGTTAGACTCCTGCTTTGCCAAGTCAAAACAGTCAGAAATCATAAAACATAATCCGCACAATCTGTCTGAAAATGCAGTTTTCTCGCATTATTTTTCTTGGTTTCCAGCGGCGAGTCCTTCCTTCTGCCATTGAAATTTTGCAACAGAAAGCATGACTTCCTCTTCATAAGGTAAGCAAATGTTTTGCATTTATCAAGTTCCCAGAGTCTAAATGGAGATGGAGAGTCAGCAGACCTCACATGTTTATGTTTCTGTACTGGAAGCGAGCCACGGGAAGTTGCAGTTAAAAGGCTGCTGTGTCTCGGGGTTCAAGGGACACAATGGGCTGCAATGACTTTAACATTGCTGAACATCTGAAGCTCTGTTTGCCTGAAATGTGAATTACAAGTGCTCAGAACCTCTGCAGGCAAGGGCTGGAAACCAGAAGACTACATTTATTTATGAAGCCCACTGCTGGTTCGTGTTGGAAAACAACCTTGTTTTCCTATTAAAGAAGTAATAATTGCCCTCAGCCCTGCACCCAACCAGCCTAAACCCCATCCAGGCTAGAGCTTCTCCTGCATCTGGGTTTCTCTGGACACATTTTCTCCCTTCTCCTGGCAGTTTTGTCTGAGTTCAATTTTTTTTCATTTAGGAGAGGATATCCAGATGTTTGGCAATCCAGCGGGGTTATTGTGCCAGTTAAGCTGCTGGCCACCCTGAAATCTCAGCTCTGTCCATTGTCCATGAGTAGATCAAAGCCATCAGGGATGTGCAGCGAGATAAGTGCTTTGGGGATAGTCAGACCTGCTGCTCAGGAGCTGCACTAGTGATAAACATGATGTGTTCAAGACACAGTGGGTTTTCTGTACCAATGCACTCACACAAGGGCTGAGGCTTCCCAGAAATGTCAGGCTCATTAAATATGCCAAAAAGTGAAAACCTCAATTGGTCTCTGGAAAGAAATACTGCAAGATAACCCAAGAGTGCACAAAAAGTCCACACAGGTAACAAGAAAAACTTGTTACTTTGAAAAAAAGCAGGGAATACAACAGGACAGGTGGAAGGACTGAAGTTTCAGAGCCAATTTCCCTCCAAGTTACCTGTGCAGGTTGAGCCTGTTACTCACTGAGCAGAAATGTAATAACCAACAGTGACAAAGGCTGCTCTTCCCTTGCAACTCTGCTCCATAAATCAGAGCTCAGGTGTGGCCCTTTGGCAACAGAGATAAATAAGTGATTGAATGTCACTGGAACAAAACAGGTGATGGAAAGGGCTAAATGTTACACACTGAGTTGCTGGGCAATTAAATCAGCTCAATTGACCACGACGGATAAAATTTCTCTCCTTACCTGGCAGTTGTGTTTCATTTGCCATCGGAGGGCTTAGTGCAGCTTTAGCGCTCTGCTGTACACAGGCTCGGTGCCTGGGAGGGGCTGGTGCTCTGCTGAGCCAGAGTTCTGCACTTATAAACAGGAAGAAATATCATTTGGCTTTTCCTGTAGAATTTGTGTCCCACAGCCTTCCTGCCATCACAATCCATCATTTGGCTCCGACACGGAGGAGGAACCGCAAAGTTACTGGAAAAAGGAGAGAAGTTGCTCCACTTTGGAGATGGCCCCCCTCCAGTTTTGCTGCAGCTCGGCCTCAGTGCCTTGCAGCAGCAGGATACTGAGCTCCAGCTCTGACTGGGGAAGTCAGATTTGTGACTGATTGATCAGCTTTCCCACGGATGTATCTGACAATAACATGTGAATCACCTTTAATCATGGGGGTTGCAGTTTGACCCACGTGGCACATCTTTCTCTCCCGTCTGCAGGTGAAGGTGGCACAGACAGGCAACCTCGTGCAAACAGAAGATTTAAGGTGTGAACCTCTGTGATTATGGAGAAGTTTGTCTGAGCCGTGTACAGGGCAGCACTGGAGCCCTGGGGAGAAATAACACCAGCCAAGCCTTATTCACAGAGGGCAAATCATAAATCCCATTCTATCTGCTTTGTCTCAAGTGTCACTGTGCTCAACATCTTCTGTCCATTTGCATTGTATCCTAAAGGAGGCCACCAACTGGGAGTTAAAACCAATCCCCATGTCCTGCTCTTTGTGGTGCACACCGAGAGAAAATGTCCAAAGTTAGGAAACCTGCAACCAGAAGAAAATGTATTGACCAAGTGAATTTTATTTCCAGGGATAAACAAGTAGCACACCAGTGACATTTTCCTGTGGGGTTACAGGGACACCGTGACTGTTCTGATCTGCTCCACCTCTTCGAAGGCTGTTTTCAAGCACATCTTTTTAAGCAGCCAGTGACTGACATAAACAGAGTCACTTCATTATTTACATTTTGGCGTGTTTTAGGCTCTGAAGGAAGAACTATAATTTCATGGGCTTTTTTAATTTTTCCAGTCAAAACAGGAGTATGAGGGATGCAAAAAGCACAGCCCTTTCCAGACAGTCTTTGTCCATTGCACAACTCCAGTCCCAGGGACCTTGAAGTTTTCAGCACATGTGGGGTCTTTAGTGCACAAATCAGGTTTTTATCAAGGGGTTACTGAGTGCCTTCCTTGGTGCAGATGGCCAGGGATACAGAGATCTCTGCTAGTCACACCTGTACGAACCCAGTTATACTGGAGGAAATTGTGTCTGGTTTATTTGTGGATAATGCACAGTTTTTGATGTAATTTTTGGTGAAATAATGCAAATTGCAACATATTAGAAATCAATGTTTCCTTAACTTGTGGTTGGTTCTTAAGTGAACCTTTTTCCTGAGCCGATTGCTAGTGCTTGAGTTCTTGTTACCTTCCCAAATCCTTGCCTCAGGCCCTTTCAAAATTCATGTTTCTGTATCAGTGCCTACATGGTGTATTATCTCCTTTTTTGTATTATCTCCTTTCAGCTGTAAAATTTCATAGGTGGGAATGCAAAGAATAACAGAAATGCAGCAGTTCAGTGCTGTTGCCTCTGCCAGTGAATGTGGTGCTTTAGACAATGGTGTATATCAAACAAAACCAACACAGAGCTCTTATACAACCTGTTAAAATTACTGAAGTTTAATTTTAATTAACACAGGGAGGAGGGGAAATGAACATCATTAAAAAACCACTGTACTGTAAATATCTGTGGTTCATTTTCCACAAAAATAACATTAGCAACAACAACAATAATAATAATATCATCATCGTCATCATCAATATCGTCATCATCATTATTTAAGGGCACTTGCATAGCAGTGCACACTCACAAAATATCTAGAAGATGTCATTAAAACCTCATATGATGATGAATAAGGATTGTAGCAAAAAGCCCAGAACAAAGGGGCAAATTTTGCAGTGGATCTTCTGGCTCAATGGGATCAGCTGGAACGTGCACAGGGCACTTTGGGCCAGAAAAACACTCTGTTGCATTATATCTGTTCGTCTTCAGGAACGTTTAAATCTCCCCAGAGTGTGGTGCTGCTTGTGTGAGGAAGGGGAAAAAGCTCCAAATGTTTTGGCCTCTTGGAGAAAAAAGAAAGTGTGTTCTTGCTGACTCCAGCCCCTGTTTTGCTGCAGTTGGGGACACCAGTTCTACTAACTTGAGTTATTTTGAAAAAGCTCACGAGGAGAGTGTGCAGACAGTTGTTAAGTCATTTGTCTGCTGCAACAGAAGATTAGGAAGGGTTTGATCTTCACTCGGGGAAGGACATTGTCTTTACCCATAAAAGCTTTGCTTTGAACACGCAGGGGTTCCTAACCTGGGGCCGGATCGCACCCCCAGCCCTCCCCTGTGACATCCTGAGAGCGTTTCCCTGTGGGCTTTTCCCTGTGGGCTTTTCCCTGTGGGCTTTCCCATCACCATCCAGCCAAGGGGACAGTGGTTGCTCCCCTCCTCTTCCCCAGCTCCCTCATTTCTAATTCCCTCATGGATTGAACCGTGCCTCACGAGCTCCAGGGACCCCCTGGGATCCAGAAAGGCCTGGCTGCTCCCAGGACAGACCTTTTGCTCCAGGCCAGCCCCAGAGCCTTGATGCTGCTGCTTCCCAACTTCCCAGCATCTCCCTCTGGAGCTGATCGCAGAGGCTGCTCCCGGGACTGCCGGGGGGTTTCTCTTCCCACCCCAGCGTGGAAAGGCTCACACGTGGTGCGGTGAAAAAAGCAGACCCCTCTCTTGGGAATTCCTTCTGGGAGTTTTTCAGGAACGCCAAAAAGTTAAACAGTATCATCCCACAGCAAAACAATTTATAAACTGATTTTGGAATTCTTTTGTCCTTCTTGGCTGCTTCCAAGGAAATCACTCAGTAATACATATCAATAACAATAACTTCACTCTATTATGTTTTTAACTACTGAAATTCAGCAGCCAGACCATGGAGGGTAAGATTTATACAATTAGTTATTTATTAGTGTTGAAATGTTAATGAATAGGACTCTCTTTGTGTTCCTGGAATATTTAAATGCAATGGCATTTTCCCTTTTTGATGGTATCTGCCTTGGTGTCTCCTTCACTTCATAAGCAGGGACACATCAAAGATTTTGCACCACTGTAAAAGGCTCAGAAATATATTTCAGTGCTCCTATATGCCTGTTTTTCTGCAATTTTTGGAATATGGAACTTATTTTCTTTTCTGAGTGTCTTAAAGGACTTAGCACCCCTTCCTTTTTAGCAATCTTCTTTGCCTTTGCTGTGCACTATGGTCCTCCTAATAAAACAAAATATTCAGACTCCCATTTTACAAGCTTTTAAAAGAACACCAGACTCCCGTGACTTGGTAAAACCTCTTTTTTTTTTTTTTTTCACCAAAGCTTAGGAAAAAAAAAAAAAAGGAGTAGATAACTTGGGAATGTGTGGCATTCTTATTTGCCTCAAAAGCCTTTGATTTGACAGTATTTGCAACCACATTTTGTTCTCAGTGGTTCAAGACAAGCAGTAACTGGGTTTGCTTATCTGGGGCTGTGCAGCTCCTCGATGGGAATAACTCTCTTTACATAAAATCTAAGATTTTTCTTGAGCAAAATGTAATTTTCCTTCTCTGCTGTAATTGTATAGAAAGCTATGGAACTCTGGCAGTTTTTATATAAAGGTGGGGAGAAAGATATACTTTTAATTCAATTTAAAAATTTTTATTGTGTGGGTTTGTGAGAAAGATCTTTAGTTGGGCCTGAAGGGAGAATGTTTTGTCACTATAACAAAATTATAATATCAGAGTCTCAGGTTTTTACTTCAAATTCATTTATAGCTTTGCAAATCTTTAAGACGACCTCAGAGAATTCTGAATCAGGTCCTGAAATTCTTCAAACGAACTGAAAATTCAAAATGCAGCAAAAGGAGACACAGCAGAAGGCTAGTCAAAAAAACCCTACAAAATCTAGTGACTTCATGACAGCGAGAGTACATTTCCCGTTTTAAAAAATCTGTTTAAGCCATTCCTAAAATCTTTCCCTTATTTTGCTCCTGGAGTGTTTGATTTCTACAAATGAAAACAAGTGATTTCAAAACACGGGAGTTGGTGATTGTTTTCACAGAGCGATTTCCTCCAGCCCTATGTTTCTTAAGTCAGTAAAAACTAAAACCCCCGTCGTTATCTCATTACATTTATCTTATTTATTCTGCACCTACAATCAAATAAGCTTTATTTTTACAACAAAGAATGGGAAGGGGGTTTGGAGCTGAGGAAATGTTTTTTCTCTGCATCAGCAGAAATAACAGAGAGAGAAACAGCTTAAATATCAGTGGTGGCTCATAAGACCCTGCTCATGTCAGTGTGTGCAGCTGAATTATATGATAGCAGCTTGTTAGGCTGTAGGTTTTTATTGAAATGCCTATTGAGTAAAACATAATTCATGCTGCTGCTCACCCTTAAAACAGGAAATAATATACCCATTTAACTTAATCACAATTTATATTACATGTGCATATTTCTAAACAAGTGCTGTAGATGGAGAGTTTGGTAGCAATAATATTTATGAATTACACTTTTAGTTAGCAAAGGAAAATGTGTGACCTCTTACATTTTGTTTGACATTTGAATTTGGTATCCAGTATATGTGACATGGGTGATGGATGCTTATTAACACAGTGTATAAACAGGAAATGCTTCTAAGCTGACCATTTATTAGTGCAGTATGTGTTCAAACTGAAATTCGAATTTTAGCTGCAGTGTTCTTCTCTGACAACTGCAGAGCTGAAATATAAGGTGGATTTCTTTTCTTTTTTTCTTTTTCTTTCCCCTGCTTGCTTTCCTCTACAGAATGGACAGATTGAACAGTATAAATTTTATATCCTAAGCAGCCTTCCCTATGGAGCTCGAGTAAGTGTATGAACACGAAGGCTTTTCTATGAACTCTAGAAAACAGAGACATAGGAAAGGTATCCAGTTGAAGGATTTTGTAGCGTCCAAAGTGAATTTTCCTGGGTTAAATAAATAAATAAGTGAACCCACACTCCCCTCAGTGTCCTGATGTTTGCACTGAGCCATTTCCCCCTGTGCTTCACTCCTGCAGAAATGCAGGGCAGGAGGACCATTGCCTTCCCCAGCAGCCTGACAACTGATCCACTTTGGATCTGTCCTCTGCAGGACTGGAGACATCGTAATTTTTCATTCACACTTAATTGCTCTTTTTCAAAAACCCACCCTTAAATTCCTGACAAATATCTGACTGGCTTTGTCAGGGAAAATCTCAACACTTCATTTTTGCAAAGCAGAAGTGAAAAATTCCACATATTTTGAAGGTCCTTTCCAGCAGAGAGCAAGAATAAAGGTTTTCTAAAAAGAAGCCACTCCTCTCCAATTTTCCTGATGATTTACTGGGGGAAATACAGAATAATACAGGCTCTATTTCCCTTTCTGTGTCACATTTAAAACCAGCCCTGAGGAGAGAGAACCTGAATCTCTTTTTTCTAAGCGCAGGCTTAATATTCCAAAGCATTTGCATAAAAATTATTTGTTTTAACAAAAGAGCTATGATGACATGGTAAAGTATCTCAAAAGGAAGATTTTATCTTAAATATCTTTGTCTAAAGAGTTCCACTTTATTGTACAGTGTGGGTCAGGGAAACTATTCTGTATGTAAAATTCAGCACAGAGCTTCCGTGTAGATGTTAAAAGTAGCAGGTATAAGAGCATCGTGAACATTACTGCTAACATTAAATTCTTCTACAAAGTGCACAGCTTTCCACATTGCAGGACCCAATCACAGGGAGGTTAGCAACCTGGAAATTGAAACTGGCAGATCTTTAATCTAACATTCTGCTCTGCAGTGGAAAAAAGTAACGTCTTTATAGATGAGAGTCAAAGGTTAAATTTAGTTTGTATCAAATTACAAAAATATGCTTTTGGTGAGGTTAGATTCTCATGCTCAGAGCAATTCAAACTGTAATGAAAGCAAACATTGAAAGAGATAATCCCATTAAAGATGAACTATTCACTTTAACCTCAAATATTTGGTAACTAAAATAAAACCATCCTAGTAGGAGGATGAAGTTCAGCTCTTAATGGAAACTGGAACTTAATATTAGACTCAGACTGCACTGGAGGAGGAAAAAAAAAAAAAAGAGGCTCTCCTGTTTCTAAAATAAAACCTTATTTTGGGGGAACAAATTAATGCATGTTCTCCTCTTGAGGTCTACACAAAACAGTGGTGACCTTTTTGGTAGTGTGTGCTCGTGCTCTGCAGGGTGATGGTGCTTTCCTCCTGCCAGGGTCAGGACAGCCGTGCTGTGGGACAGCGGGAGCTGAGGGGCAGAGGGACGGGCGCGTGACAAGGGGCTCAGAGTCACGGGTGGCACCCCCGTGCCTGCCCCTCCGCTAAGCTCAGAATAAAATCCGGCCCACCCGTGGTTTCGGTGTGCCCAGGCTGTCCCCTGTGCCACCACAGCCTGGCGCCAGGAGGGAGCCCAGAGGGACTGCTGCCCTGGGGCTTGGCCCATGGATGGGGGTCCCGGTAGTTTAAAATGATCCACTTCTCTGAATGAAAAGGGGAGCAAGAAATAGTTTTAAAGCCCCGTTGCTAAAGAATTGAGCTCTTTCAGATAGTATGGCAAAGCTTTTGACTTTCAAGAGATACCAACAAGCGTCTTTAATCCCTGAACTTCTGATACCCCATTGAAAACTCACCCCTAAATGCAGCCACAGCCAGAGTCTTTCTTCATTCCCAGAGGCCTGGATGATGATTTAAAGAATTTAGGAAGACTCTCATACTCCTTCCTTTTACAACTTAAAATAGACTGGAAAGATTTTTTTTTTTTTAAAAGTTAAAAAAAAATCATAGACTGATATTTCTTTTTTATGCCAAGTTTCAGCCTGGAGAAAATTTTATGGCCGAGTTCTAATCCCCCCCAACCCCTGGTTTATACCAGAAATGCTGACACAGTGATAACTGCAGCGTTATGAATGCTCTGCTATGATATTTATTGCTCCCTCGTGCCAGCTGGGGTTAATCCTTATTAAATGCATTCATTTTCTGGCCTGGTGGGGAACAGATCACTTGGTGATCAGGCAGAGTATGGGTCCCTGGTAGCATTAATGGGAGATATCACAGAAGACATAGTAAGTGAGGAGTCTTTCAGGGGCTACTGTAGGTGTTTTGGAGGATTAAGTGGCCTCCTCTGAGGGCTCGAGCTCAAATCTGGAGTGTCTGTGTCTAGGAAGGGTCTTTGCTGCAATGGAACAGCACAGGCTGACAACTTTGTTCTTTTTAGCTCCGAGGAAGAGTAAGAAAGGAAACGTGACAGGATGGTATATCTGCACAATCAGCAGGGGAACAGATCCCACTGATTAGGAATTTATATCCCAGGTGGGATAGCCAGGTGTGATATCCTCCTCTACAGCCAGGTGTCCTGTTTGACACTGTTGGAGGAGTGAAGGGTTTCCAATGTCCCTGAAGGGGCTCAGGCAGCCTTGGGGTGATGCTCTCAGGCACAGGCTGTGACTCTTGGGAATGTCCCTGGCAGGGCCAGGAGTTGGACTTGATTGCCCCCATGGGTCCCTTCCAACCCAGCGTGTTCAGTGATTCCTGTTAAACATCTACCAGCTTATTCTTTTAATATGGAAAGTGAAAATTACAGTTTAACTGTATTCAAAGGTTTTTCACATCCCACTCTCCTATGTTTTAGTAGCAAAGGAACCGAAAATCTCGGCTGTGTGGGATGATGGGTAGATTTTTCCCAGAGATTTACACACCGACATGGTGCTTGTTGTACTTACACGATAAACTGGACAAACAAGCAGGGAAGTTGCAGATTTCATTTAGAGAAGAGCAGGAAACAGAGGGCATTTTGCATTTTGCTCTTGCTCTGGGCTCTCCAGAATGAGCCTGAGCTCACCTGCCAAGCTCAGCCTGCAGACCTAAAACAAAGGGGGTTTCTTGAGATGGAAAAAACCTCTCAGGACCAAAGGAGTGAGCCTGTGTGCAAAGTTCATTGTGAGTTCAGTGAATGATCATATTTTCCCCACAATAATAAATACTTCTATAATTTATAAATGCCTTGAAAGACTGAGATATGTGGGGGATGCAGAATCAAAGTGGCTTGACAGGAGAGAGACAAAGGAATGAGCCAGAGAGTGAACTGACTACTAAAATTCCTCCTCTCTGATTTGTTTCTTTTAGAGCTTGTCCCCAGAGAAAAGGCTGCACTTTCTAGAGAGGCTTAAAAAATCAAAAGAAATCCTCTGGGCTTGTGAACAGCCAAGAGGAATTTAAAAAACCTTCAATTTGAACACAGAGCCAAAGAATAATACTCAAGATTTTCTCCGCTTCTATTTGATAATCGGTTTTTAAAATATGAGCAATGAGAGGGAGAGAAAAGTCAGGGCTTTTTATTAAAAGATTAAAATCTGAGATATGTTTTCGTCATTTCAAGGCAATGTTCTGCCTTGTTACATTGAAGCTCTCTAGTAAAAGAGAACCAAAGTAATTTTTATCAGAACTGCTTGAAAGAAAAACAAGAAATGTTCAAAAGAACACAAAGCCATGTTTTCAGTATTAGGAAAAACATGAATGTTTTTATTAAAAAGTAATTTTGAAAGAAAACGGGCTAAAGCACTCTCCCTTGATATTCAGTGGAGCTGGAAATCAAAATAAAAATAGCTTTATTTTTGTTTAAAATTTCCACAGGGCAAAATGCAATGTCATGACCTCGACTAACAGATGGAAAATAGGAAAATGTTCATGTGAAGAAAACAGCCACTGGAACATTCAGGAAGGTGCCTCCAACAAGGAGGCAAAAAAAGGCTCATTTCCATTTCCCTCCTGTCAGGTACAAAGGGTTTGTGTTATGGACTCCAGGCCAAGCACAGGACTGCAAGGTCCTGAGCATCCCTGTGGGTTTGCAGTGGGAGCTGGAAGGGGCCAGTGCATGGCAGGGCTGGTTGGAATCAACAGCACGGAGCTGTGGAAGGACACGCAGGGCCAGCCAGACGTTGCTGGCAAGGAAGGGCACTAAGCAGGTGATGAAACATCTGGCCCAGAGAAATTATTAAAAGGAGAAAAGAACAATATTAAATCCCATTGGAATATTTGCAGGGATGCCAGGACTTTTCATGGAATCGCAGAATCGTTCAGGTTGGAAAAGACCTCCAGGATCATCAAATCCAACCTTTCACGGCCTTCTCTGCAGAATGGAGGGGGAAATTCAGAGGTTTATTCCTTACTTTTAGGGCCGCTTATCCTCCCTCTAATTTGTTCTCTGCCTTCATTTAGAAGAAAGATTGAGCTCTACAACTGGAGAAAAAATGTTTTCTCACCCATCAGCCATTTGATACAGAGGGAGATTCTCCCAGAAATCAAACACAGCCCTTTATTATCTGCCCCACCAGCACAGACTGGTCCAACACAGCTTTGTTCATCTTTGAAGTTCGCAGCTTAAGTGAGCCAGGTCTTTTTATAAGGTTGCATGTGAAATTGTCAGGAGAATGAAACCATTTGCAGATGGTGGAGTGATAAAGATGGTACAGGATCTCACTTCGATTTGCCCCTCATTTCCTTGGGAAGAGAAGAAAAGGAAAAAGGGAGAAAGGGGAAAATAAAAGCGGTGGAAGAAAAGAGAAACTCCAACAAACAGAATTCTTTTGACAACTCAGTGTTGAAGGAGTAAGTGAGATTTCTGGCAAAACTACCAGGACTCTGAAGACAAGCTGACTGCTGCAATATTTATTACTTTGCTTTCATGAAACCCCTGACATCAAGGACTTTCGTAGTGACTGATTTTTGTCAGAATAACGCTGCAGGAACTGGAAGTGACAGATGATTTTCTTGGACGTGAAGCCTGTGCGTAATGGCATGAGAAAGAGGACATAAAAAAGTCTGCCCTGAAGCAGCTTAATGTGGCCCTGGAGAGCAGAGCTGTTATCACAGCTTAATGATGCAGTCACGGCAAGAGAACTGCTCCAAAGATCCTGAAGTCACACAGTTCAGCTTGGGGAAGGTTTCCTCTGGGCTGTGCCCCCTTATGACAGCCTCGTGGAGGCTGGGATTGGCAGGAGGAACTCAAGTTGAGGAATGTGCCTCCAGAAATGAAACAGAAACTGGCTTTATTATGTCATGTCCATCCCTTGCATTGCAGCACCAGAAGCTCAAATGCAGCAACAACAAATGTGTTGAGCTTGACACACGTTGCTGGGGCTCGTGACTGGTTTCCAGACCAGCCATAATATCCCACAAACTTGTGTGCAGGCAACTCTTCAAATAGTAGATAAGATCTACTTATTACAGAGCTTCCAGGGTTGTGTGAATGTAGAAAAGTTGGGGAATAATTTAGACGTAGTCAAAGAGTAGTGGAGGATATTTTCAAAGTAAACCATTGATTAAAATTTTAACCTCCTTTACCCCAAGTCCACAGGTCTTTGAGATGGCAGTCTTGGAGAAGCCTGCAGCTCAATTTTTGGCTTGGAATCATAGAATCATGGAATGTTTCGGGTTGGAAGGGACCTTAAAAACCATCCAGTTCCACCCTCCCATTGCCACCCTCCCACCAGCCCAGGCTGCCCCAAGCCCCGTCCAACCTGCCCTTGGACACTCCCAGGGATGGGGCAGCCACAGCTTCTCTGGGCACCCTGTGCCAGGGCCTGCCCACCCTCCCTGGGAAGGATTCCTTGCAATATCCCATCTAACCCTGCCCTCTGGCAGTTTGAAGCCATTCCCCCTTGTCCCTTAGGGGGATACCTGTTCTTCACATCAAAAAGTTCCAGCTGAAAATCAGAGATGCAGCAGATCTACTGTTTTTAAGCCTAGAGGCTGGTGTGGCAACCAGATCCCATCACCTCCTCTGGATACCTCAGTGCATTCTCTGTGCTGTACAAACACCCCTGGCTTTGATTACACCTCAAGCACTGTCACCTTGCTTGCTTTCAGTGGGAATTTTGGGAGCTGGATGGTCGGTGTTCACATATTATGGTGCAAAAAAGCAAAATCTTTTCAGACTCCAAACTATTTATTTATTAAAATAAGATTCTGTTTTGACTTGCCTAAATATTGATGGTACATTGAGATATGGGCTTTATTCAAGGCATAAGTCTGCCTGAATAAAAATCAGAGCAAAATGCTTTATATATCCTTATAGTGAAAGCATAGAAGATTATCTTCCTGAATGATAAATACAACTCTTGGTGACACAGAGAAATACTGTCACAATCGGGCAGTGCACTCTGGAAAGCGCTGCAACTCCTTTTGTCTTTTTTCTTACATAGAAAAAGGAAAAATAAGTAACTACTGACTTGAAACATCCGCGTGTGTGTGGGGCTGTTAGTGGGAATTTATAATTCATACAATCCCACAGAATGTGACAGGATTTCCAAGTACTGAACCACCAGACACTTAGAGATGCTGTAAATTAACCCACACATGAACCTGCCGACTCTGTCCTTTCTGTTCGCTGCCTCATTTCAGCTGAATTGACAAGACAGGATTTCTCCCTGGATCCTGGAACATCACACACACCTGTCAAGCAGAAGCTTCAAGTCAGCCCTGGGGAACATCCTTAAAGACAGTCCTGCAATACCAATGAACTCTCCATCCATCGGCAGTCCGGTTCTTTAATAGGATCATCGATTTAAGAACACACTGACCAGACCACTGCAATTTTCATGTGCATGCTCAGGGCAGAGCATGGTAATACCCGGGGCTGGACCTGCACCTCGTCCTGCACGCCCACCAGTGAGGGCAGATCTCAGCAGCAGTCAGAGGGCACTGCCTTGTGTCAGAATTGGTGTGAAGGGAGGGCAAGGAACAGGCTGCCTAGAGAAACTGTGGCTGCCCCATCCCTGGGAGTGTCCAAGGCCAGGTTGGACAGGGCTCTGAGCAACCTGGGCTGGTGGGAGGTGTCCCTGCCCATGGCAGGGTTGGAAGAAGAGGAGCTTTAAGGTCCCTTCCAACCCAAACCATTCTGTGGCTCTGTAAGTTCCTTCCCCAGGCAGCGGCTGGTGTGTCTGCACTGCTGCATCGCCCTGTGGGGTGCACTAAGTGTTGCCTGTGCAGGAATTCTGGCTGTCAGTGACACACAGCTCTAAGTCACTAAGATTTTGCAGTAACTCTCCTGAGTGATGCTGGTATCTCCCAGACAATATTCCAATACTCTGGCCCCACTGCTTGGCCAAGAGCTGGGCATACAGAGCATAGCCATGAGCTCTGCTCCCCTGGGGCTGCCATGAGCAGCCTGCAGTTACTCCAAGCAACTGGTTCCCTGACTTCTTTCTCCCAGAGACTCCTGCAAGAGGCTTGAGTATTCACCTGGGTCCAGGGGAGATCCCCTCCACTGCCCCAGAGCTAGGGAGTCACTGAGTCTGCACACGTACCCCTCTAAATCCTGGCTGCCTGCGCAGAAATGTGGATGCCAGCCACCAGCTCAGCCGTGGGCTAATAAAGCACATGAAATGTTGCCTTGTGCTTTGGAAGGAATATCTTAACCCAGCAGGACTTTGCTGGCTGCTTTTATGCAAAACCTCTTGTTTGTTTTGTACAAGATGGGAGGATTCAGCTGAAATTTAAACTGGGTCAAAGTGTGTCACTGATTTTTTTTTCTTTTTTATTGTATTTTTTCAGTGTATGCTGGCTCCTAAATTTACGAACTAGTTTTAAAGGACTCCTTACACAAGCATATTTAGGTGGTATAAATTTGTTCTTAATAAGTGGAAAGATTTACTAAAACAGGCCTGATGTGATGATTTGGGAGGGATTATTCACCACTGATGCCAATATATTCCAGACAGCCTGAAGAATTAAGCACTCTGGGTGTGGAAAGCAAACTGAGTATCACCTAAAACTCGTGCTGATGGAGCTCTTGTCTGCAAGGGGCGAGTGTCAGGAATCCAGAGCAAACCAAGGGACTGCATGGAGGGTGAAGGCAGGTAAGACCTCACTTTGCATTTTTATGGGAGCTTTTCAGATGGTGATGGAGTCAAGCTCTGGAAGAAACCTGCCCGATAAAGCTGTGAGGCAAAGCCCAGCTCTGGTAAGTGATGTGCTGCACAACTGCATCCCTGCCAAGTGCTGCTGTCACTCACCAGGCAAATTTGTCGTGTTTTATTCCAGAGTGCATTGGATTCCAAGGTTAGGAATTTTCCTCTGACCCTCTTACCCTGCTTGTGGTTTCATTTTTCTTTAAGGAAACAGATTTAACCACTTATAAACAGAATTTGTTAACAGTTTTGAATGATGATGTCTCAGAGGGGGAAGGGACCCCAGGGAGTTGCAGACACTTCCAAAGGATCAGTGCATGCAGGTAGCACTGGCATGAGTCGAAGCAGAGTCCTGGCAGGGTGGCACATCCTGTGAGGAATGATTTCCAGTGAGATCATTCAGGCATTGATGTGTGGAGAAATAATCTAAGGGAATGCCGGGAGTTATTCCCCAGGATGAAGTATTTACAGCTATTTGTAGGATGCTTTTTTTGTAAACCAGGCAGGCTCAGTCCCATTGGATGGACCTGCTGGTGTAAGTCTGAGTGCTCTGCAGAAGGCAGAGGTGTCAACTTTTATCATCCCATGTCCTGACTCCGATCAATTTTCCTGAGTGTTTTCCCAGATCACGTTCCATTGACAGCTGGCAAACAGCATGAAGCTTATTGTTCAGTAGTCCTGGCTTTCTTCCTCATGGCCACCTGTTATAATCTAATATAGTCTGTTAAATACGTATTTAAAGGTGAGCTTGATTTATTAGGCTCTTTTCCTGTAAGAGCCACAAGGATGTTATAATATTGTTAATGGAAAGAGAAGGCTCATGTAATTGGAAATGATTAGAACTCATCCAATGGCAGAGCCTTGCAAATCCTTTGTCACCCAGTGTGGATTCTAATTTGTTTTATTTCTGCTGGAAATCACGAGGTTGTGGAGGTTTCCCCTTACCCTCTTTGGTCAGGTGGCTTTGCCATTCCACACCACACATGACCCTCAGGGTCACAACAACCCACTGACCATTCAGTTCATCCATTTTGTGTTAAGGTCATTATGTGAAATGACTGACATTTCAGTGGCACGGAAAAGGTGCATTCCCTTCCTTTTACCACAGTCACTTGCATGTTTGATTAACAAGCAGGTGGAACCAAACACTTCGGGAAGATCTTGCAACTGCAAGAACCAGACTTGGGAGGGGACTGAAATATTTGCCTCCTGTTAAATGAGTGGGTCATAACAAGGGGCAGAAACCGGAATGGCAGCACCACCAAGGCCACTCCAGTTCCATGTCAAGGCTGGGGTATCAAACAAGTCCAAAAGTGCTGCCAGTGGCATTGCTCCTTTTTAGTTTTTAAGCTACAGAAATCAGCAAATCTGAAACGTGCCAGGCTGAGGTTCGGGTCCTTCTGGGATCTGCAGAGGGGTGTTTGCTATGAAGACTGCAGAAAGCTGCACTTGGCATGTCTGCCTGTATGTCATAGCTGGAGATCAAAGCCCAGATTCCCAATCTTGCTTCACATCTTTCCTTCCACAGCTATAAAAACTGAGAACAGCATGAGGTGCTAGAGGCCTTACCCCAGGGAAGAAGTTCTGCACACCAAAAACATGGATTTTTTTTTTGGTTTTTTTTGGTTAATTTTTGTTATTGTTGCTGTTGCTGGTGTGTTTGTGAGGAGTAATTCAAAGATGTCTTGACTACTGTGAGTCAGAGCTAACTGCAAGATAAACACTCTGACATAATTTGTTTTATTTCTATTTTTATCTATCAAGTAGTCACCTTTGAAACCAAGGCCTGCAAAGTTTCAGCCAGGGAAATGGTGCCAATTCCAAGTCTGGAATCTCACTTGTGCTATACACACAGTTCCCTCTTGGCTTGCTTGGGCTTGGGCTTGCTTGGGCTTCCCTACAGCTAAACACCAGCCAGGAAAGTTGGGATACAGATGCCCATTGGATTACACACAATTTCATCACTGTACAGCATACAGGGATGTCAAGATCCTGACTTACAGTCTGGAGGGCAGGTACAGCTGAGGTAATTTTGTGCTGAACTCCCACTCTGAGCATTTCCCACTGGCTGTGCAGCTGGAAAACTGGCTGTCAGAGTCGGGATCTTTGTGTTTCCATGGGTGAGGGCTCCCTCTCTGGGAATTAAACACTTCAGTGGGACCTGGTCTGACCAGAATCCTTGGATCTTCCTCTTTCCTTCTCTTGGGAGCATTAAACCCCTTTATTAGCTTTGCTTACCAGCTAAATGACTTTATTCCACATTATTTCTTCATAAGCAGTTATTCAGTTAGAAGATCTGATTCCCATTTGTCTGCTCTGTAAAGCATCACGAAAGGGAAGTCAATTGTACTGCTATTTTCTAGCCCCTGGTGGTGAGAGGCAATCCTCCCAACCTCCCTCTGCCCCAGCCCTTGGGTATTCCTGCAACCTCTTCACTGCAGGAAAATGAATAGGCTGGATCTGTATGAAACAATTTTGGCAGGGAAAACCACACTCAGCTGAAAGATACGTTTTAGCCTTTTGGATATAATTTCAACTTTCAAGATAACTGTTCCTTTGAGGGGCTCGAACTATAAATCCCAACGTGCCCACAAGGAGTTGGGTAGGAGCCAAAAATGCCAAGTCAGGGGAAAATAATTGTTTTCAAATGGTGACAAACCTGCAAGGTTGGCAGAGAACAGAAGAGCTGGATTGGTGGATGGAGATAGCCCTGTAACTTGGGGCTTGGAGCTCTGGACGCTAAACAGAGCCCAAGGTCTCCACAGGGTGTTTGGCTGCTGCAAATGCAGAAGGGAACTGCTCTGCACTGGTCTAACTCACACAGCAGAAAAGATATTGAAAGAGAGTCTAAAGCCATCGGGTACAGACCAGCTAACGCTTTGGCTCATTCTGGTTCTTTTTCCCAGAGGTGAAAAAAATGACAGGGTTTGTATTTTTTGCATTATTGCAATGAAAATAATTTGACAGCTCGGTCTGGAGGGTTTTTTGTGTCATTATGAAACGCTGTTTGAAATTGTGCAAAGCAATACAATAATTATGCAGTCAAGAATGTCTAAGAATGAATGATACCTCCAGTGGAGGTTGGGAGTTTGCCACTGGTGTGGGTCCAGATTCCTTCCTGCCCTGGACAGATTCCTACACAGTGTGGGAAAGATACCCAAGCTTCAGGAAAAGCACTGCTTTGAAACTGCAGTTGCAAGTCATGAGGAATCAGCTTGAGGGAGCCTGGTGATTACTTTCTAAGGATATCTGCATATAAAAAAGTATGCCTGGGGGTATAAATCAGCATAGCTCTGCTGGCTGCAGCTTAGCTGCATCCATCTCTCCAGCTGAGGATCTGGACAAAAGTACTTAAGCAACACAGAGGACTGAAAACTACCAGAACACCTTTAAAGCTCCTGTGCCAGCAGGCAAGAGAGGCATTCAGCTGCGTGGAGTGGCCTTCTTTCATCTGGGGTAGTTAAAGCAGGAAAGTGAACTTTAGATTCTCACAACTTTACTGCATCTGTTAAAGCAGTATTGGCTTTCAGCAATGAAATGAGTATTCAGGCCAAGTGTCTCTGCAGAATTTCGGGCACTCCATGAATGGATAAGATTTCAATTGCAGAAACAAGAGAAAGTACCAGACACAAATGCACCACGTATTACATTTAAGGAAAGACAGTGAAGTGGGCAGGTTATACCGTGGGAATAGGCAGCAGCTGGTGGCTGACCCTGGTGTTATGACTAAATGATCGATGAAACCACAAAAAAAATTAAAAAATTAGTAAGTAAGGGCAGCCTGCCTTTGAGAAATCCAGAAGGGCTGGTCTGCAGGTGAGGAGGGAACAGCTATGATCTGGGCTTGGGCTCCACGCCGGGTCCCCTGTTCCCAGGCAGAGTTGGCAACAGCCTCTCACACTCTCTGGTGGCCCCTCGGGCCAGAAAGAGGAGGTACATTGGCAGCCCAGGCAGGGAACAGCAGCCAGCTCCCCTTGCCAGAACCCAGGCTGCTCCACTGGCAGGGAGGGAAAGGCTAAAGCAGGGCCCCTTCAGTGCAGCAGGAACAGGGGCTCGCAGGGAGACACCCCCAAAGGACCTGCGGCCGTGCCAGGGGGACATGGTTGGAATGGCCAGGCCAGGTGGCACTCACCTGTGCAGGGGGCACCCACCTGTGCCTGGCACTCACCTGTGCAGGGGGCACTCACCTGTGCCTGGCACTCACCTGTGCAGGGGGCACTCACCTGTGCCTGGCACTCACCTGCCCATGGCACTCACCTGTGCCTGGCACACACCTGTGCCTGGCACTCACCTGCCCATGGCACTCACCTGTGCCTG
>JAWWEU010000029.1:9094614-9154220 GCA_035583155.1 Acropternis orthonyx
ACTCACCTGTGCCTGGCACTCACCTGCCCATGGCACTCACCTGTGCCTGGCACTCACCTGTGCCTGGCACTCACCTGCCCATGGCACTCACCTGCCCATGGCACTCACCTGTGCCTGGCACGCACCTGCCCATGGCACTCACCCGTCCGACAGTCCTTTGGGAGCAGTCCCGGGGCAGGCATTTCTGTCCTGCCAGGGTGGTTTGGGTGCAGCGGAGCCAGGCAGTGGTGCAGCCTCGGAAGTGACTCACTCTCCCACCTGACCAGAACTCTCTGGGATGCAGTGTGGAGATTTCCTGGAGACATCTGTGCTCCAGCAGCTCCTGTGCCTGGAACAGGCTGCAGCTCTGCTTTCCCCAAGCTCAGGGCTCCCTACGCATGTCTTTTCTCTTTCCACTGCTGCTCTGGACAGGCCTCCCCTCCTGCTCATCCTTTCAGTTCGTTAAAAGGGTCTCAGCCCCTCCTCCAGCATCTTAAAACACAGTGCTGGGAAAGTCAGCAGTGGCAGGAGCGACAGGCAGAACTTGTGCTCACAGCCCCTGCAATTACCTTCTGTCTAGGTGGGGATCTCTCTCAGTGATTATCTGGCCCCTCTGATTTTCATCAACTGGAGAGCTGCATCTCTGGGATTATCCTCTCAACATCTTTGCCTACCCCTTAATGCCACAGGCTTTGGCCTGTTCGTCCACTTATAGCTTGTCTCAATTCCAGCCTCATCCTCCTGCAAGGGTAACTCACAAATAAAGTGAACGGGGAGTTGCCATGTTAATGTGCTTTCCTTGAGCCCTCAGGGGAAGGTCCTGAACATGATTTCTTCCGCTTGGATGGAAAGAGGAATTTCTGTTAGAGCCTCCATGAAATTACAGTCATCTTTTTTTATGAAATGTAAAACAAAGTAAATATTACCTTAGAGTCTCTTATTCGTGTTGCAATAAAATGAGACACTTCCTTGGAAATAAGTTTTAAGACATGAGTCTTGTAATGCTGGGATTTATTGGAGTGGAGTTCACAGCTGACCTGAGGTCTGGAGGGTTTGGAAGCAATAGTCTATGTGAACTTCCCCTCCTCCAGCACATGAGGTGCAAAACTGGCCAGTTATTCAGAGACTTCCCCACCCTTCGTAGGCTCGTGTGCTCATATATCTCTCCTGGTACATAAAGAATGACATATTGCAGTGAATCTGCTAAGAATAGCTTGTAAAATACATCATTATATGAATCAGCCTCATTAGAAGTCTCCTTCTCTCATGATTTAAACCAGACACAGTACTTGCAGGAATGGAAAGCAGTTTTTTTTTTCCCCTCTTCTGCTGGCATGTTGGGCTCCAGCAAATGTTGAAACAGAAGAAAATAATTCTCTGAACTCAAGGCCAGAAGTAGAAAGTAAGTACTGCATTACCCTGATGCCTCTCTGGCATAATTAAGGTCTTGGGTGTTTCCCTGGATATATGACTTTCCAGTTTCATTAACAAAATACTGTGTTGCTCTTCTAAACAGCACAAAGCTGCATTCCTTGCATACTCCCAATCCCCCTGACTCAGGACCCTGTAACACCTCACTTTCAGCATCCTTAGCCATTCCAGGCTTTTCTCCCACAGCTGCTGCTGTTTATGAAGGGGATTATCCAACACGGGGCCTGTGATAGCAGGAGACAAGGCTTGGGGACCCAGGAGGCCTCTCTCAGCCCCGTTTTTATGCAGGGGCTGGTGCACCAGATGCCATGGCTGCACCGTGTGTTCAAACTGCTTGTCTGCTCCTGCAACCCATGCCAATTAACTCCCTGAAGTTGGTGTTTCACCCCAGGCAAGACTCTGGCGGATGCAACGCAGTGACACACCAGGGATGGCTGCAGCTCTGGGCTGGTGGCCACGTCCTGCAGGACCCTTGGTAACAAAGGGATGGCTCTGTGCTCCAAGGCAATGAAAGAAAGTCTTTCAGCCCTATTTGTAGAGCTCACTGACAAACTGCAGGTACAGCAAGTTCTTAGTGTTTCTCACTTGTCGCTTCAGGATCACAGAATGTTGTGTTTTTTGCTGTTATTTCTTTTAAACCGTGCCAACACACTCTCCATACCACACTGGCTTATAAACCTCTGGCTGCACTCTTCTGAATCACACTGATTTTTTAATTAACTGCTGTAAGATCAATTACTCACTACCCTTGGTTGTTCTGGCCTCCTAATGCTTCCAGCCATGTAACCCATTCTCTCTCCCCGGTTTGCTCTGCGTTGTGCTCTGGTCACCAAGGAGCCTCGTTGGCTGAACCCCATGTTGTGTTTCTGTCTCCCACCCAAGATCTTGGGCCAAGGACATCACCAGGAGGCTTGTCACACTCAAGACATCATGCCTTTGCAGGCAAGTTGTATTTATCTTGAGCTTACTTGTTTATTAGACTCTGCTTTGGCTTTTGCAGAAATAGGTCAGAACTCCAGTTTGGCTGAATTTCCCTCTCCGAGGTGATAAGCAGCTTCTCCTTGGCTCACGTGGCCTCCACAGTGAGCACCCCTGCTTGTACCAGAGGTTTTAAACACTGCCCTTCTACCCTGCAGTGTCCTCAGGCTGCTCTGTGCCTTTGGGGGCTGCAAGTCGGGTCACTTCAGTGCCCCTGGGAGCATCCGCAGGCTGGATTTCAGTGCCAGGCTCGGTTGGAGGTAACGGCCCTGCTGGGCTGGCCAAAAACTGTGCTAAATAAGCCACGAGAGACGTGGGCTGGGAGTCCTGCACTGGGTAAGGAAGGTTTTTAGGCTCTCCTGTGCTCTGGACATCTGCTGGTTTTTTTTGTCAGTAGGAAATACAAATCCCTGATTTCCCTTCTGCCATAGTTTGGCTGTTCTAGCTGGTGATCAGTGGACGGTGCCGAGGGCTCAGCAGAGTCTAAAGATGAGGAAGTGTTTGCAAAAAACCCGTGTACTCTTGTGGAATTGCACCTCACTCAGGTGTTGGCATTTCAGGCCATAGAACAAGCGCATTTCCCCTCTATTTCCAGACGTGCTCATCCTTCCCCACTCATTTCCTATGTGTCATGATTTGGAGGAATTCTTTTTAATAGCAATTCACATAATCTACATGTCACTGCTGGTTTTGCCGTGACAGAAATGGGTTAACTCTTGTCTGTCTCTGACTTTGTTCACCAATAACCATTTCACCAGCCCTGCTGTGTTTTAGCTGTGAGTTTTGCCTCCAGACTGTGCATCCTTTGCAACACAAGCCTTGCCCGCTGCCCCTTGGCTTTGACAGTGAGGATCCGGTTCCCAAAGCTGGGATTTCCCAGCTGTGGCCTGCCTGGTCTCCTATCAGCACATACAAAAGGAGTGAGCACACAGCGACAGCTCCGTGCCCTCTCCAAGCCTCAGACTTCTCAGCTGGAACAACTGCTGCGGTTTGAAGTTGTTTAGTTAAAACTCCTCTGGCTAATTGATAACATCTGCATCTCACCAGCCTTCCCTGCCCCTCAAGCTGCTGTCAGATACATGGCACAGTTAATACTGTGGCAGAGCTCAGTTTCTGTATCAGTGATACATCGTTATGCTTTCGGGAAATCGGGTGAGAACTGGGGGGTGTCTTCAAATAATGCCTCCTTTATAAAGGTTCCTTTCACACAGTCACAGGAACAAGCCCAGAGACTCTAATAAACCCTCATGGTATTTGGCATTTCTCTTGTGATTGTGTTCAGATAAAAGAACTTGTGTGATTTCACACTTTTTCCTCTCCTCTGTTTTTCCCTACCGCGCTTTCTAAGTTTGAAATTTACTTTTGGGCTTTAAATATTGGAGTTAGTTTTTATTTTTCATTAGTTTTAGTTTTCTTTGTATTACAATAGATGGATCAGGAACTGGCATACGTGATGTTTTAGTAAATAAAATCCTTGTATTCAGGATCCCTCCTGAAGTCTGGTAATACACAGTGACACCATATAGGTCCCAAGGAGACATTATGGTTGTAATGGAAATATCATATATCTCATATCCCAGGTCTGATATATCAGCTCAGCAATAAAAAGAAACAGGATATTTGCAACTATATTTTAACAGGGATTTTGCTGTTACCATGAGAACATGGATTACTTAGAAATTTTGGTGAGAAAACTCTTTAATGGTTTCATCAGTGCCTAACCCCAGGAGATTCCAGTTCTCTCAGTGCCCTGGAAATAGCCATTAATGCAGTGCAAGTCAGAAATGTTCGTTGGTGTCTGCCTGTACCTCTCAGGGTCAGGTCTCAGCACAGGGTTAGATGGTCCCTTCTCTGATCCTTCAGGATTCCCAGGATCACACTTGGGCTCTGCCTGGAGACACGTGTCCCACTCTCCCCACCCCGACACCTTTCCATCCCTGCCTGGGAAGAGCTTCCCTCTTGTTGTTCCTCCTGCTGGGCTGGCTGGTGATGCCAAGCCGGGTCTGAGGTGGCTGCAGGCCCTGGGATGTGCAGGGAGCTGATGTCAGCCAAGACTAGAAGGCTTGGCATTGCTCAGCCAGCCAGGAGAGCCTCATGACTTTCCTTGTAAAAGGAATTTCTTAGGATTCAGGGAGACTTGTGGTATGTAATCCTTTGAAAACACTGTTTGTCACAGGATAGGGCTATCCCCTTTGTGAAGTCCCCAACACAACCTGCACACTGCCACGAGCACTGTTATTGTCACAGTTCTTTTATTTTGTGCCCTTCCAGCATCACCAGCATCTACAAAAGAACAGATAAAATCCCAAATACAGATCTCATAACTGCACCTAAAGCAAACTCAACACATTTGGTCCTAATCTGAGTGCCTGGACTGGGATGAATTCTGCAGGGCTGTAATAAAATAAATATTTTCCTGCACTGAGAGTGGCTCAGCAAAAGGTTCAATGTCAGGTCAGCAAAGGGAGCTCTTTAACCACGTTTTGCGCGACATGGACCATGTCCTCATCAAGGAATGGTCAGAGCTCCATGTGGGCAGGTGGAGTGGAGGTGGTTGAATGTATTCGCCCCTTGCTCACTTTAAATGTTGGATTTGGTCAGCATTTGAGAAAAGCAGGGCAGTGGGTCCAGCCCCAATTTCCAGAAATAAAAATGTTTCCACCAGAAAAATAAAAATAAATAGTGAATGAAGGACTTTTGGTCAGAATTCCCGTTCCTCCTCTGCCCTTCTCCAACTGGATTACTTGCAGAACACAGGGAACAAGCAGCCCAGTCCCAAGTGAGCAAGTCTGAGCTACTTAACAATTAGCACTACAGGGAGAGCTCTTTTAATTGCTTTTTCAAACAAACCTGGACCACCTGTTCTGCCATTTCAATGCAGGAACCAAAGGAAATGTGATCCACAGGTGCATTATAAAAGGGAAGGCAGAGGTGCTTGGGAAGCAGAGTTGCCTTTCTGCTGCAGCGTGAGGCAGTGGCTGAATGTTTTGTGTCATTGCCCAGCTGGGGTAGAAATAATCAGAACGTCAGAAGGATTTGTTAAGGTCAGTAGTTTTCTGTTCTTTACAGTCACGTTGCTTATTGGTGTGCTACAGATGAGTAAAAAAGCCCATCTCCCTGCCAGGTCATTCAAAACTTCTTCCTAAAGAGATTGTGCCAGTGCTAAAACTCTTGGTAACCACATAGTTATTTTCTTGTTACCTTTTTTTATGGCTGGGTACTGCTACAAACTCAAGATTTCAATTTAAATTTCCATTCAACCCTTTTAATTTAGTGGGAATTAAACATGAACTTTAGAAATAAAAGTCACTTCATTAGGTGGAGATTGAATTGATTTATGGAGTGAGTTTTCTAAGATTCAATACTTTTCTAGTTTGAGAAGTGAGTCATCTTCACCCTAAGCATGTATTTAGTTATTGACTGTTCTCTCTTTTGTACCAGACAGAAGCATTTTTCTCACTTCCAGGCTCATACCAGCCCATATAAAGATCTCAGATATTTGACCAAACTCATAAAGAGGACCATGAGCAGAGCTGCAAATGAGAGCAGGAATTTTGGTTCCAGGTCTTGTACCTCTGACTAATTAATTACCCACTGATGTGATTCAGCCTTCAGACAGATCAGCCATACCCCTTGGATTATCTGAGCTCAAGGCAAAGGCACTGGGTGCAAACTTGCAGACCTGGGTCAGCCAGGAAGCCCCCACGGGCTCACAACAGAAGTGGATGATGCTCTGCCCCTGGGCCTGCAGGTTTTGCTCTCATCTAAATTCAGCAGATGCATTCCAAGGGGTCTCCTACCTCTTGGAAGAGCCTGCTTCTCCTTGTTCAGAGAAATGTGTCTTTATTGAGACACTTTGGAGGCTCCTCCAGGAAGAGCAGATGGTTCTCATGATTGGACTTACTGCAAAAATCTTCGTTTCTGATGTATTTTCAGCAGAGGACTTTTAAGGGAAAATTGTTTGAAGTATCTGTGGTTTTGCTCACTGGCTGTCAGTGAGAGGTTGATGTGTCCTGTCCTTGCAGAAGCTGGTTAAGTGAAAGTATTTCTTTATGACCATTGCCATTTAGCCTTTAATTTTGGAGCAGCACTAATCTCTCTCTTTTCAGGGTGTGTCAGTACACTTACAGACTATGATAAGTTGCTCAGCACTGAAGGTTTTACAACCCTATGTATATTTTTGAATTTTTTTTTTTGGACACATATAGATCATGTTAAAAACCAGAAGTCCATTGTTCAATCAATCAAGTTAATCCTGGTGCTCCTTGATAACTATAGCTATCACATTTCAGAGTGATTTTATTGGATATTACTGGGATTACTTGTAGCAGCCACTCAGTCTAGACAGGGGTTTCTATTACAGTGAACACAGACAAAAGGGTAAGAAATATTAATGCCCAGCATCCATTAACCATGCACAAACTCTGTATCAGAGAATGGATCCTGTTCACTTGGCTGTGGGTCTCCCTCCCTTTTGTTTATCTCTCAGGAGGGCACTGGCTTCTTAATTAAAAAGAAACAGGTTGTCTTAATAAAGGGGTAAAAAAGAAAAAGGATCTGCTTGAAAAATTCGTCACTTAGAGCTAATGGAAGTTAGATCTTCTGATCAACTGTCCCTGTACTGAAAGGTCTGAGTATTTTGCTCCAAAAGCTGTCTTGAGGCTGCCTTTCTCTTCCCACCTTTCTGTGAGATGGGAGCAGGGTCATGGTGGCCTTGCTTAGAAACCTGGATCTCCAGCAGTCCTGTTGGCAGCAATCTGGTGAAGTGGATCTCAAGGCTCACCAGGGCTGGATGAAATGAACTGCCCGTGGCTTCTGAAACAAAGCCTTTCAGAATGACAAGCACTCCAGGAATGCTGCTCCTTCAATGAATGTGATGTGGCAGTGATGTTGTTCCCACCGTCCCCTGGAAGACTATTCTGTTGAATTAGGACAGTTGGCTGATTAAAATTAGACCTAGTTAACAAGGCACTGAGCGAGGTAATAAAGTTAAACTCTAAAGCATTTCAAAATTGCATTTTATGCTACTCCATGTGCTCACAGAACCATAATATGTGGGCAGACACTGCACTTGCTGCCCAGACTGCTTGTTGTGTCACAGATTGTATTTTGGATAGGGCATATTTCAGATTGTTGTCAAGTTGCCCATCATAACTGGAGCTCCACCAGCTCTTTGGGAGTCAGGGGAACAGTAGAAATAATCATACACTGGTTGTACGTCACTTGCTGTCCTGCATTCATGCACCCAAAGACCTCGATGTCCTTCTGTTATCACATCCTTTTGGGATCAAAAGTTAATTAGCCTGCTGGTGAGAAGGGTCTGTGGATCACGTAGAAGCAGCAGAGTCCAAAGGCTTTTTTATTGGGAGTGGGAATGAAAAACAAACAAACAAATTCCCTAGTTATATAAGAAGGTTGCAATTATTTCAAGATTGCCTTAATCCCTGGGTCATGAGCCCAATTATGGATTATATAGATACACAAATCAAGATTTCCCTGCAAGACTGGAGCTTGGTGTAGACTTGGAGAACACACTGTGCGTGCCGGTGCTCTCAAGCCTTCTTTATTTCTGCCAGCTGATGGTTGTGTGCTTGAACACCTTACTGGGGGGCTGTTGCTCTCGCTATTTCTGTCATCCAGCGTCTGGGGCTGAGCCCTGCTCATCTGTAATTGTCCACAGCAAACTGGCCTGTGACTGGAAATCTTGTCTGCTGGTTGGCAGATCCCAGCTGGTTTAGATCCCTGTTTTATCAGTGGAAGTGTTGCCATCATGAAGCTCCAGATTTATCAAAGTATTAATTCTCTGGGTTATTTTAATCAGCAAATAAGCCCTTAAGGCAGTTGTGGCTGTTGCAATAAGTTACTTGCATGACACCTGCGGAGCGGGGCAATGAAGGTTCCCTCAGATTTTAGGCTCACCAATGAGTATTTTTAATCTGTGTACATGTTTATCTTGATCCGGCAGCTCCAGATCTGCTGCCCTGACACACCTCCTCCCTCAACTTCCCATTCCATGGCAGTAAACCAGGAGTTTCCAGGCTATTTCTCATTGCAGTGTCAGAAAGGAGAGGACAGCACAAATTTCTGCCCTCGTTTCAAGGAAGATTACCTTCCAAGAAGAATTACTATTATATGACTTCAGGAACACAGTATCAAACCATACACATGATTTGAGGCTGTTCCTAATAAGCATTGTCCCTAGCCTGTGGTTCCCTCTGGTTTAAAGGTTCTCAGCTCTTTGGTCAAATAAATAAAAGCCTAGAACAGTATTTTTAGGAAAAGCTGATGCTTGGTATGGCTGGGAATTCTGTGGCCTTCACCACCCTCAGAGGGTTTGGGCTAATGTCTATAATTTTCAAGGGAACATAAAAAACCTCAGCTTGGAAAGGCTTTAGCTGAAACACCAGGCAATACAACTTGCAACTTTTCCTTTGATTGTGTTGCTGTTGTGAGCGTTCTTTTCTCAATATAACTGGACTTTCTGAATCTCTACACCCAGTTTTTCTTTCCTTCTTTTATCTTACTTTCCTCTGTCTTTTTCTTCCTTCTTACTGCTCACGAATTCTTTTATATCTATGTGTGTTCCTCCTATTCTTTTTTCCTATTTTAGTTTCCCTTCTGCAGCTCAGAATTACCTTGTCTTGAACTGTTCTAACCAGTCCTGGCAAAAGTCAGCTCTGTGGCAAGGCCAGATTGAGTCTGAGCTACACCAATGCCCTTAACTTTGGAGCGAACCTTTTCCCCTAAACTTTGTCAGGGGTATGAACATTTGGGAAGCTGGACCGTGAAGGATATAACTGTCCATGGGAAAGGCTGCTTGGTGCTGTTTCATCAGCCATCTGGCTGGGAGATCCTGATTGTCCTACTTCTGACAGGTTTCACATGACTGTTGAAGTTGTAGATATTTAAAAGATAATTAATAACAGTATTCACCTCAGTGATTCTTTTGGCAATACTCTTGCTTTAACATTAGCTTTCAATAAAGCTCTGTCATTTAAAATTTTATTTTAAGCAGGAAAAAAAAAAAGGTCTCAAACTTCCAGATTTAGAAGCTTTTACAGAGATGAATAAAAATTCACTTTTTGGGGGGGCAAAACACAGTAGACCAAGTGTATTGGTACTGATGGTTTCTGTTTAAAAACATGTCCCTTTCATTTTCTGCATTCTGCAGCTGCTGAGATTGTTTGTTTTGCTTCCTCTAAGTTTTTCTTAACTTCTCATAGGCATCAGAGAGGAAAGTGTCTCCAACACCTGCAGCGTAGAGAACTTGATTTTCTTCTCTGTCAGGTGACTCAGATCTCTGTATTGGTGTGGGAATGATGTAGACAAGAACCAGGGATGGTGGGGGGGAAGCAGATGCTCTGACACACACTATAAATTGGCGTGGTCAAACACTCTACCACTCTGTATAAACTCATTAGATAAGAGGCAGCAGGGCCTTCATGTGGGGGAAACACACCCTTAATCCTCCCCCTGCTCCGTGACTGCCAGGTAACTGGGCAAAGCGCTCCCAAGAACTTGTTGGGACAGAAACTACTTGTTTGAAGTTGCATTTAAGATCCTGGAGAGACAGCAGTGACAATGCCCTGGGAATCCTGTTGGATTTGGACTGGCAGTCAAAGGACAGATAAGCAACAACCCCCAGAGTAACCACTGACTACTCCAAGAGAATAATTTTAGGGGGGGGGGGGGGGAAAATCACATATTTATTTACTGAGTACAGCATCTGTCTGGGGAGTCTGGGATCTGACTCATCCTGCTGTCACATTGCTGGGTGTCCCTTGCATGTCTAGGAGGAAGTTAGCAAAGTGAAGAAAAGGAAATAAATAAAGTTAATCTCTTGCCTAGCTAGTAGCTGTATCTCTTTACCAGCTTAGCACTTCTGGGCCATATATCCATGTAGGAACCCCAGTTGTACTTCTTTTTATGTGTATTGACTTAGTGAAGTGCAAACATGTTAAAAAGTTCACTCTCTCCTTTATACGACTCTATAAAAAAGCTCTTAAAATGGAGTCATAGTGTTTCAATGAGACAAATGAATGATCAGCTGAGACCCAACAGTCCCTTCCCATGGATTAGGTGCTTTAGTGTGAGAAACTTTAAGATGCTGATCAGCCTGGAGAATTCTCATGCCTCCAGCACTATGTAATGACACAAAATATTGTGATGCCTCCAAGTTATAATGGGAGAGGGGAGGGGATGCTGTAAAAGGTATCACTCATGATATTTGATGCCAGTCAGAACTCCACTTTCAGAAGTCTCCAGGCAGCAAAGATTTCTTACGAATTTATGGACACTGGAGTAAAACTAAACAAACACATACTAGCCTGGAAATTTTTCTAACAACTCTTTGGACACAGTAATGCACAGAAATAATTGTAAACACATGCACAGGCAGATCAGTGTGTGTTTTCAGGGCCTGCTTTTTAGGAGGAATCACACATTAACATATTTTCTGAATTTTGCAAATGCGCTGCAAAATTGCAGCTCAATAAATGGAACTTTATACATTTGTCTAAACTGATGACACCACTATAACATCAAGATGTTTTCCAGTTGGGCTTTAGGAAGCTGTTGGACATGACAGAAGTGTTCATAATGAGACATTTCAGCACAAATCTGAATTTGCATGGAGTGCATCCCAAGTCAGCTCTCCCGCAAGGGTGGATCTGTTTAAACACTTACTGTGGAAGGGATCGATCCCTTTACTGCCAGAGCAGTAAAACACAGATTTGCTGTGATAGCACAGAAGTGGGTCACAGCTTGCCAGAAGGAATCACTCACTGTACGGAGCTGTTAGACTTTATTTCTGTACCTTAGGAATTTTTGGGGTTGGTTGTCTCACAGTCGCAGGTGTGTAAGTGCTGTGTTTGTATTCTGTGTTAGTGACTGAGAAAATAAGAAACTGGATATTTCATCAGCATGAGGGCGGGCAGGCCCTGGCACAGGTTGCCCAGAGAAGCTGTGGCTGCCCCAGCCCTGGGAGTGTCCAAGGCCAGGCTGGANNNNAGGCCAGGCTGGACGGGGCTTGGAGCAGCCTGGGCTGGTGGGAGGTGTCCCTGCCCGTGGCAGGGGGTTGAAATAGGATGTCTTTTATGTCCCTTTCAACCCCCAAAATTCTGTATCTTTCCAGGGGTGGTGGTGTTGTTTTGGGAGATAAAAAGTAAAGCTGAATTGCTTGCAAACAGCCCTCAGGATTGCTGGCTCTCCTCAGGCTTCACTGAGCATCAAAGGATGCACCTGAGCTGGGGCTGACATGGTTAATTAATAGCTTGGGGCTGGGAAATCAGAGTCCGGGCTGGCACAAGTGCTTCAGGAATCCTGCCAGGGCCAGGAGCTGAAAGCCTCCCTAAAACCAACAGGACAAAACTATTAAACGCTTGGAGTCTTAACTGGTGGGGAGCTTGTCAAGGTGACACGCTTGTGGTCTTTATGGCAGCGCAGGCTGAGAGCCATCCCTGCTATTTACAGACATGTGTAACCAATGCAGTTTGGGAGTGTTTATGTTGTCATTACAAGAAGAAAATATTATCTGCATAATTACAAAGTTACATTCTGATAGGGATTCTTGTGTAAGCCTGTTACATGCTCCAGCAAAGCAGAAAATCCCTTCCTGAGCACCGTTAATAATGGAGCATTAAGAATACACTGTTTTCTTTTCTTGCTTTATATACATCTATTTATTTTTAAAACAACTGTTTTCTGGTGCTTTCTAGGATTTCTTTCCTGGAGGCTGGAGAGATCATTTCCCTGGACCTGGCTACAAGAAGGAATGTCTCTGCAGCAATTTCTGTAAGTAAATTCCCCATGCCTTGCTGGGGCCAGCCCTCTCCCACCACAGTCTGCAGGAGGGCCTGGCACAGGGATTTAGGTGGGCAATGGAGTGGGGAGAGTTTGTCAGCTCTAGGGAAAGTGCAGGGCCCAGCAGAGGCTGATAATGTTCTTTCTGTAAAGACTAAACCGAACTTTCTTGTGCAAAAAGTCGTGATATTTAGTGGTGGACTTGGCAGAGTTAGGTTTGTGGTTGGATTTGGTCACCCCATTCTTTTCAGAGCTAAATGATTCTGTGATTCTGTATGATGCCACAGGACAGAAATATCTCTTATTCCCCTCCCCCAGCTATTTTATTAGCAGAGTTCAGGGAGGTGGGCAAGGGTGAACTCAGTCCTGGGCAGTACCTCCAAGGATGGAGGGCACTGGGGATCCTTCCTGGGGGCTGAGAGGGCTTTTCAGGATGTGCTGCTAAGCGGGGTCCTTGCAGGTATTGGTGAGTGGCTTCTGGGAGGCTCCACCAGCCCCTTCTGAGCGTGAACCCCCCAAAAGGAAGCAGGAGGGAAGGGCAGAGGGGATAACTCCTGGCAACTAAGCCTTCCTGGGGGCAGCCCCACTCCTTGGGCAGAGCCTGCCTGGCTGCTCCTTCCACTGCTCCTGCTTGTGCACAACAGGACAAGCAGCCAGTGATAAGAAGTGGCCACTATCAATCAGGCTTTGCTTGTTTTGAGCCACTGGGAATTTGTATTTGGACAGTTTGTGGAACTGGTCCTCCATTTAGTGCTGTCTCCAGTCGAGATATTGTGGCCAGCTAAGAGGGCAGCAGTCCAAGGAAAACCTGGTTTCCTCCAGGGATTCCCACACTGCAGAGTCCTGGAGTGGGAGGATGGTTTAGCAGGATAACCCAAACCTACTCCATGCAGTTTCCTGCTGCGATCCGTGGAAGTATCTCCTGGTGCTGTGGGAAAGGAGCTTGTCTTGCTGGTTTTAAGGCCCAGCAGTAAGTTAAGCAGTGGAAAAAGAACAGGATTGAACCCTTTCCTGGGCACTTGCAGGACTGGAAGTTATGTGGCTTCATTATGGACATGTGCACCCTTGGATTCAAGGCCAGTGTCTAGGCTGGGCAAACACTTAGTGTGGATGGGAGGAGGGAAAACCTCTATTTTCTTGTGTCAGTGCAAAGGATGACTAATTCCACCAGGAACAGCTGCAGTGCACTTGAAACTACAGAAGAGCAGCTGATCCCTACCAGGCTTCCCCAGCCAACTGGCAACACCTGAGCCCTGCCAGGTAAAAACCAGGCTCTGTGCTTTGTCCAAGTCATTAGAGCTCCACTTGGAGAGAAGTGAGCAAGGAACAAGCTTTGCTTCGCTGCTTAAAGTTGCTCAAAAGGGAAAAAAAAAAATACCTGGAAGAAATATTTCAGTCCAAAGTAATATTTACTTGGGTGCTTAAAACTTTGTAAAATGCCCTGAAGGTCACAAGCCATTCATCCTGCTGTGTATTTCTCTTTAAGAAGGTGCTTGTAAGTACTACTGGAACACATGTGTGATGAGGGGTTGCCATGGCAAACAGGTTTTGGCACTATTTAAGACAGAGTTTTATTGCACAGCAGAATAAATAAGCATGTTAAAGCCACATACAGTAACTTGTTGGCACATACATTAATGCTCCCAAGGGCTGCAATAACTTAAGCACCCTCCCTTTAAACATTTTTCAGTGTTTTTTCTTTTTTATTGACTACATGCATTTAGTATTAGGGCTAGGAATGTCCCATTTCCACCCTCTTTTGAAGTGAGTAATTGAGGCAAAAAAAGGAGGACTGTCTAATAAATCATAAAGGGGCATTGTGCACAGACAAGAGGGGCAATTTTCCCATTCCTAACATACATGAGGATAAGCCAGCCTGAGACCTGTCTGTGTGCTAAATCCTGCCTTGCTCCCTCTAGACACAGGACTAGATTGGCCTGGGTATATTTCTGATGGAGCCTGAATAATCAGGAATAGTTTCACACCGTTTTCTGCAGTTTCTGTCTTGCTCTGTCGTGCCAAGCCAGTCTTCTCCCACATCACAGCACCAAGCTCATTACTTCGGCTTTACCCATTTTATGAACCACCTGCTCTGTTCCCAGTTTGGCTCCCAGTTCACACCAGTGAGTCCCATCAGGTCTGGAAACACTCCCAGTGTTGAGGAAGTGCTGCAGGGAGGCAAGAGGCAAATCCGTGCCTGTAAGAGGGCTCAGGTTTGTGGTGCTCTTAAAGGTGAACATAAATTACTCTTTATAATGAAAGCTCTGGTTTAAGAAGAGTTATTAGTGTATTAGTCCGGGCTTTATTAGCTCGGAGGGTTCCGAGCCATGTGGGAGGTGTGACACTGGCTCCCTCTTCTGTGGGAACCAGTAACTTTTCTGGGTTGGAGACCTTTGAAGCTGCCAAAGCAGACGAAGCCCCCAAATCCTCCCCCGTCCCTCCCACTGGCACAAGCCCCGTTACTGTGGATGTGATGAGACAGTGCCCAGCTGTGGGGCAGGGGCACAGCTGCCTCCTCCCTGCCCGGGGGAGGATGGCCAGGCACTCAGCCAGAGATGCAGGTAACTGTAGTTGTTCAAAACCTGGGAACTGGTGAGTGGGACGGACCAGATTCTGTTTGGTTTTTTGGGGAGGAGTGATAGAAATTACATCTCACCTAAAGGAAGAGTGAGGCAGTGCTGGCTCCCATTATACTCAGGAAAAAAATCTGGCTTACAGATTCCCCGTGGTTTTAGGATGAAAGCTGTAATGTATTTTATTCTTAGGACCCTTTTTGTCGCTTGCCTCATCACCAGGACTACCCCACAGCCTTCAGTAAGGCTTGGACTGATCACTAGAGCTACTTGTTTCTCAAGGCCAGGTTGGACAGGGCTTGGAGCAATGTGGGATTGTGGAAGGTGCCCGTGCCCATGGCAGGGGCTTGGAAGGAGGTGAGCTTTTGGGTCTCCTCCAACCCAGACCATCCTGATTCTGTTCTAGGATTCTAAACTCTCCTGTACACTCAGCAGGCACTGAAGCAATGCTCAAGCCTCAGGAAATGGGGGAGGAAAAAAGAGAGTTCATTATTTTATGGAAGGTACATGTTTGTAATATTGTATACTGATGGGTTCATTATGAATTACAATTCGCTGAATAAGAGGATTCCCGAGGGAGGGACGGTGCATGGAGAAAAAAGCAAGGGGAAAGGGAGGGAGGTGATTTTTCTGCCTGTAAAGGTGTCTCCTGGGCATAACCAGAGTGGAAGATGTACCACTTCCTTCTAGCTGCTTGGATTTGTTTGCAATTAAAGCCTAGTGGAGCTGTCAGGGGCTGTTGACAAATACATTATAACCAACTTAGGTTAAGCGAGTTACTTAAAATTAATCCATCCCTGCACAAAACTCCTGTTTCTCTTCACAAGAATGTGCCAGGAGGAATGAGTACAATCCTGACCATGTTGGGAGAACCTCCTCAAGGTGGAAATTTGCAAATAGGGCTACTGTAGTATGTAATGAGAAGCTGCAGGGCTTTCAATTATCCCACATAGTCTGTCTCTTTGCAACTTGACTGACAGCTAATTATGCTGGTGCCATTTTTTTGGCAGTGGAATTTAATCTCCCAGATGGAAAGCAAATCAATCTGCCCATTGCTGCAGCTGAGGCATACTTTGGCTCAACTTTAATTTATTCTCCTAAGCCTAAGAAGGTTAGTCATTTCAAGGTACAAAAATATCAAATTTCTTCCGTTAACCAGGCTGGTGGAAAAGTGAGGAAGAGTTGGGATTTTATGGGCTGCGCTGCGAAATGTTGTCGCTCCTTCCTTTGTATTAGGAAACAGCAGCATCATCTCCCCTTGATTCCCAGTCGTGGACTCTAACAAGGAAGAAGCATTTATGAGCAGGTTGCTAGTGATAATGGTTAAACATGAGTTGTGGAGGCATTAAGTGGGATTCTATGGAGGAATGAAGTAAATCTCTGAAGAACTCGACACAAAAAGGAATCGGTGGCAATTTTCAAGCACTTTAGCCAGTGTGCAATAGCCTGGCTCCCTTTGGGTTTCTTGCCAGGGATATAAATGCAATCCTCCTACTTACCTGCACTCTTCAGGCCTATCAATTATGCTGCTCCCTCGGAGTTGCTGTTACAACTTTAGGCATTACTGTCCTCTGTAAAAGCAGCGCTGAGCAGAGTATGTGACAGGTTATCACAGGCTACAGACCTCAGCTGCCAGCGTCTGGCACCTGCAGCTCCTGCCAGTGCTGTTTCTCAGGCCAGAAAACCCAATTTTAGCTGGGATCAAGGGGAAGGGAGCTGACAAAAACTTGGTGCTAATGAATGCTGGAAAACCAGAGCCTTATTTTTCTGTAAACTTTTTGCCTCTGGTTGTTTCAGCCTGACTGTGGTTCACGTATCTTGTCTGTGTTATTTCCCCTTTTCGGGATGCTTTCTCTGAATTCTTAAGCCCTCAGGACTCCCCACCCCTGGAGGTGTTCGGGGCCAGGTTGGACTGGGTGGGTGTTAGTGGGATGTAACGTGAGACTGGAAGTCTAACCGGTCCAGCAGCACACTGACCATCCAGAACACACAACTGCTCCCAGTAGTAGCCAATGATCTGCCCTTCCCGAATGCTGTTAGAACAGCAAAGGTTGCATAAATGTTGTTCATTGCTCCCATTTTTCACAATAAAGAAGTACTCGAGGGGAACAAGGATTGTAGGAACGCTGAGTGGGAGAGATGACCCCCAAACTTGCATTTTGCTCCCTTCCTCTCTTCTGTCGCAGGGAACTGCAGCTACAGCCCAGCCTGGCAGCTGGATGTGGTGGGAGAATTGCACCAGCTCTGCAAACCACACAGGCTGACAGCGGGGAAAGCTCCAGGAGGAGGAAGGGCTGTAAAGTCAGAAGGAACTTGTGAAGTTACATGATTTGGTGCATCTTAAGGACAGTATTATGGTGAATTTTCTGTTGTGGAAAATGTCCGTGGACTGGGAGGCTGAAAAGTAATACAGAGCAGGATTTGATACAGTGCACTGAAAGATTCAGAATGGACTTTGCAGTAAGAGAAGGCACTTCACTAAGTTTGCGTATGTGGCCTTCCTAAAATGTGATCAGTTTCTTTGGGCTTTTTGTTTGTTTATTTTGGGTTTTGTATGAGGTTTTTTGTTTGGTTTTTTTTGTGTTTTTGTTTTGGTGTGGGTTTTTTTTGTTTGTTTGGTTTTGGTGTTTGTTTGGTTGGTTTTTTACAAGTGGAGCTTGCACGTTTAGCTCTAACAAGTAAAATGCCAGGGAGATTCCCAAAGTGATGTTGTCCTGCTCACAGCACACGTTAGCAGGAATTTCTCCTCTTGCTTTGCTTGTTATCCATGTAACCTGATATGTTATTTTTTATGTTCTTGAATATATGCCATAATCTGCTCGGGGTACCTGAGTTCAAACTTGTTCTGGGACCTCTGGCTCTCCTGACAGAGCCTGCTGGATTTTGGCACCTCGGAGCAGTGGGAAGGGTGGGAGAACACCAACAATGGGGCAGGGCCAGGACACTCCTCCAGGCACTCCCCTGGCCACAGGTGAGGTGGGGACCGGCTGTGTGGTGGTTCAGGGCTGCTTGTGGAACATGCTGGGTCTCAGCATCAGCATCACAGCATTCTCTGAACTCACAGAGGGCTCTGGGCTGTTGGACGACTAAGAAGAGGATGCTTTGGTGCTTGTACAGAAGGAGAAGATGGTGATGCCCCTTGTGAGACCAGCTTCACCACTGCAAATGATTTTGGGTTTGTGCTTGCTCACCAAAGGATCAGAATCCCAGCGAATGAAATGGCACATCACAGGGGATCCCAATGCAACCAGCCGAGCTATTTATGGAGCAGCAGCTGGGCAAGCAGATGAGATGTGAGGCCAGAAGAAGCGAGTCCATGTGATTTGAATTACAATGGTCTGCTTTGAGATTTTCTAGCTGAAAGACAAAAGCTGGCCCTCCTGGCACGGTGTAACAGTGTAAGACACAGATATATTAAATGCCATTGGAGGCTGTACTTTTACCTACCTAAAAATACCCGTGGAAAAATACTTGTCCTGTTGACATTAATATTTTGAGACTTTATAAAGTATACTAAATTCTACAGTGCAAAGAGACCGAGAAGCTGTAATCTGCACACTCAGTGTGATGTGCATTTTCCTTCTGGGTCAAAAATCCCCTTGTGCTGAAAAAAAATCAGGGCCTTTCTTACACCACGTGTTTCCTCAGGTAGCTGCTCACCCATGGTTTTTTCTGTTTTCCAATCCTTTTAGTGACATCTAGTGAAATCCGGGGAAAGTGCAGGTTCAGTTCTCTAACTCAGGATCAATGCAACTGCAGTAAGAGATGCTTCAACAATTAAATGCTGAAGTGCTGCACCTTATTTATTTATTGCCCCTTGAGCTGCTGTCTTTGAGGAATGCACCAAATTCTTTTGTCCATTAAAAACTTTAAAGTTTGAGCCCATATTGTGGTCAAATACTTTGTGTTTGAGGCACAGAATTAATTTACTCTTTGCTCCTTTTAACTTTGGCTATGTATTCAGAATTACATGCTTGTATTTTAAATATTGGCTTCTGTTGTTGGTGCTGTTGCTCCTCTACACTCGAAGGCTCCAAGAACCTGGATTTCTACAGAAAACAACCCCAAATTATTGCAGGAATTCAAGCTACACATTTTCAATATTTGGTATTCCTGAGCTTACTGAAAAGTCAGTCAGATTTGGTCCACTCCTTGCTCTGGATCAATCCACAGGGGATGTGAAAGACTCTTTCACCACCAAATGAAGTTTTCAATAGAGATGGAAAACGTATGCCTACTACCTAGAAACCAGCTAAAAACTTCAAAGGAAGAGCTGCCTCCCTCAGAGCAGCATCCACATGCAATAGCTTTTAAAAGTGGAACCTCTTTTTCTCCTCAAAGTACAAACCCAAGTGGCTTCCATAAAGGTTTATGTTGGTATGGATTTCAGCTGTGCAAATGATACAGCAACCAATACAAACAGGGCTCATAAATATTTGGAAAAAATACAAAATGGCTTCAAACAGGCCAATATTAAATGACTGGAACTGGTTCAAAAAATCCTAGCCCTTGCTTGATCTAAAAGGCTTCAACCTCCCAGACTGAATAGGCAATTAGGGCAGATTCTGAATAGGAGGATCTGAAGCAACAACTGGGAAGTCTGAACTCTGTGGAAAAAACCCAGCTGTGCGTGTCAGTGAGCACACCCAAACCCTGCCAGCCCAGGGGAGAGACCCAGCACCTCCAAACACCTCCCGGGTCTCTGGTCTGCTATCACCCCTCTCGTAGGTAACTTTTTAGAACTTAGAAAATGAAGGCTTCAGGGAAAAAATAATCCAAGTACACCAAGAGTAACAGTTCAAACATTTTACTAAATCAATTCACACAGTTTCAAAATTGTAAATATAATTAAGGACAACAGGGTTTCTGTATTATTTTTTTCTTCCAGATTCATCATTAAGACAAGAAACAAACACAAATTAGGTTTATAGCATCTGTTCTTTTAAAAAACGAAAGGAACGCCACTCGATGTATTGATAAAGCACCACAACACAGTTACAAAATAGGGTTGGCCTGTTTCTTTCACAAGTAAAAGACTACATACTCCTAACAGCTTCCTGCTTCGATCCATACTTCATTAAAATAAAACTATAAAATCTCCTAGATTACACTAAATTCAGACGATGCCTGGGATACAGTGCATTAACAGCAGTAATGCCAACTATCAGTGCCAACATAAAACGGTTTAGAAAGTAAAAACAAACAAAAAAATTCCCAAACAAAACAACAAAAACCCCACCTTTGTTTCCCCTAGATGAGCAAAATTTAAAATAAGGGATGCTCTGCTTCACAATGAGTTAAGGAGTTGGGGAGGACGATGGGTAGAGGAAGGGGCTGGTACTGCAGCTGTCTGGGCTTAGTTGGCATCTAGCTTGGCCATTTCCTGCACGTAGATCCCTATACTCTCACTGTCGAAGAGCACGAAGTACACAGTCTTGATTGAAGAGGACATTGTTGACACAAAGTAGCTGGAGATGGCTTTCAGGATCAGCTGAGCAGCCGTTTGCTTTGGGAAGCCGTTTCTAGAAGGAGAGATTTAAAGAAAAAAAAAAAAAAGAAAGAAAGAAAATCAAGACTTGCTGAAGCAGCTTTTGATGGTTTAACCTCGCAGGGAAGGCTCTGGCTGTCTCTAACGCCTTGTGGTAAATAAAGCTGCAAAGTCAGTGTTTACAGGCTGAATGAGAAGCTACAAACTTGTTTGTATTGCAAGATTTAGTATGTTCAAACAGAAGAAAAGCATTCCCAAAATACAACTACAGGGCTCACCCACGTTAATGGGTTGAGCCTTATGATAACTGATGGGTCCATTATTCTCATTTAACTGACAAGTAAACCAAGAGCCTGATGTGTTCAGGAAAGCAGTGTATATGTTGGAGCTGCTGAGTTAAACCTGTCCTGAAAGAAAGCAACAAGAAAGAAAAATAAAAAGGAACACAGAACTTGACATAGAAAATCAAACTTAGAAAGACCCAAAGCACAAAATGTTCTTACCACTACTAATGGTTAATTAAGCACAAGATTTTAAAATTACTTGTACAGCCTTGATGCAGATTGAAAAGGAAGAGAGAGTGAGTTCTGGTACAACACTGGTATACAGAGTTTCTGAATTGGTCTCAGGGGACTCTCAAGTCACACAACTTCCAAGTGTCCTGGCAGGTTGGTCACAACAGGGCACGTGAAAGAAGAGGGGCCTGGTCAAAGGAAGGCAGTGACAGTACACTGCTCAGGGCTCCTCTCCCAAGAGAAAAGAAAGAGGATAGAGAAATCAGCAGAAAGGTGCTGGCCTGATGGCCATGTGTGGGCTGGAGCCAACAGAAGCCTCTTGCATCGATTTACGGGTCTGAGTTAAGTTCCTGTGAAGAAAAGGCAATTTGAAACTTCAGCCAAACCAGTGTCAGATCAGATCAAACTCAGGGTCTCAGAATGAAATCCCTACCCCAAGGATGATTTCATGTTCAATCTCTGACTCTTGTCTCCCTTTTCTCCTGCTGGCCCTACCAGACTGAACTCCAGGCTACCTCTGAACAGCACCCAAGTTGTGCTTTCCACAAGTTGGCTGTAGCTGAGCATCTGGCCCAGTGAATGCTATTTTATTTCCCCCTGTGATTTATTTGAACTGCCCTCATGTAATCCCATTCCTCAACTATAAAAGAGAATGAAACTGTTTATGTGGGTTTATTGGGTGATGTCTGCTTGACAGATGTCTGTACTAGAACAGCTGCATACATGTGGTGTCTTTGGCATTTGCTATCTTTTAAAGCTTTACTTTTATTTTTTTAATGCTTTTGACTTCATAAAAACAAGTGGAGAGTACTGTCAGAATATATTCTGCTCTCTCCAAAATTAATTTATGCATGAGTATCTCTAATTAAGAGAAAAAAGGGAAAATACATAACCTCATATATTACTCGAGGCCTTTTGATTCCTCTCCATCTTTCAGAGCACCACTTCAACTGGCTCAGTGAGAACGACATGCACATGCCAGGCTGAGAACTCACACAGATCCTGCCTGTCAGTACCCGGATTTCCCAACAGAATGGGAGTCTGCTGACTGGTCAGGGTTTCATCATCTTCCAGTACCAGTCACCTACTTCACAACAAGGACTGGGAATGGTTCCTTGCTGGGAGCTATCCAGGAAAGAAAGGGCTCTGTGGAAGATACTTTACAGTCTCACTTTTACATAACCAATTCCACAGTTACACTGCAGTGCATGGGGCAAGTTTCTGCCAAAGAGTCATTCAGAGCTTCCCTGTGTACTGACCAGCTGTGACCCTGACAGCTGATTCACCAGGTTACTGGTGAACCCTTTGCTGTATTTCTCTACTGTTCTGCAAAGTTTGCTCAAGTTATCTCCTTAAAATGACACCCATGTAAATTAACCTTAGCTGGAGATTTGTCTGAAGCAAGTTGCTTAAATTTATTATTCCTACTGAAACTTCTGTTTTTTCATTGTCATTCACCCAAAAGCTCAAATACTGATTTCTGCTCTAGCCCACAGAACATGCAGGAATCAATCTACTGTTGCAAAACAGCACAATGGGAAGACCATTCTTGTACATCAGCCAACTTCTTTCATGGCAAATTCAAGAGGGGCAGTTGTTCAGGGCTAGAAACACAACTGTGTAATTCAGCCTAGACTTGGCCCTTCATACTGAGCCACCACTGAGGACCAAGAGTTCCAAACCTCCCTTTGCACCCCAAACCCAAGAGCCTCAGATTAAAGGTGCAGTCGGTCCATACTCAGACTTTTAAGAACATGATCCAACTTTCAAAGGCACTGAGCACCCTGTACAAAGCCAGAGGACTTGACCTTCAGGCTTTGGCTTTCAAAGACTTTGGCAAAGGGTTCAAAGATTTTTTAAATTTTTTTTATTTTTTTACTGAAATAGTCTCATGATGTAAGCTGCATGGAATTCAGTTTATGGATTTTGAGTGAAAGCTTGAAGTGACTCTGCAAATCCTGAGAATCAAGGCACTTCAGGTTTCCTACTTAAACACTAAGCCATGTCTTCTGGCCATCCTAAGACATACAGTGCAGGAAGTTTAATTACACACTAAAACTATGCAAAACAGACCCCTTCTCTTCATGCTCTCCTCCACATCCCCAATGTATATGAACAAATCGATGGTCTGAAGAGAATCTTTTAATATTCCCTTGAAAGTTTGTTTTATGCTCTTTATCCTATTTGCATGCTTTAAGATTCTGCAGGGATCAATCACTATGAGACCTGCCCAAAGTGAACCAGCACTCAGGAGAACACTGCAGGCTCCACGCACAGCCTGAGCAAACTGAGAGCAAACGCTTCTTTTAGGGAACTCATTTAAATGAAGAAGGAAAAAAGTCAGCATTGTAGCAATGGGTTTGGTACACAGGAAGGGACTGGAACATGGGATGGCACTTAGAAAATGTGACCTATTTGGCAGCAGATTTGCCCAACAGCCTTACCTGCCACTGCCAATGGAAGGGAATGCAATTGATTTCAGCTTCTTTTCATCAGCCAGGGCCAAGCAGTTCTTCACCGTCTTTTCCAGCAGCTCCTCACATTTGTCTGAGCCCCAACCTGGGCTGTTACAGTGGATCACAAATTTTGCAGGCAGTCCATGGCCAGCACTGACAACAGCTAGGAAGAACCAAAAGTGAAACATAATTGCTTTCCTCTCCTTAGGATTAAAGGAAAGCACATGTGATTAAAATAGCAAACAATCAACAGACATTCCTTTAGCCCCTGTGAATGTTTTGGATTACAAATCATACAGGCCTTAAAATACAACATGATTACAGAGATTTTGTATTTTCCATTTCCAGCTGCACTTTGCTGTCATAATTTGTGAATCATAGCTACAACTGATCTTATTTTAGAGAGAGCAAGAATTCATGGCTGGCATCAAAGGAAACACATTTATGCTGAGGATTGTGTAAGGAAAAGGGCAGTATCTGTTAGAACATTAACCTGGTCAAGGGATGATCTTCCTTCGGTTTGGTTTACCACAGAGCTACAGCAAATATCAGGATGCTGGACAGGCAGGTATAGGTACAACTTGGGCAACTTTCAGCTACTCCTGGTAAATGCACAGGACGTTTGGCTCACTTCTGAACACACCACAGCCCGAACTGGAGCAGTTCAGACTACCAGTGCTCTGCAAACCCCTAAGGAAGGCTGGAAAAGAGGTGAATTAGGATTTTGGCTTTATTTCCACCTTTGTTTCTGAGCAACTGGAATGAAGACATTTTGTGTGATTTCAAGACTTTGGGCCTGGCCTTGTTTGAGTTTTTTTTTTGTGTATGGGTCATCCAAGACCACAAGAACAATGCTGGGTTTAGTTTCTCTCTTTCATCACGTTCTCGACTGACGGCTGGAGAGGACACACAGATTTGCAATGTTTGATTCACAATGTTTATGTACCAGCAGGTCAGGACTTGTATGTACGAAGAAATGAAGAAGCATTTTAACCAAATTAATCATACCTTATCACCACAACACTACCATGGACATGCAAGGACTCAGAAGACGCAGCAGAGCCTTCCTACAAACTGCTGACAGACAGGGATTCTCTGCCTTCTCTGCAGGAGAACATGCTCTGGGTTCACCACTTCCCATCAGAGAGCAACAACAGACTGTGCTCTGCCTGCCAGAGCCCAGGGTAGGAGGATTCCTGCCCTTTCCCAACTCACAGGGCTGTGGTTGCAAATAAAAAGTTGTTACTTCGGTTTGTTAAAAAAAAAAAAGAGGGGGTGGGGGAGAAAACCACCCTAATCGCACGCTGAGGGAAGAAAAACATCCAGCTGAAGTCTCACGTGAGCACCCAGAGAACCTTCACAAAGAGGCAGCCCCTAAAATACCCCACAAAAGTGTAGGTATGAAATGGCAGCTTATGTCTTCAAAAAAACATAACAAAAATAGCACTAAGTTTTTTTTAAAAAAATTAAAAAATCAGCTTTGCAAAGGTGCTTAGAGGTCTGAAAGCCTCTACTCCATTCTGGAATGTTTATGAGGCATTTTGTTATTTAAGTATAGTAGAAATAACTCTTGGCACAGAATCACCACATATGGATACTATCCCATGGCTGCTGCTGCAGGAAAGAGAAAATAGACTTTGTCATATGGCATCCTGACCAGGGGTTAACCAGAACATTCTGAAGGACAATGGAAGCACAAGCATTCATGTTCTTATGGGTTTGCAGAGTCCCAACATGTTGAATGGCCTCAGTGTTAGGCAACGTTAATTCGTCATAATGTGCAACTAAAGTGTTGGCAGATTCAGAATACATCATAAATTCAAGAAAAATCTATTAAAAGCAGATGACACATCTCTAGTCAGATGTGAAATGTGGCTATCATCTTCACCCTGAAAGAATAAAATTCTGTATTGATACACATCACCAGCTTTAATATTTCTCAGGGATTGTTTTCTAGGGTAGTCATTAATTAACTCATTAGGATTCTGATGAGGACAACTGTTCATTACCGAGAGCAGCTGTCCCTTGCTTCAAATGCAAATGCTCTGAAAGGGAAAGTAAGAAACAGAAAGTGAACCACAGACACATTCTGTGCTAGTTACATTCCAGGTAGGGATCCTGGTAATTGGTAAATTAAAGGAATATCCACATAAATGAGAAATCTGAAAACTGGATATCCATAGGATTGAGAAACTGATGTGTATCAATTCTGTTCTAGAGCCCTCCACCAAGTCCCTAACAGCCAGTTTCCCAGTGCAATGCCGAGCTCCCTGGGGTAAGACTGGCAAAGCAGCCCCCAGGTCTGAGGGATGCGCTGAGAGCAGAGAAAAAAAAAACTTTGCTTTCCAACTTGCCACCTATTCGGAGCAGTTTAGTTTGGGCTGGCAAAGAATATGGTAGAGAAGTTAAAAAAAAACCCCCAAAACTGAGTAATTGATTCTAAATATTTTTGCAGAACAAAAATTCCAAGAAAAACTTATTAAAATTTTTAAAAAGTAAAGGAAAAAACCCCAAAGTATTAAGCACCAGAAGTAAACAGTTGTAATTTTTCCTGTCAGAGCTGAATTCTTACATCTCCCCTTCGGCTGTAGTTAAGATTCATTTACAAAACTGCACACACTGTATTTATTTTTATAGCATAAACACAGATGGCAGAATCAGCCTTCTATATGAACAACATGGATCAGCAATTTCACAGATGGTGTAAAATTATATATTGCCATTATCAAACTTTATTACTCATATAGTGGATTTTTCTCCGATATTACATAAATTTTGATAACTAGGCATCAAAAAGTCGTAAGCTTTTATAGTGATGATTTTGGCCCTGATTGAACTAAGTACCCAAGCAGATGCTGAACTTTAAGCACGTGCTTAAGTTCAGTGAAAGTCAGAGGCATTGCAGCAAAGCAGATGTTTAACAGAGTTGCACTCGAAAATAAGCATCTCATTAATTGCTTTTCTGAACTGTGCCCTTAATGAGCAACACTCATTGTGTAAGCACGTACCCGTGAGTGGCTTTTACTGCACCATGCCCAGATGCTTTGGGAAAGGTTACCTATGATGCAAGGTGTGTATTTTAACTGTGGAGAGTACAAACAGCACGTAACCCAAGAGAGCCGGCTCAGACAGCCGGAGCGCCAGGGCGGTGCAGAGGGAGCCTGGCTGTGTGCCCCAGTGTGGTGAAGGTTTGGGGCGGGTTCCCGGAGCGCAGCCTCACCTCCGGCAATGTCCAACGGCCCGTTCTTTTTGCGGAGCTCAATGACAGCCTCCACAAACTCCTTGCCGCCTTTCTTTTCCAAAGTGCTCCCTGAACAGAGAATTGATAGTTTACTCCTCTCATCTCGGGTTTCCACAGCAGACACGTGATCATCATTATTGTTTATTACATCACTCTAGAGTTTTCTGCCCAAATGTTGGTTTTTTTTTGGGGACTGCAAAGTAAGATCTAAACCTTTTGGGACTTGAGAATTAGCTAGTCATTAAAAACAACAAAAACAACAACAGAAAGAAAAAACCAAAAAGACAACCCTAATAACCCAAAAACCTCACGCTGGTATCCCTTGCTAACATTCTCAGACTTGCTTTTACTGTCAAAACATCGGACATGGCATCCCTACCTCCTTCCTTATCATGAGCATCTCTTAGTGTGAAATGTTCCAGAAGAATGTGCTAGTTCAAGAGTGGTTGAAGGTTCGTAATTCCTTCCCCTAAGATTCATTTCCCCTCTTCTCTTACAAATTGTTTTAAAGAGCCATTTGCCACAATAAGAATTTGAAACTCACCTGATCTTGGTCCCTGACCCCAACAGGTGGCCCCAGGAATGAAACAGTCTCGTGAGTGCAGCGGGCTGCTTTACTTGGTAACTGCCCAGCTTGTTGAGCCACCTTTAACCAAGAGGAAGAGCCTCAGAAATAAGGAGAATCTCTAAGGAACATATTCCTCCAATGAACTTCTCTAACTACAGCTAAGGAGCTGGACAAAGTCATTCTGGCAGGAGAAGAGCTGTGCAGTGTTTCAGGGCAACCCAAAGGTACGCTGTTTACAAAGGCAGTCCATCACTAAATGGTTTAGATCTTATTTTGCAGCTCTAGTTTTAAATATTAATATTAGAACAGCCCAAGAAAGCATTTTCCTAACTACATAAGCATCCCACATAAATTTGAATGTGCATATTAATTACAAAGGTATATAAGTAAAAGCAGTGATATCAGAAAGGCTCTGATTTGAGATATTGCTTTGTAAACTGATTTCCAAAAATTCAGAACTAGGATCTCTAAAGATCTAGACACTTATCTGGTGACACCCCTTACTTACACTGATGAAGAAAGAAAAAAAATGCATTTTCTGATGGAAGTGCACATACCATATGCTCAAGGAAGCGGAGCCCCTCCTTCAAGATTCAGGTTACTAAATCGGGTTAGAGCTCTAAGAACTAAGAGGACTGCAAGACGCTTTTTGTTTTGCTAAATTTCTTCCAAACTGAAGATGAAAAGTTGAAAACAATGCATTTGTTTTCCATTCAAAAACTGACTCTGTGACCCTGCCTCTATTTTGTTATTTGGAGTTTATTGCTTTTGGGGGACAAAAGCTGAGGACAATTACAGAATGTATGCCTTTTCTTTGGCTTTTTCATAATCGGTTCACGACAGGGTTTGCCAAAAGCTGGATTGCAAGGTCAGACTGTGTAGGTCAGAGTGTAATTTGCTCTTTGTGCTCATTTAAGCTCTTTTATATAAATACTTCAGCCAAAGTACTTCTACTTATTCAGCCAAACTCCTCACTAAGAATTTTCTGACACTTAAAGGTACCTATCCCAGTGCAAGCCAGCTGAAGGCCCACCTCTTAGAAAAGATAGTCATGGCTTTGCTTGTAGCAGCAAGGTGCCTTAGTTGAGTGTGCTGGGAAAGGAGATCCCCAGCAGCACCGAGGTGCCTGGGAACCCTCTGCCCCTCAGAGGCAGACACACACCCCCCATGCCCTTTGCTGAGCCCACCCAGCAGTGTGGCTGAGCCCAGGGTCTTGTAAAATCACTCTGACAGACGAGGGATGGGCAGGGAATGAAATAGTCTTCCACTCTAGTCACTTTCTTGCTGTATGTATTTCCATATCATTCCCATTTATATTTTTCTATATATTCCAGTTATATTCCCCCTGAGTCCATGAACTCTGATCAGTCCTAAGACCCATGACATTCATAATCCTTAATTTCTCTTGTTTCAAGGGGAAACATAATTAAGCCTTGTGCAGAACCTAGGAACAGCAAAGATCTATTAAGTAGGTAATTTCTTTGCCATTGCAAAGCTGTTGTACATTTAATGGAATTTAGCCTAGTTTGGTTTAATTCAATCCAGAAGGATCAGCTTTCTCCCTTCTACTGGGAATTAATTTATAATTAAAAGCAATGAACAACCATGTCAGTTTATTTCACTGAGCTCTCTTCTTACAAATCTGGTACGAAGAAGAGCAAAAGTATGAATCAGTGAGATATTCTGCATTTACTCCTCAATGATGCTCTTCTTCTTGCTAATACTGAGAGTTTATAGTGAAATCATATTTGAGATCTATGTTGTAAATTAGCTTAATCTGGAACAGGACAGACTGTATTTAACCATTTTCCACTACATTAGCAAGTTTCTTGATGGAAGTCTTGCTTCACAGCTTCAAGGTTAGTAGCTTATTTGCTCACAGGCATAAATATGTGTCACTCCCATGAGAATAAGATCATTATCTCATGCTTTCCAAGCAGGCATTGGTATCAGTGTTGAAAACAGCGTTAGCAGAAATTTAGGCTCTAAAATTCTCAGGATAAGCCCCAGTACATATAAATTGTTAGGGAAAAAACCAAAAAAAATTAAAAAAAAAAATAAAATTTAGATGGGTAAAAGTTAATCATTGGAAGCTAAGCATTTGTGCACTTCTATTCTTTCTTACAGCAGTCAGAGGCAACAGGAACCTACACTAAGGAATGAGCAGTCCAGCTCTGAGAGACAATTTTCTTTGTGGTGTAGCAAAGCATTTCCTTATCACAGGGTAGGAGACAGGCACATTGGCTAAATGGGTCTGACAGACTTTGGAAGCACATTCTTCAGGTACAGGCTGTTATGACACTCTTATTTTAATGTCTCTGCATATTATTTAGCCAGCCAGGTCACAGTGCTCCTGCCCACAAAGCATCCAGAAACTACATTTCTCTGTGTGTTACTCAGAAAGCAGCCCCTTCCGAAAAAGCAGGTGGTGTAGGACATGCCAGCCCTGCAGCAGGACACGTGTCCCTCCAAGCCAGTACTGAACCAGGGCCTTGGGGTGGAGGCAGCCCATCTGCATAGCACCGGTGAGGTTAAGATGACATGCAGAACAGAGGCTGGGATCAGCTGACTTAGTTTTAAGCATTACCAGCACTTCTGCATTCAGCCCAAACTGTGATCTGCCTCCTCGAATTACCAAGGCAGGTCAGTGAAAGTGTGGCTACCCTTTTACCAAATCCTTCAAAATACTGTATGCAGAGAGAGGTACCACTAAAAGAGTTACTCAGGGGACAGTGATGGCTGAATTAAGAGGTCTGTCATGCTTTCTATTGTGCCTTCTCTCATCGGTGTAGCTTAAATGACTGACCACCTGACAAACGTGTCACATCACCATGGGCTTGTGGGCTTAAGGACCGCTGAGCAGGGCTAGGAAGGTCACCGGTCCATAAGGTTAATCGTGAGAGGTCAGAAAGCACAGACTAAATCCAGCATGTGAATCCAGATGTGAACATCTGCAACTTGGCATGAAGAGGGTGTACTGGAACTGGTTAGAAATCTGAAGATCAAGACTCAAATCCCGTTCAACCCAGGCATTTACCACGTCAAGCCAACAATGGGGTAATTAATTTTCCTTGGTCACGTGCCTGCATTGGACGTACTGTTCCTGCACCTCAAATTTTGGTGGTGCGTTCTGCTGTTACTTCTGAAAGCCTGATTTGGTGATAGAAACCAGAAATGCCTACTGGGTTTGCAATTATCCCTTTCTTTTTCTGACCAGTCAGGACTGCTGGAAGCGAGAAATGAATGCAGATCTGCATAGCTACAACAAGCTTGTGGCTGCTGATCGACCATGCACACACATACAAACTCGGCAGCGCTGAACTTGCCATTACCTACTTCACCACCGGTGTAGAAGTCAGAGTTTGTCGGGTGAACGACAGCATCACTGTCGATCGTGGCAATGTCAGCCTGTACAACTTGCAACTACAACAGGTAAACAGATGTATATCAACCACGTTGGACAGAGACCCAGCACAGGCTCTACATTTACACAGGTACCAACGTCCATATTGTCCTACCTTTACATCTCCAAACCTTGCGCCAAATGCTGAGTTGTGTGTGCAGGTGTGTGTAGAGAAAGGGGTGTAGGGAACAGGAGGAGGAATATCGAGTATGACATGATCAAATAAATGTTAAAATGACAAGTCAGAGCAATCACATGAGATCATTTCCAAAGTTTTAAAATCAGCTAATGCCCCATTGCACTTTGAAGAAACCTAGAACAACCAGTTCCCCACAGAGCATGACATTAAAATATGGAATCTGTTTTAAAAAAGAAATTCAGGATCATCAAGCCAAACAAAATAATTAGTTTCTCCATTTTGTCAGCATCAATAAGCTGACAGGCACTAATCTTCATATGTAAAGCAATTCATCATTTTGTTTCTAAAGATGGCAGTCTCCTTCATACAGAGGACACCTTGTATTTGCAGCCAGGGTTGTACTGAATTTGCTTTAAAAACTACAAGTGATTGTTCTTACGGTTTAAAGGTAAGGCATGTTTTCTAATTATGTATTGGAAGGGCTGAGACACTTGTAAAGATATATGTACTTCTGAGAAAGGCTGATTTTAAAATTAGTCTTCTTACATCTTTTTTCTTGTTGAGTTACTTTTGTACATTCCCCGGGGAAATGCAGCAATGGCAGAATTATTATTGTATTCCATTAAGGAAGTTTGGAAAAAAGACAGCAGCAGGTGTAATCAAATAAGAACATACACCATTCAAATAAAAAGGGAATGCAGTACATAATGCATGAAAGGTAATTTTTCTTTTTGCTGAAGAACAAACTTCTGTTGAAGAAGGTATATTTTGATTTCTTTTCAACTGGAACAAGACAGGAGCTGTAAAAGCAATTCACCATCTATGATAGTTCACTGCCAGTGTAATATCAGTATTTGTTTTCAGCTGAATGTGAGTGACAGGGAGTAATTGAAGCATAATGGAAACAAATGATTTGATTGAATTAAACATGAAATCAAGGCAGGAAAGATTTGGGAATAATTAATTATTTCAATAATTCCTTTTAAAAACTGTTAAGCCTACTCCAAGTATGAGAAAAAAAGCCTGAGATTGCAGGTAGAATGGAGAAACTGCTTATTTTGAAAACAACCTGACAAAGAACTATTTTAGTCCTCAAAGTATCCAAAGAAGAACCCCCCCAAAATAGCTAACAGTCACATACGATCATTATGGAAAAGAATTTAAAATTTTTGTTTGAACTGAAATCAGCTTGAAGACTGGCAACAGCTGCGAGTATCCAGATTTGGCAGGAAAATTATTTTGAATATAGTTCTTCCAACAAGGCAGGAACTGCAAGATTTGAATTTCTGCTCTTTTTAAAGGTCTGAAGCCCTAGAGAGTAAATTCTGGGTTCCATAATTTCCATGTGACCGTTAGTTGTGTCAACCCATGCCCCATTTACCTAGGTCATCTTTAAGGTCAATGTCAGCATTGGTGGGATTGATAATGGCCTCCACCTCGAAGCCGGCTAAATTACTGATTTCACTGTGAATAAGGTTCAGCTGAAAAGAAAAGCATGAGGTGGGAAATAACAGGACAGCTGGGAAATCACAGAGAAGCTGCAGAAAAGTGAGCTTTGCAACACAGATGGAGATAGCATCACTGCAAACAAATATGCAAAATAAAAGGCAGGTCATAACGGAGGGTGGTTATCCCCCCAAAATTCAAACGCAAGACTCAAACGTTGTTCACACAGGGAGGACATGAATGTACCTACTGATAAGCTCTACTGTGGTTCTATGCTGATCACTATTTAGAATTGTTATTATTATCTAGTACCTAAAGGGGGCTTACATGAAGGCTGGATTGGCACCTTTCACAAGGCCATGGGGTGACAGGAGCCAAAGGGGAACGGCCTTAAGCTGAAGGAGGGTAGGTTAACATTAGATATTGGGAAGAAATCCTTCCCCTGGGAGGGTGGGCAGGCCTGGCACAGGGTGCCCAGAGAAGCTGTGGCTGCCCCATCCTTAGCAGTGTCCAAGGGCAGGTTGGACGGGGCTTGGAACAACCTGGTCTGGTGAAAGGTGTCCCTGCTGGTGGCAGGGGGTGGTTGGAAGGAGATGTTCTTTAAGGTCCCTTCCAACCCAAACCTTTCTGTGATTCTTATTTTGGCATTAAAAGAGGGTTTTTGTTTCTCCTCCAAGTATAGAGGAAGGACACCCTAAGCATTCCTTAAGCATCAATTACAGGAACGTGCTGGGACCATTCAGCACTGCAACAGCATCAAAGCTGCTGCTCCTCCTTCTTTAAGCCAGCAAACATGAGCCTATCTCTGAGGAAGCACACACTTGTCTCCAGTGATTCCTCCATCCCAACAAGGGGATGTGTTCCTTTTTCTTTCCTTATCAGTGGTCACCACATTCTGTATCACAGCACTTCAGTTCTCACTGCGGTTCTGCGGCCCTTGTGAGTGCCTGGTGCGGTACCCTAAGCAGGCACATAATATCACATGCTTATTGCTTCTAGTTTTTATTTTGCTTGCTTTTGTCCGTTATGAAAACAGAGATTTTTAACTCCACCCATTAATGTACATTAACTCCTCTCACTGCACACATGGATTTCAAGCACGTCTCTCAATTTCTTTCTTGTTACAAAATTAGGATGATTTCTCATGGGCACACAGTAACCTGGGGAAGGTGGCACAGAGATCTAGAGATTAACCTCACATCCACATTACCCGTTCTTAAAAGAACAGAAAGAATTCAGGGAATTAATATGAGCGAGTACAGATTTCAACTTCCCACAATTATATTTTGAGCAAGAGTTACAAACTATTATACAAAATTAGAAGTCAATGAAAAAAATTCAGACCACCCATGGTGCAAAAGGATCCTGCCATGTCCTGCTAGCAAGGATGTTTTGCTGGTAGTGCTCAGAGGTGTACAGTCATAGCACAGACTGCTTACTACTGACAGTTTGGGTGTCTCTTCATAGGATGTGACAACAGCTCCATAATTTGGGGCAACCTGATGTGAATGCCAAACCTGGCAAAGGTGAGGACTGCAGGTATGGGGAGAAGCTCGTAAGCAGGGCCAGAGCAGGCTGCAACACTGCTCCACAGCTCCTGCTGGGAAGTCTGATTTCACATGCACCAAGTTTACTGCCATCAAAACTTAAAATACTTTAGAAGCGCAAAAAATTTTCCAGACTCTTTTCTTTTGGGGAAATACGTGAATTACAGCACGGTCTGTGCTTATATCTCCAACATGTATTTCAAATTATTGGTTCAGGGGCTGATTGGGTGAGACAGAAAGCAACTATGGAAGAGAAAGTTCTCATTCATTTATGCAAGTCCTGAAACCAGCTGCAGTTAAGCCAGGCCTTCCTTCTGATCCAAAGCCCTAACCTATGAAACATAACATCCACCTTTAAGCATGGCACTTTATCTCACCAGTAACTGAATTTTGCCTCTTGGTTTGTAATCCACGTTCTGTAAACTTAACTCTTCAAATCATCTCTTTGTACATGTAAATAAATTAACAGGGAATATGAGTCAATTCATGAAACCCATACAAGTGAATGGATCATTTAAGGAGGCCACCATCCATATATTTAAGTTTTATGAAAAATATATTTCCATTTCATTCATGTGATTCTATGAATTAACCTTCTTTCTCTTTTTAAAAGCCTGCAATTTCACACAATTTGCATATGTTGCTTGAGTAAACTGTGTTCCCTCAAAATAAGGTGATTTTGACTAGAAATGAGTGTAATTCACTGTTTTAAGTATGGCTCTGTTCAGGAATTTGTAATAAAATCTAAGAAAGCTTCCTTTCCAAACAGCTTGGAAACCTTTAATACTTCACACGTGGCGAGTTATTCATACTTGAGTTTGAGTCTTGAGTTTGACTACAAGCAACTGCAGTTTAAAAAAAAGTCAAATCAAATCAAACCAAAATGTTAAAGAAACATCATGAATTTTAAAATTAAAAAAACCCAACAAACAACAACAAAACACATGCACACACCAAAAGACTGTTTTGTGGAGATTTTTGTATGCTCCTAAGCATATTTCATTCATTCTATAAATGTCCCTCCTTGATCCCCAATTCTGTGTTCTACAGGTTTCTGTCCCAGATCTGTTAGCTGCAGACCATTTTGGGTTTGGACCTTAAATCTATCCCTGAGCCTACCCATATATGGGATTTACATAATAAACAGCTGGTAATTAAAAGTTTCAATTTAACAATTTAACAATTAAAAAAGCTGCCCATCACTGATAGCATGTGTTGGCAGCTAAGTATTATTTTACGAAATTCTGCATTTACTGCTCAATGCACTGTTAGCTATCCAAGTGCCAAAAAACAATTAAAAATTAATCAGTTTTCCCGCAGAATTAAATCCTCCAATGAGTAATTGCTTCATTTCACTACCAATAGTATGAAGCATATATTAGGCATAGGAAGTGATCTCCTAAAGAGCCACTTCAACAAATAAATAGGCACAACTTGCATATACATGTGCAACAAAGAATGGACAGAACTTTAGGTAATGTTTCAATTAAATGTCAGTTAGATAAATGCAAATGGCACTCAGGACATCCGGTGTTTTCTGAGCCAAGCCTTGCACTTCTTACTGCAGATAAAATTACCTTAAAAATCATGAAACTTTTTCTGGTGTGAGTTTCATACTGAAATCTGAAGATGCCTGTTGCAGACCACAAGCTGAGAGGTCTCTCACAAAGTCCAAACCCTAATGCTTAGGCCTGAGGTCTCACTACTCTGCCTCTACTTTGTAATCCTCTCAGGAAAAACAAACTAGCTAATGTGCAGAATACCACATTTCCATTGGGATGCCACTTGCAGCATGTGCTGTCATCTACATATTAACTAGATTTTAATACTTAATTCATGTAGCACTAATACACTTCTACGGGTAAAACTGAAAGGTTCTTTGCCATTCCCTGACCTCTAGGAATTTCTAGCTGAATGTCAGCACTTATCTAAAGATTTAATGCATAACCAGTAATTTTAAAAACTGAACAATACCCAGGTTTGCAACATTCTCATTTGTGTTTCCAGTTAATTAAACCTGGGGATATTAGAAGGATGAGGAGCTGCTCCTGCAAATAAATCCCCTCCCTTCCTTTCTGCGAACGTGGAGCCAAGAAAAAGATTTTTCCCATTAACCACTTTGGAATGATGTGATACCAAAACCAAGATTATTTTCTTCCTTTTCTGCGTCTAGCAAATGATTTTCTGATCTAGAAGACAATGGTTTTGCAAACCACAGAGACATGCTGGAAAGGTGTTCAAGGGACATCACAGGAGGTCTGAAAGATCCTGACTGATGGATCTCAGCAGCAATTCTTCAAATGCCTTCTTTAACCCTCAGAAGATGATCCATTTGAATTGGAGTGTTCCCGCACAGGAGACAAACAGGTTTCCACGTTCCTTTAAATTTTTCTTTTCATTATATGTTGCAACAAAAGGCTAACACCTGGTCCCTCCCATGTGCAGGGCTTACTGACAGCAAGCCAGTGCAGGGATGGATGTGTCATAGCCGGAATTTTCTCTGGGGGCTGCACTCCAAGGGAATGAGAAAGCCAGAAGGTCCATTTCCCAGTACAAGGCACTCACTGGGAAGCTCTGCAACAGACACTGGCTTTGCTCAGCACAGCTTAAAGCAGTCCTGGAGTTCACGATTCTCTTCCACTGAGCCCCACAGCAAAGCCCCACTGACTTGCTGGGTCAGCCCCGCTGGAACACACCACTAGGTCTTATTGCAGGTTTCCTCTGGTAACTAAAAGGAGCTCAAAATCAGCTCCAGAAGTCTGATGTTACTTGTTTTCTTGAAACAGTAATGTAGACTATAAATTTTGGGTTCTAATTTAGTCATCAAAAAGTTTTTTTAAAAACCCATCCCCCTACTAGGAGTAAAATAAAAAACCCCTACCAAACCAGCAATCTGGCTCTGGTTGTAAAATTAAATGTGGAAAATCAGAAGTCTTGCAAAAAATGTTACTCTCATGCATGTTAAACTTGGCAAACAAACTGTGGAAGGATAAATGGAGAACAACCTCAGTATGAAATAAAAATGAGTCAGAGGAGTTACATTCCACCATGGACAATGGCTCATCTTTTATGGTTTACAACACAATGAACTGATTACTGAATGATAGAAGAAAGATGCAAGTTTTACTTAATAAAATTTTGTATCACGAACTAAAGGCAGGTTTCAGGATAAAAAACCAAATTGATTTAATGAATTGTCTCTTTAAATGGATCCTCTCTTTAAGCAGGTAAGTATGTGTATTAAACCATCCCACATCCCAAAGCATATTCACAGGGAAAAAAAGGATTGTTGACTTCTAGCTTTTCATAAAAGCATCATTCATTATTACACAACATTAAAGTCTGTAAAACACAAAGCAGAACGTAACACAAAACCACTATTATGAACAAATAAATAAATAGGTTTTGATAAAAACCTGTAAATCATTCATATCAGCAATGAAGTGGGCTGCCCACTGGAAAAAATACGTATTATCCTTCGAATAATCTCGTCTTTGGCAGATGCTTAGCTGTAACAATTACGCTGTTTATGAATAGGGTGAGGTAGATTACAAGCACACAGGCTTTCCTTCCAATTGAGTATTTAATTATGTTGCCACAGGAAGATTTATTTATGTATTTTTTAAACGTCCTGGATGTTTGGAATTAGAAAAACTAATATCATACACTTTCTCAAGTGCTCAATGGGGAAATGTCCATTGTACCTGGATGTTCTGTGGAAAGGGGGGTGGGCAGGAGGGGGATATTCCCTAAGCAGCATGGAAAAATAGGTATTCATTTATAAAAATGCAGGATCATACCTTCTGGCCAAGAAACAGGCTTTTGGTGGACAGGACTGTGAAACCATCTGCAGGAGTTCCCTCTGTTGTACTGTCAGCACTGGCTGATTTGCTCACTTCTCCCTGTTTCTTCTTCCAAAAATATAGTTAATTAGTTAACTCAAGGCTTTGAGAAAAACAGTTTAATGACACTAAGATATATGACATGCCCTAAATGCTTACCAGGCAATAAAATGCCTGTACAAACACTGGCACTGGATTGTATCCTTTAGTCCAACCAAAGTGACTGATAACAGCTGAAGGGATCAATAGGAAAAACGAGCCAACACCTGCAGATCCACAGGCACCTTTTCCTGCCCATGACAGTGCACAGTTGAGATGAGAGCTGTTTTAAATGTTGCAGAAAAACATAAAAACAAGCCCCAAACTTTTAACAGCTTTCTAAATGGCTTGTGTGGACAAAAACTCTGCATGTGTGGGCAGACATCCATTCTGAGGTAAAAAGTGACTTGCCAGAGAACAAATTTTCTCTCTGTGAAGGGAGGTGCTCCCAGACTTCACAAACTTATTTTTAGAAATACTCCTTTGTAATGTGTCCTTAGAGGCAGAGTCAGAAGAATACATCTACTTTCTACCTGCCTGGTAGCAGGAAATGGGCTGAACAAATCTGTTTTATTTAACATCATCATCTACTTTCATCTCCAGTAAAACTGCTGGGGGAGAAAGAGTTCCCCTCAACCACCATTCCTTTTTTCAACTCTGCATTCACTGGAGGGGAATAACAGGTCTCAGGAATGAAGTGATTTACTCAACAAAAATGAGAATTAGGAACATTTTGGAAAAGGTGTTCCATGAAGACAGTGAATAGGCTGCTGTGGTTATAAACTCAATTGGTGCCAAAAATAATTTCATGTTTTCAATAAAATTACTACTTACGATTTCATATAAATATTTGGTGCCTCAGCAATGTCTATGTTGAAGCTAAAAAGCACACCTGGAATATTAAGTAAGCCACTGTTTCCCTATTGTCCCTTAGCAAAGCACATAAACTAACTCTGAGGCTGAGCAACTTCGATGCAAGGGTATACTGGTGCTTTTAGACGCTGTAACTATGCTTTACTTTACACAAATGTTTTGAAAATTAGAATTTCATGGGTCCTATTTCAATTCCCCAAGAGTTTGCTGTTAGCCAAATACCAATATAGTAAGCAGACAATACAGTTTATTGTGTGGAAGAAAAACAGAACCCCACAACAGACTTCCTGCTTTTGTAATCAAGTAGGGAAAAAAAATTCCAGATTTAGGGAAATTATTAGTGCATGGTTATTGGAAGCACTGCACTTGAAATGTCAACAATGTAGGTGTCCTGGGGGAGAAAACTAAATTCAACAGCTTGAAAACACCAAAAAATCAGAAGAGTGACCAAGTAAACAGTAACAGAGACACACAGAATGAATAAAGCTTTGTTTGACCCAGAGGCAACTTTCACATTCCTTGTCCGTTTCATGTCAAATTCCTGCACGTTTCTTCCTACTTTCATAACTTATTGACAGTAGTTGTCTTGCAAAAGAAAAAAACATCCTTGGCTCCACAAGTACACATTAGAAAGATGCCCTACTCTCCCACTGAAACCTGCAAGGCCTGACAAGTACAGCCTCCAGACACCTTCCTCTTCTGCCTCCTGGTGCCTCCAGCCTGTGCCCATCTCAGACTGTTTCTTAAGAGCTGAGTATTTATGGCTCATCTGCCTGTCCTGCAGACTTGTGTGACTTCTGAGGGTTTTCAGACTCCCCCTTCCTTGCTTACTGTGACTGAAATCACTGTTGTTAACAACACATGGAACAGAAAGCTGCCCCTGAGTGAAGCTCCCTGCAGCTACTGTTAGCAGCACTGTGGGTTTAAAATAAACACATTACCTTGGATTTCCTTGCTCCTTTCTTGCCGCCTGTTTTCTTTGATACAGTTTTTTTCTGTGATGGAGACTTTGCCTTCTTTGCTGGAGGTGGAGTGATGATGGCTTCCAGTTTTCCTTTTGATCCTCTCTTCTTTGCCAACAGCTCTGGGTGAATGTTGGGTAACACTCCACCACTGGCTATGGTGACCCCTTTCAATAGCTAATAAAAAAATAAAAAAGTTGTAGATGACAAATTCCAGCATTTACTCCCCAATAAATAGAAAATGGCATTTACTGCAAGCTTTGTACATTGAGCCTTGAGCTTCTCAACACATTATCCTTGAAGCAGAGAGACGTGAAATGGATGGAATGAAGCTGACCACGTGCTAGATTTTAACTATAAAGAGAATGTGAGTTCTTCTTCCAACATATGGTTGGCACTGTGAGCATCTCTAGGGCTCACACAAGATCTGTTTCTCTGAAGTTGTGCCATGAAGACTGTCACCCAGCCAGGAGCAAACAGGACAGCCCCAGCCACACACAGGAGGGCCCTGCAGGGCAGCCTGTGACAGAGAAATGGGACCCCCAAGTCCAGGGTGTGAGACTGCAATGGGCACCACGCTGTGGACAGCCCAATATATGTCCCAAGTACTGAATTTTCCTGCAAGTGCATTTTTAAAACAGACTTTTTTTTTTCCTTAGAAAAGGAAGCTTCAAAATGGAGGGTAACATATAAATCTCTACAGCTTTCTACAAAACAATATGCAGTTCAAGATCAATATTCAAAAGCGTGCAGTTCATTCAAGCCTTTAAAAGTAGAGGTGAAATATATCATGTTCTGTATTTAAAACCACTTTAACCCATTTTTAATACATCTAAATGGGACTTATTCACCATTGAAGAGGATACAAAAGGTGACATCAAAGTCCCCCAGGTACTCCCACCTTCTGATTCGTGTTTTTGCTCCCCACTCTCAACTCAGTGAGGCTCCAAGCTTACAGAGGGATGATGAATGGAAAGTATTACCAAATTTCACACAAAGCCAGACAGAGGGTGGTTTGGGGATATTATTTTTTTTCCCCTCCACCATCATGATACGTAAGCTTGGAGAAAGTATCTTTTCAGACATGTTTTTACAGCACCTCACACAAGGGTACAGTAATCCCAGCCACTGCCTCTGGCTGATGCCACAGCACTGTAATAGTAACACCCTGGGTTTTTGTGGCAAAGTTAAAGGCATCTTGAAGTCTGCAAAGGACACAGACTTGCAAGAGTTCAGAGCTCTTCTGTGGTCACAATAACAGGACAGTCCTCAGCTGCAGGGGGGAAAACAAACCCAACCAAACAAAAAGCATCTACAAGATTTCCTGTGTGTCCTTACAGAGTTTACCACAATTTCCCACTCCAACAGAAGTGGTTACAGTACTGTGAGCAAATGTCAGATTACATCTCCACGGCATTTTTACACATTTTAAGAGTGCTGAAATACGTAACTAAGCTGGGTGCTGTGGTCAGTTACACAGGCAGCGTGTCAGAGAGTGATGGAGCTGCTTCCTGGTGTGCTGCTCAATAAGCAGAGGGCTCCAGTTACAATTCAGCTGTATGGCAAGACAATTTCAAAAGCCCTAAAGGAAATCCTGGCCCTCACACGCACAGGTTTTTCTTACCTGATTTAATTCTTCATCATTTGCTACAGCCAACAGGATGTGTCTAGGAGTGACTCGACCCTTCTTGTTGTCCCTTGCTGCATTTCCAGCCAATTCCAGAATTTCCGCTGGGGAAAAAGTAAACCCCTTTTAATTACAATGGGATCATTAAGAAAAATCAATGTGTTATTTGGCATCCATGCAGAAAGATATGGGAATTGCATCATAATACTCCTAACTCCTGTAGATACCCTCAGCAGACATCTAACTCGAAAATTACCACTTTCTTTTTCTCTGTCTGATCACTGAAGAACAAATGCACATTTGAAGTCCTGTGCTTTAAACTGGAATTATTTTTTTGTTCTTTTGAAGCAGTTCCCCAAGATTCTTCACTTTTCAGTGTTCTTCTCAAGGCTACTGTGTGCTTATCTCTCAGGACCCCTCTCCTATCAGATGATAGTATTAAATGTACAAATTTATATGTTTTTTTTCCTCAAAGCAGTCAGCTGTGGGTTCTGGTTTGCATTGCTTCTACTTCTTTATTACTGGAAATGATGCTGTTCTCAATGTCTCATTTTTTACACTATGGAAGCTTGTAAGCACACGTCCAAGTTAGGACACTAAAAAATACATATACAGGTATTTTTTCTCTATCTGAGAACTTTCTAACAAGAAAAAGTAATTGACAAATCATGTTTATTTGCTCCTAATAAATTATCTCCTTAGAAGATATTTCCAGTCCTGACAAAATAACATTTAACAGCTATGCATATGATGGCTTTTAATTAGGAAAGATTAATTTGCTCCCCTGCAAGGAGCTATGAAGTGAAGGCTGGAGTGTTACCTGCTAACTTCTCTGTCTTCAGCTCAACAAGCCCTGGGCAAGGATGTAATTAATTACAAGAAAGTCTGGGGAATAATTAAAAAAATGACATAACGTGTTTATCTGACTTTGTAATTGTGTGCTACTGCTGTCACCTTTCATCTCTCCCTCTACAATCTGTGTTTCACTGCTGCTTTTTGCATATTTCCTTTTGCAAAGCTGGTAACATTTGGAGAAAAAGAGGAAAATAAAGAAAATGAAAATGTGTTTTTTTACATCTATTACACACCAATATTAAAATGTAACACTACAATAAAGTATGAGATTGATTTCACATTCAATAACTGACCATAGCATGAGCTCTCCCATAAGCTTGCTTTAGAGGCAAATAGGTTTGAATTAAGACATTAATCTGGAAATTAAAAAGACTAAAATCAAAGTCCACATGCCTTTACCGTAAAACAGTAAATCCTAAATGCTACTTTACAGCCCAGAGTATGGCTTCTCATTAGGCTGAATTTCACATGAATCTCCAATTATTTTTCATCCTCATTCTCATAACAAGTATGTTATGATGCTTACTTGAAAACTTACAGCTGCTTCTGGATGTTCTACAGCTAAACTTCATTGAGGATTTCAGTAGGTTTTCACTATTTTCTTCAAAGTACACAATTAACTTTATTACAGGGTGAGACAGAATATTAAGTCTACGGCTGCAAAACTAACTCAGTATTTCATGCTGACTACAATTGCTTTAATTTATTTTTAAAGCAGGATTAGCAGGGTAAGGTCAATCTGCCTATGCTTTCCACACCTCCAAAGAAGTGAATTAAGCTGGCATAATCCTTTTCATATACTTCTCAAAAGGCCCAGCTCAGACACGTGAGGTTTAGCTGCCTGTCGTGACAAAGAGCTGTCTCACATCCCTGTGGATACCCCAGGCATCCCCACAGCCCCGCTGAGGCTCTGCCTCCCTGAGGAACGCCAGCATCCCCACCCTTCAAGGTGAGGAATGGATCTGTTTGTACTCAGACTTTAGTCCCAGCTGAAAAGCCAGGCAAGGCATTGCTGCAAACAGCAGGCTGTGTTTGGCTTTGCCTCTGCTCCCCCACCTTCTCTGCTTTGCTGCATCAGCCCCTGCCAAACAGTCAGGCCGTGTTATTCCCTGCCACGGAGCAGCACAGCTATGCAGGCAGGTCACTCTGGAACTAAAGACTCTAAGAAAGTGTTATGCCTGTAAAGCACAGAGGAATGTTTTATTTGTTCCTCATAAAACTCAAATGTCTGCCTCGTACAGTGGAGAACTGTTCTTGTAAGTGCTAAGCCCTCTTCCTTGGACAGGAAACTCATTTTGAAATTACAGTTTTCTAATGGTCCTTTAGGGAAGTTGAGGTACCCCACTTCCTCTTCAGGAACAGAACGCTTTGCACTGGCGTGGAAGGACCACAAAAGAGGAGCTTGGGAGAGGGAGAGAGGAGGAGGAGGAGGGCATGGAGGGTGGAATTTCTCTTCTGGCCTTCTCAGCTCTCCAGTAATAATCAAGTATTGCTTGTGCACACAGAGGGACCCACAGTACAGAACAGCCAAACTCAGCCATGCCCACAAGGCTGGTCAGAGGGGCACCCTCCTAGTTAAAAACAAAAATCAGGAGGTGTTCCAGCTGAGGCAAGTACAGGCAACAGTTTTTTGATTTAGCACTGACAGAGACAAACCTGATCCAAACCCAACAGATCAGAGCACTTGCAAATTCTGGAAATGAAGACTGTGGATGCAGACAGGATTCAGACTACTTGCCTGGATTTTGCTTCCAGCCAGCTTTACTTTCACATCTGTTTTATGCTACTTCAATTCTAAAGACTTCAATGGTATTTCACCCATGTTTTAAACTGATTTTAAATTAGATGAAAATCTAGCTCTCTCTGTAAGGGAGCTGACTCAAATTTCCAGAAGAATCACTCTGGATTTAGCTGGAAAGAGTAATAGGTGGGAAAAGGTATTTAAACCTGAGCTGGATTTGAATTCTTAGGTCAGACCCGTCTTTGGAAGTTCCAGGTTCAAAGGTTTGAGTCATTGAAGAGTTCTGTTTCATTAAAGGTAACCTTCAAACAGTGGGAAAAAATAGACATTAAAAAATCAACTCCTGCGACTGGGCAGGGTCAAGGGAGAAGACTTTGCTTAGAAATGTTGAAGCAGAAGAAAGTGTTAAGAGCTTGCATGACATCAGGATTCACTCAGCTTGTATTTATCCAGCCAGAAGACCAAAACATTTTACAAACATGAGGCCTCACAAAAAGGATGGAAGTTGCATAATGTCTATTCCATTCGTTTCATGTGTTTACTCAAGGCATTTCCCCTCGAGAGAATAATTACATCACCACCACTCAGGCAACTACAAGACACACTTTACAGAACCACAGACCATGAAAAGCTCTATTTTTTAAAAAGATGAAGAAAATATACAAGTTTTCAAAATTCTATACTTTTAAAGGTATAATTCTTCAACTACTGCATGCTGAAATTTTAGCTTAATATAAAGAAATACTCTATTTGCACAAACATTTCTCTGCTTCTGGATGTTTTCAAACAAGAAATGCAAAACAACATGCACTGCTTTAAGTGCAGATATTCCAGTGAAAAAGCTGTCAGAAGTACATAATTAGGAAAGAAAAATAATCAAGTAGGAATGCCATGTCAGCATGTGATATATCCATGTATGGACAGCTATTAAGGAGCAAAATAGGGATGATGCCTCAGAAATATGACTATATCATGAACAAATACTTTGATTTAAAAGATACAGTTATGATTAATATTTTTTCTTCTTTTCACTCATTATTAATGAGGGAAAGTCCTAAAAGTTAAGACATTTTCTCTTAAAATTTAACCCAAAGGTAGTTTTCATTTATACCAACTGAAAAACTCCTTTGTAACATTTAGAAGTAGGATATGGGTAAGTGAAAACTGGTCTGAGCCTCTTCTCAGCATTTGAACCGAAACTGCTTTTCTTCAGCTGAGGTTTTTAAAAGTTCAGTTCAGTATTTTTACAGGAGAAAAGTGGTTGTACATCTTTGCATTTAAGCCTGAGATAAGACCACAGGAAAAGCTGTTCTTAAGGCATTTCCTACTCTAACACAACCAGAAAGTGTCAGAAGCCTCCACAGAAACCTCATCCTGAAGCGAGTTGTCAGGGTGAGTTCCTCATCCTGTACTTTCAGAGACTCTGGCCATCCAAGTTCTCAGTTTCACTGCTTGCATTTCCCTGTTTCACAGGGGGGCTGCTCTCTGCCTTCCGAACCGTTGCTTTGGTGTTTCACAACACTTGCAAATTTTGGAACCAACAACACAAGGTTACAATGAAATGAATTACTATTAGACCAAAACAAAGCCGGCACAGTAGGAATTGCATTTATTTCCTGGATGGAAATAAAAGCAAGTGTATTCTTCTCCCACTCCTGGAGAGTTCTCTAGTTCATTTATCCTCATTTTCAAACAAAATATTACTGGTCATTACTGACCAAAACTCCTTTCAGGCCTAAATGACAAGATCTTTAGCCTATCATGCATTCCAGACTGTAATACTTTCTAAATGTAAATAGTCAATTCAACTGGTCTGAGTTCATCCCCAAAATGTTGGTTTTCCCTTTTTTTTTTTTTTTTTTGGTTTACATCTCCAACTAAATCACTGCTGTTGCATCGAATCCCCCTGCCCACCTTCTCTTCAGGGAGATGAAATCATAGCTTTGAAAATTAAACTCTTTAACAACTAACAGGTGATGTGTTGACACAAGGCCAATTTCTGAACACGCAAATTCCAACAGGAACAAGTCAGAGGTTTCTAAAAGAATTGTGAAGCCTCTCCTCCAAAGAAAATTGGAAACAATACCCAGAAATCAAAGAAAAATGAATGTTGATACAATTCCACTGAGAAAAATATGTATTTGCTACAAAGCCAACTACATGACAAGGAGTCTGCTTATTGTATTTTAAATTAATCATCTTCCCATCAGCATTTTATTGACCTGAGAATCATTCTACATGATTCCGGAAGGTTTTAACCCAATCAGCCCAAACCAACCAAGACTGTTAAGAGTTTCCTGCATTCTTCTCTCCGTGTATTCCACCCAATCCCTCCGGAATCTGCAGTTGCAAGAGGGAAGGTAGAATCATTTAACACCACTTTCCCTCTTATGCATTCCAGTAAAACAGTTCTCAGCCTTGGTTCAAAGTCGTGGAAATCTGATGCAGTGAAAAATCAATTCAAGCAATTTTACTGCTTTGAACGAGCCTGGATGAAACCTTAACTCTCAGCAGGGCAATCATTCTCTTAGGATGTGATAAAAAACCCAAACCTTTCAGTCTTGAGTGTCTGAGCTGTATCAAAACTAGGCCCCTTAAAGGCGAAAGTGTTAACTTTGCCAAGTTATTGTAAGTTTTGCGTTTCTGTGAGGCAGACGACAGACTGCTGTTTACATAAAACACAAGTTCAGGCCACAAAACTCACTTGCATGTCTTTTCAGCTCTCTTCTACACTTCAATACCATACTTTTTCCCCCCTTCTTTTTTTTTTTGCTATGAGAGCCACTGCTATTTAACTTATTTTTTTTTTAAGTTTCATGGTTTACTATTGATCTGTAAAGGATATGAGAGTTTAATTCTCAGGGAAACCTGAATTTCAACTCAAATGTTATTTATTACAGCAGTCAACTCCTGAGTACTAATTTAAAGAGATAGCCTAGAATTCTTCTCCACTTACTTCAAGAATCCTGATCTAACTCAAATCAACCTTTATTCTTTTCCAGTGGAGCTTCCTCTACCTGGCAGTACACACTTGCTGTTACTCATAACAGCTTACACGTGTTTTAGAAATGCACTCAAACATGAATGTAACTGCTGCCAGACATTACTTGATCAAATGCAGCATGTGGCACTTGGGGCCCTGGTTTAGTGGTGGCTTGGCAGAGCTGGGTTGGACTTGCTGATCGTGGAGGGCTTTTCCAACCTAAACGAGTCCATGTCTGCTTCGGTGTGGCTGTTACAGGGCACAGGAGACTACTCATGTCTTACACTTGGTCCTCACTTAGTCTGCAACCTTGTGTTTCCAAACATTAAAGAAGTGCTGGATGGACTCTGTAACTTCACTAGAGCAAAACCCACATGTGGCCTGACATCCTGTCCTCAGCCAGTGCCCAAGAGCAGGTGACCTGGAGGATTAAAGGAACAGGCAAACTTAAAATGCTGTTTTTCCAGAACATTCCCTCTGATTTCAACCATATGCAGCTGAGTGGTTTCCCATCTCAGAAACACACCTTTTTGTTTTGTTCCCCAATGGATTTTGTTTCCATGGATGTGTCTAATTGTTTTCTGATCCCATTCAGAATGGTTTAGTATCCATTTTCAGTATCCATAACATCTTGTGGTAACAAGGCTCACTACACCACAGACATTTTTAAGTTTGGAAGAAAAATACCTCCTGTTTGTTTTAGAAATATCGTATATCACTGTATATCCCCTAAATTTATTTTTCCCTGACGAAGTTTCTATTGAGGATGGAGCATTCCATCTGACTGCACCAAAGAATCCACATGGAATTTAATTTCTAAACTTAATTCAGGGATAAATATACTGTAGAAAAAAGACTGAAGACCAAAGACAGAACATTATTATTAATGTTTCTAAAGTTGCCTGCTTAATAGAAGGAATGTATCATGGTAGTGAATACACATTTCAATGGTATCAAGAAGATACTGTCAATTAATTATCTTCTTAAACTTCATTACTCCCCAAGGACTGTTACTTATGGCAGTCTCAGAACGCCTGGAAATCGGACCTGCTTTTAACCCAATGCTTTCTTACTGTGGACCCCTGAGCTCCCCTCTGGCTCCAGGCAGGAGCTCAGCACTACATCCACTTTGACAAAGAGGGCAAATCGTTGTTTTCCTCTGTGACACTGTACAGATTTTGGGCATTGAGCAGAACACGAGAGGTGAATGGCAGTTCAAGGTGATCCACTTGCACTTGGGAAAGGGAGCAGTGAAACTGCACTCAGGAAGGACTTCCCTTTTGCCAGTCAGCACCTGGCTTAAGGAAGTCTTCCACATCAAAAATTAATCAAGATGAAAATGCAATGAACTGAGTTCCGGCACATGAACCTCCATTATTTGATTCTGGTGTCATCAGAGAGCCTGAAAACAAATACTCAGGTACCACAATGCCTCAGATGCAATTCTAACTGTGGGGTTCAGAAAGTACTTGACATTTAAGAAAATATATGATCAACAGTACGCTGTGGGCAAAAAAACCCACCCAAAACAATTGAGAAAAAGAAAACTAATGGGGAAAACAGACATTTAACATTTTCTCCTACCTTCACTATGTACATAACAATATAAATCAGTCTCATTTCTTCCTTATTCCTGTGCTCCTGCTGTTTTATAAACTTCTCCTTCTCCTCATTTGCTATGACATTTTGGCAAATGAAAATTATTTACAGTGTGGAACAGATGATGGGGGACAGGGGGAGCAGAAATTACTTGCAGGCCTGGTTCTTACTGCCTTTAAATATGCTAAAGAGACTTCCATTTTTCAAGGGCAAAGGAGTATCTTTTTCAGTTCATAAGAAAGTTTGCACTGTACTGTAACTTGTGCAATCTCTCCATCTGAAATGACCATACCTGATTAGATGTATGGCTGGACCAGCTCTGACAAATACAAACCATTCAAGTTCATGTGAGTGGCTGAAATGCCCCAAACGAAGTCTGTAGCCATTCTCTCGACTGACCTAGTGCTCTTTTTTGACATAAACTGACACTGATGCACTACTCTGCAGAGAAATTAAGGAGTGGATTGCAGTTTTCTGAAGTCCACCTTAGGGAAGATATATAGGCAAGGAACCATTGTAAACCAAGTGATACAACAAGGGAAGAAGACAAAAGGAATTACCAACACTGGGCTTGCCAACATAAAGCTGTTGATAATGCTGATAATGCTTCAAATTAGTTCTGCATAAGAAGAAATTAATCAAATATTCTGATTATTCCCTGCAAGGTAGGAAGAACTGCATGAACTGTTGGTGCAAGGAAGGACAAGAACTAACAACCATGCATTACAGTTCTTCAGCATCCACACTATTCCTCCAGAGTAAAGAAAGGAACTATATCCACCTGCTTCAATATTGGAAATACTCAGTGGTACTTTCTGCACGTTGACCCACGAAACACACGCATCCTCTTTACAGTGGGCATAACACATTATTTCCTTCGAGAAATAACAGGCAACAATGAGAAAGTTGGCTTAAGAAAGCGAACTGCATACACTGTGTGTGCTGATGAGAGAATTATTTTGTAATATTACTTGTAGGTAACAAGAGCCTTTAGTGAATAAGTAAGAGAACGCTCACTGGGCAACCTGATTATATGTTAAGTGTCCTGAAATCTAAGGACACAAGAAATGATAGAATGTGTACTTTCACTTTTTGATGAGTAGTCACACATACATGATAAAACTGAGTTACTTTCAAAGTACAAAGTGGATAAAGTCATAACTCCAGATGAATCCAGAACAGAGCTCCAAGTCTAAACAGCTGGAAGCATTTCAAAGGTTCAGATCTCAAATTGAACAAAAAATCCCAGATCTGAGCACATTATGGGCTAATTTCAGACTTACATCAAAGTTAAACTTTAGCAAAGGCCAGCAAAATTTAGCAGCTCACCTTGTAAAGGACTGAAGTCGGTTCCATACTCTGCACACTGATGAACCAGTTTTCAAACCTTAGTAGGTTCTTTTCTATTAGGTCACGTCTTTGTCATTTCCCCTCCTGTATTTTTCTGAAGTTTCTCTTTCCTACAACTGCTTTTGATATTTTACATTTCTTCTCTCCTTCCTGGATGCACAGGACTGCTTTTTTGATTTAGCCAATTTATTAGCATGCCACTTCACTTGGTCTCCTTCCTATTATGTCATGGTCCTGCTTTTGCTTTGAAATGGTTGAAATGCTTTGATTTAGTCTCAAACCATGTGCTGACATGATCATCTTTAAAAACTCTCCTGGAGAGAAGGATTTCTCCAGTTTTGTGAAGTAATAACTGCCAAGAGGTAAAAAGAACACAAACCAAAAACCTTCAAGCACCCCATTTCAACGGAGTGTTTCTAAATTACAGTGAAAAAGATGAATGACCTCAAGTTCAGAAAACATACTGAGCACTGAAGACTAAAAAATTACACTACAAAGATTGGGAAAAATTAACAGAAAGGCAAAAAACCCGCACCAGACTCAAACTGTCAAGGGACTACAAGCAAGCTGGAGAGGGACCTTTCACAAGGATTAGAAGGGATGGGACAAAGGGGAATGGCTTCAAAGTGAAACAGGACACATTTCTGTAAGATATAGGAGAGAAATTTCTCCCTGGGAGGGTGGGCAGGCCCTGGCACAGGGTGCCCAGAGAAGCTGTGGCTGCCCCATCCCTGGGAGTGTCCAAGGGCAGGTTGGATGGGGCTTGGAGAGACCTGGGACAGTGGACCCCCAGGGGGGTTGGAAGGAGATGAGCTGAAAGGTCTCTTCCAATCCAAAATATTCTGTGATAAAACTATTACTAACTCTGGAAAGAAAGAGTATCTGTGCTTTTGAGGTGCATCTATACACAAGAATGAAAAAGCCTTGAGGATACTGGCATTATCCACCCAGCCTTCAGAGGAGACAAAAAACCCGTAACAAAACTGTATAAATATATTTAAAGGGAGAAAAAAAGACAATACTTTTCCCTTTAGCTCTCCTTTCCCCCTCCCTTTTTTATTTTTCCTAAAGCAATGCGAGTAACTTTTCCTTGGCTTTCTTTTGTTGTTGTTAATGTCCTCAGACAGTTTCCCAGGATGCACAGCAGTTCAACACCTTTATTTCCCCAGCCTATTCTTAGCTGCCTAAACCATCACTGCCTCAGTAACCACTTTAAATCAAACAGTTAACCAGTAACATGTGCTGCTCATTAGCAGTGCCTTAAGCTCACCTGTATTGCTCTGTTTCTTTAAAAGGGCAGCATTCAAAGCACCCTTCACCCTAAGAAGCATTTTATTTGAGTTGTTATTGCTGTAAGCAGGAACCCAGCTGAAGGAAATGTTAATTTTTTTAAGGCCATCTATGAAGTTTAAAAGCATTCTTTTAAAGAAAAGGCCCAAATAAAGAAAACTGAATTTGAACAAGCAAAGATAAAAAAAGGATATTTGATGAAAAAAGTGCTCTATTAATTATTTACAAATGTTTCCAAGCTTCATCTTTAGGGGAAGAAAAACTTCATAGAAAAAAACCCAGCCTATTTCTGTCCTTCAATGTTAATATTCATTATAAAGTGTATCTAAAACAGTCCTAAGTGTCAGGTTGATATAGTTTTAAATACTGCCAACAAAGTTAAACCACACACTTAGTAACTTTGTCCTTAAGTCAAATTAAGAACTCTATCTCTTCCTCAGAGGCTCAGAACACTATTAGAGCTTAAGGCTCCTGTCCCTTGAAACACTTGAACCTGCAGCAACCAGAACACTGAGAGAAGCAAATGCACTGTAAAAAGAAACACTGTTATGAGAAATAAGATGCAATTCAAGCTTTTCTTTAGTCATGCTAATAGAATCTGTCTGCAAACAGCAATCCATCTGGCATTTATACTTTTTGCTGGCTCCCTAGACCACAGGTAAAGGCTTAGAAGTCAACCTGGCCACACGAAGGTGACTGAACTGGTGGTTTACTCTTGTCTATTTTTAATATTTTTCTATGTTAAGCAAACCATTATTGCAAAAAAGGCCATATGTTGATGCTATTACAGCTGGGGTTTTCCATCAGAGGACTGCTTTTGTAATGTTTGTGGGGTAAACTTGCAATGTCTTAGGTCTCATTTGAGAGGAGAACTGCCATGTGAAGATCTTTACTTGCATGTCTAGCTCTGAGTGTCTTTAGGCAAGGCATTTTCTTCCTTTGAAGCTTCTTTCCAAATGGAGGAAAAAACCAATACTTTTTGTCCTCCAAGAAGATACGGTGAGGATGCAACAATTATTTAAGGCGTTCTCACTCTGATGTGAAGAGAGGAACAGAGCAAGGACTACAAATGTTAAGCAATAAGCCACGTAGATCCAGGGCAGATGAACAGTGTGCATTTACATACAGACTCTACCAAACAAATTGCAAACAGCACATGCAGTCTCAAAAGAAATCTGTAAATTGAACAAAATGCTTAAACAAGGCTGTGAGCAATCTCAGCCCTGTGTAAGCACTGGGAAGCTATTTAAAATTAATGCATATGCTTAACAGACAATTATAACCCAAACAAAGTCATCAGGCACAAAATCAAAGCAAGAAGGACTGCAACAGTGTAGGCCAAGTCCACACACACTGACGTCAGTGGGAACCCCGACTGCCTGTGTGGAAGGAGAGTGCTTACAACAGGTGAAAACAAATCCAATACTGGAATGAACACAAGCCATCAAGGCTCTGAAGCAGAGTGAGGGTACCTTGATTTTGGCTTAGATGTGTGAACAGCACAGCACACACTTGACTTCTTTAGTCATTTATAAATCAGAGGATCTTTTTAGTTTTTTCCTTTCTGTTCAAATTCAGTCTGTGTTTTAACTTTCACTGCTTCTGTATCACATTGTTCAGCAAAACCTACCAGTCAGATATTCCAGTACAGCAGCCATGTACACAGGAGCACCAACACCAATCCTGTACTTCGGGTGGCCCTTCTTAATGTACCGTAGCATTCTTCCAACAGGGAATATGACCCCAGCCTTTGCGGAGCGGGAAGTCTTGGTTGACTTCTTCTTTCCACCCCTGCTGGACATCTTGTCTGTACTGGGTTTGAAACTGCACTCTGTATATTAGGAAGAAAACAAAAACCACCAAAAGGTAAAAGGTTATTAATGGGGACTGATGCTATAACATCATATACTGAATTTCAACACAAATCAGTATTTTGGGGGAGGCAAGGCATTAGAGTGTCTAAAATATACAGAGAAGCTGCCTTTTTAGAGTATATACAACAACAACCTAAAATAATTTTTAGGTTTACTTGCCACTGTAATTTTTGTGTAATTTTATACTGGAAGTATGTAAGACAAATTATTTCCTATAAACCTACTTTTCTGAAAGTCCCAACAGATTAAACACAATGCCACTAACAGAGCAAAAAGTGGTAACTAACAAATTTAAAACCGAGTTTCTGCACTGGAGCAGAGGATGCTTTCTGCCAAGGAGACTGACACAACCCTCTGCTCTCCACAACCAAAATTTTGAAGGGGCATTTGAACAACTATGGTAGGACAGTTATACCCATGAACAACTACATTCCTAACTAGGAAAAACTGTGTCCACTAAAGGTTCTCTAAAGTGTATTCAGGTTCTTTAAAAAACTCAATTTTCAAGATGTGTGAATTGACAGAACAAAGGCATACGAATGGCAAAATACATCTACTGTACACTAAATGCTTTATTTTTAGGAAGATCTGAAATGACCCCCTTGAGATTTGAATCTATTGAAACCCAGCTATCTCCACATCAAAGACCGTGTTGCTTCAAACATGCCCTCTAGGAATCTGATGAACTTCCGTCTGCCACCTTTCCCTAGGAGCACAGTGGTCTGAACACCCAGCAGATATCTGACAACTGTATCTCAGTTTATCTCAGTGAGGAAACCTACTGCTGATACAGCTGTCAAACATATTCTATTCTCCCTTTGATTTCTGCTCAAGCTGTAAATAGAAGCTGACAAATCCAAAGGGGTGGAGGGTTCACAAGACTCTCAAGCTATCTTTGAAGGTTTAGGCAATTCACTGGGTTTTGAAATTACCCCAGAGGCAAGGAGACAGTTCCCATCTCCCCCTCCCTCCCTGCTGAACTCCAGGGAAACAAGTGGAATGCATCAGTGATACACATACCTCTGTGCATCCCAGTTCTTCCCTCGCTGCACGAATCCCACCTAATACACATGCAAACTCACTGGTGTGTTTATACACTCCACAATGAAACTCCTTTAAGTCTGCCTTCCCACCACATCATTTCTCTGCTTCCCTTTCTATTTTTCTCTTGTTTATCCTGAATTCTCTCCTTGCCTTTATGCACCTAACTGTATTTGCCATGTCTGAATCCACAACTGAGCGAGCTCACAATTCGGCAAAACAGGTTCACCAAGCCCACTTCCAAGTTTTGCAATTTCTGTTCTGTGCTGACACATCCTGCAGTCCTTTAAATCTCAATGAGTCACTGAGATTCAGACTGCATAACTGCCAAACGAAGACCACTCAGGAGAACTAAAGAAACACAAGTATCAAACATGTCTTTTTCTTTCCCCTTCCACATTCCATCCATCAGATTCTATACCTGCACAGCACATTTAGTAAATTAAATGCAATGGGCTTACTGCTTGTTAAAGGTAAACAAAGTAACACCATCTTTGTAGCTCAGATGAAAGTCACACTACATTTAGGAAATTTATGTCAAAAACCAGACAGGAATCTTTGGAAAGGGGAAGCCATCAAAAGGGCTCCTTCTCCTTTCATCTGCTGTGGACTCAGCTCTGCAACAACCATTATTCTGTGAAGTAGAGGACAAAAGCCAATTTTCTTGCCTTGAGAAACTGCCTAAGTGGAGCTCACCAATGATTTAAAAACTCATCCATTTAATTGCATTTTCTCATCTAGTTAGCACTGCCTTTGTTAGTAGGAAGGCTGGGTGGGGCTCTGAGTTGGCTATGGACCTTCTGCCAGAAATTATTTCCATATTTCATACTCCATTTTTGTCAATAGTACTACAGATGTTTAATCTCACAAATGTTAAGCAGTTCATTGACTCGCACACCAGGGAAAGGGGCATGAGAAATACCTGTGCTGCCCCACAACACACCTTTGGCTTGTAACTGAGAGCTGAATGATGAAAAATGTGATTTTTCTAGAGAGAACCTGCAAGCCTGAAGCAGTAAACTCCTATTAACCATTTAGCTGATGATTATGGGGAAGTCAGAATGGCTGGGAGAGAACATGGAAATCCTTACTTCCTGATGTTTTTCTTTGGGAGAGTGTCAGCCATCAGCTGCTGTAACATTTGGATCAAAGCACTACTAAAGTAGGTAGCAACACAGAATAACACCAGACCACATAAAAAATGGTGTCTCTTTTCTTTCACAGCCTTATTTTATTACCTCTGCAAATTCTACAGATTATCTTCTCCTGTATTTTATACACTTGGCCACATTTCTTGCATTAATATTTAGGATAACTCTGGACCTATTAACCTTTACAATTAACCTGATCTCATTATACAGAACATTAAAGACCTTTCAGGCTGTAAGTTTATTTGTGAGGAAAGACTTTGTCTGAATCAGAAAGGCAGCGGTGAGGGCAGTTGCATATTGGAAAAAACCCAAGAACTTCTGGAACTTTCAGTATTAAATGTGAAATGTGATAAAGATGAGTTTCAGAGCTTCCCATTCCTACACCTAGTGAGTCACTGCATGTTTAGATGTTGGGGCTGAAGCGAGGGCAACTTCAATCGGGTTTCAAGTACCACTTTTACCGCTGCTAACTATGTCATTTGGAAGGTGAAAGTGAGAACCTGGCATGGCAAACCTCTTTCAGAGCTTAATTGTGTATTCAGGATCATTAGTTTGCAAAACCTGTTTGTCCTGCCTTTGGGCTGAGGGATGGCCCAACCAGCTCAGAAGGTCTCTTCTCTACTTTTTCTTCTCGAAAAAGAGAAGGGAAAGAGATTTCACTTGCAAAAGCCACAAGAAAATGTACTGAAGTGAAATGTAAAGAGCACGGCAATAGATCAAAAACCAAAGAAAGCCATGTGCCTTCCATGTTCCGAAACCGTTTATCTTTGTAACACCAGAAAGTCTGGAATGCTGCCAACACTAATGAACCAGAGCTGTTTGCTGAGTCACCGGGAGCCCGCAGATCAGAGGCAACCAAAGGAACCTTATCACATGCGCCACAGTTCACACGGGCTTTGAGCGGCATGATAAAAATAAGGAAATATATTTTTAAATGAATCACAGTCAATGGACCAACACTTTTCTTTCTTTCTTCTCTCCTACCTTTGCAACGGAATTATTGAGAAACTTTACCAAAAACATTGCAAAGTCTCCAAAGATTTGACAATAAAATGATTTTGTTTCAATGTGACAGTTCACGGAATTATCACTCTGATAATCAGGGCATATCACTGAGGAGTCAAGTATCTAAGTTCACCTTTGACTTCAAATCAAATTTAACACTATATTCTTCAGCGGCTCTGCTGTGCTTGGACACAGATTGCCCTTGATTCAGATTTTAACACCTGATCCACAGCCTTTTGAAAACCCCTTAAGGGCTGTAGCAAGATTCACACTGCTTTCTAAGATGTCCAAACACACAGAAACGAGATTTGATGATATATTAATTGGGTCACAGCAAAGATTCAAGCTACAAGGCGCCTTTGCTGCCATGCCTTTGTGAGCCAGAAGTACATTTTCTAAGAAAATGTTAAGGTGTAGCTATGAAATTGGCTGTGGTAACTCTGGTTGGCCATATTTTTCTGTGTGAAGATAGATACTCTGCTACACCACACTTGTAAATACCATCTTCCGAAAATGCATATAAGCATCTGTTTTTCTGAATGGTTTAACATCACGTAATTCTTCAACTACAGGCTGCACATCCTGCTAAAGTAATACCCAAATTCCAAATACCAGTTCTTTATTAGCTCAGTCGACTTGACACTCTGATCAAACAGCAGTAATAAAATCACCCTGCTATTAATAGTTTTCAGGTACTGGTTCTTAATGACTAAACAAATTACTATGAATGCTACTGCTGTCAGGCAGGGACTGTTCTGATCGTAGGCTTACACTGGTGTATTAACTGCACTCAGCAAAGAGATGATTAAATTTAGATCTACATCATCATATCAGTAAGTGTAGTGGAATCCAGGAGATCATTACTACAATAGGAAAAATACTAAGACATAGTAATTATTTTTCTTTTCTTTCAGTACAAAGACTAAGCTGGAAAGTTCATTTTTGTATCACAAAAGAGATTAACTGCAATGCTATTTTCTTTCCATTGTTTCAAAAGATTAACAATGAAAGTGCTGCCATTCTCTCTTAAATCTCTTTATGTACTATAATAATAGCCACTCACTGAACTCTTTTTGAAAAGGTGAATTTGAATTTGCTTTGACAACTAACTTGCTGTGTTCTTGGCTAATCAGAAGCTAGTCTGGCATATTTGTAAAATGCACTGCCTATAGTCAGTATAAAATGGTGTCTAATAATGCCTGCCTAGCACAGCAGTGGCTCAGCCTGGGACTGTGGATTCTAGGCACAACAGCACTAAAAAGAGCTATCACTCCACTACCATTTGATCTCATGTGATTTCAAACTTTAGCTTAAGTTCTTCATCAAAGCAGTAACTCTTTGAGGTCTGACCCAGACAAGAGTAGTGAAACCAGCTGTGAAACAGCCATTCGAAACGAAATTAATTTATCATCTGAAAAGGTACCACCATACATACATTTATTTTCACTTGGAAAACAGAGAAAACACTCCTCATCTAGGAACGCTCAATAGATGCCCTTTCTGTTGAAGGTTAAGAAGACTGAAATTCCCATAGGGATAACATAAAGGATGAGAAGAAGAGGAATAATATTTTCAAAAAATCTGTGTGCTAAACTGTTGCACAATTGTATTCAACTGGCAGAAGTCCCTCCCTCCCCCAGTGAGTCTGAAACACCAAAACAAATATCCTTTAATGTGCAAACCTCCACTACAAACAGTGCTGGGAGCGTGACAAAGAGTTTCGGCTGGGCATCCGGCCACCAATAGTCAGGAAAACGTAAATACAATTGTCTTCATTGACCACTGCTGAGAGAACTGGCCCAAAATAAGCCCATTTGTACATTAAAGCTATTTGTACACCAGATAGGAAGCATAAAAATTGATACAGGGCATTAAATCACTGGACCATTCGTGAATTCAATGTTCAGAAAAACTCTTTTAAAGAAACATTTTGAAAAATTCTTTGCCCCTTGACATTTTTGGAAGAAAACAAAAACACAATAAAGAATTCATGTGGATGCTTCCAAGGCAAAATCTGGATGCAGAATGAAATTTAAGAGAGATGCTATACTGCTGAGCGAAGGGAATGCAAGAACTCGACCCACTGAGGAGGTCACGAGTGGTGATTCGCACATCACTCCTGGAGCAAGGACCACAAATCCTGCCCATCCTGCCTTCAGAACCGGCCTGGGTAAGGAATATAGCTTCTTCACGCATTTACAGCATCTTTCCCTAACAAGTAAGCAAGCCAGCCCTGAATTCTTTCTACAAGCACTGCACGTTTCTTTTCTGATTTCACCTCTTGAGTGGACAAAACCTAATGCTCATGGCACTGCCCACTGGGCCAATATTCCCTCTCCCAACAGAGGATCTATCTGGAGGCTCCTTTTTTCCTCTTATGGCATCAGTTCCAGATTCCTGCTCCTTTATCCCTACTTTATAACCCTGTTGGGGCAGGACTACCTTTTCTGAGAAACAGACAACAGGCCTTGATCCTACTTGGCAGAGTTGTACAAAAATATTTCTGAATTTCTCTGAGAGCTCAGGTTCATGACTGTTCTTCCAGAGTGTTATTGCATCACCTTTCCTATCAAGAGAGCATCTGTATCAAAGCTCACTGCTGTGCACTGGCAGAACCAAGCAACTCCTAAGGACAAATTTAAACATACGGATTTCTTTTAAGTCTAAACTTGCAATGGTGAACTTCTCTTTTTGCTAATGTTGAGCTACAAACTAAGCAGTGCTCAAGCACTCTTCCTGTACTACTGTCATTAAGCCAAATTCTAGTCTTGGTACTAGTTTTCAGATCAATTATGGCTTAATCTACACTGTCAACATTTGGCTTTGCTGGCAACCAGGAAAGTATACAGTACACACAGCAGAGCAGAGTTACTCTGCAGGGACCCAGAAGGCCTAGCAGATTTCAGTGTGAAAGGTTATGAAACATAATGCAGCAAAATAACCTGCAACCATTACTAAGTAAACAACAATCTAATTCCTTTCTTTCATAACACTCGGGGAAAAGAAGCCTCCCAAACCCAAGCGCATTGGGTAGTTTTCTAGGGACCACCTGATACAAGATCTCTCATACCAAATTACATTAAAATATATTTTTCAAAGCAACTTTAATTGCTTTGTTCCCACTTAAGTATTTCAACTCTGGGCTGTACCCAAGAACCCTGGCACTGTTTTTATTAATTGCCCTCTTGCTCCTTAGCTCATTTACTTCTGCTCTTCGGAATGGGGGAGGCAGTGGATCTGCAAAGTTCCCTACAGACCTGTTGCTAAGTGACAGCTACACACACAGTCCTGGGGTGGGGAGGGGGGGGGAAGGTCGTTCATTTGTGCGGTCAAGAGATAAACAACAAGCCTCATCCAAACACATTCCAACAACAAGCCTGCTTCCATCCCGTTTTACACCACCCTGCCTGCGTACGAGCTGCATACGAGCTGGCTCCAGCCGCGATTTCACGGGCCTTCTGCAACTTAGTTTTGAAGATTACAGGGAAAACAAAAGGACTGCGGGGCGATGCGGGTTGCAGAGGCAGTTCGCTGCCCTTGCCGCCTCCTTACACGCCGGCCCCGGGTGCGGAGCCGCGGGAACCCGCATCCACCCGCATCCACCCGCAGTGCCCGCGGTCCCCCCGGAGCGACACCCGCACCCGGCGGGTCCCCGCGGGCTGCTCGCACCCTGCAGGCACACGTATATTGCAGCCCCCGCCGCAAGTGACACTCCGGATGGGAACAACGAGCCCCGCTTCCAGCCGAGCATTTATTTTTCACCGCTATTTGATTACGGTTTAAAAAAAAGTCTTCTCCCCCACTCCCAC
>JAWWEU010000029.1:9154303-9222084 GCA_035583155.1 Acropternis orthonyx
CCCCCCCCCCCCCCCCCCCCCCCCCCCCCCCCCCGCCCCGCTCTTAATTAAGCCATTCACATGCGGCAGGTAACTTTTGCGCCGCGGGTTCTCCATCCCGAAGTGAAAGGCACGGGAATAAATCCACCCCCAACTCCGGTCCTGCTGCTCTCTCCCCTGCGCTTCCCGCAGCCCCCCCGGCTCTCCCGCGGGGCTGCGGGCACCGGGGGGCACGGCGGCCCCGGCCCCACGCCGTCATTCCACGGCGGATTCCATGGACATACGGCCCCGCCACCCTGTCGCGGGCGGCTCTCCGGGCCCCGCACAGGGAGCGGCGGCAGAGCCGGCCGGCCCGGTTTCCCTCAGGGGAGGGTCGGGCCCCCCCGCTCCGCTCCGCTCCGCTCCGCTCCCCGCCCCGCCGCCCGGTGTCACCGCGCCGCGGCACAGCCCCATACCCCGCGCGGACTTACAGCGGGCACGATGCCTCCCGTCGGCCGGCGGCGGCCCCGCTCCTGCCCCTGTCCCCGCTCCCTCTCCCGTCCCCGGTGCCGCTCCCGCCGCTCCGCTCCGCCCGCGGGGCCACCGCGATCGGCAGGACGGGCTGGCGGAGCTCCCACAATGCCCCGCGCGCCCGCGCGTCACATCCCCCGCCCGCCCCTCGCCGCGGGGCCGCCCCGCCGCCCGGCCCCCCGTTAGCCCTCAGGATCCCCTCGCGATCCATCCCTCGCGATCCAGTGACGATCCATCCCCTGGCCATCCCTCCCGATCCCCCGGCGGTCCCTCAGGCTCCCCTCCCGCCCCCCTCCCTCCGCGGTCCCTTCAGTGCCCCACGCGGGATGCCAGCCCACAGCCGCCTCCTCCCCTTGCTGTTCTCTCATGGGCAGAGCTGTGATTGCTGACAGTGGCATAGCCCCATTGTGGCTACCAACCAGAGGGCAAGGAGCTTCTCTCCTGCTCTTCTCATCAACCCTGCGCTCCAGCTCTCCTTATTTTGGTCAGTATCAGCACACCATCGCAGTGCCTTTGTCATACGAAATAGCAGGAAGAAGGTGGTTTAAAGGAAGAATGAAAAACAGGGAAGTGGAGGCCGCCTATGTAAAACCTGTGGGGCTGATCTGAGGAACAGCCCTTCAAAACCGGCCAGGCCTCGTCTGGTTTTTAGCACAGCGAAACTCGGTGTCTCCCAAGACATCTCTCATTAACTGTCCGTGCAGCACACGGTCAAATGAAACCTCGTCCTAACTGTGCTCCCTGAGTGCTAATTATACCCTGAATGCCATTGAGTGGGGCAGTTTTGCTTAACAAAGACTCCCTGCTGGATAAGCACCCTGTGGTCCCTGACTGCTCTTAACCCAAGGATATGGATACAGTCCTTCCTAGGCCATCTGCTGTGGCTCCTCTGTCACGGCTGAGGACATGCTGCTTTCCCCGTGTTCCTATCCACACACATCATCTCCCTCCCACCTCCTCCTCCTCCTCTGCTCACACCGCAGTGGAGCTCCGCTCCCTTTTTCCTTGCTGGTAGTGCTGCCCACACAAAAACCCTTCCCATGTGCTGTGTGGAGCACCCAAAAGAACTGGTCCTCCAGTGCTTGGCTCTTCCCACTTTCTTTTACCGTCACCCACGCGAGTTTTATTTAAATAAAAAAAAAAACAAACCAAAAACAAACAACCCCCCCAAATATCTCTGTTGATGTGAGCTGTGAAGGCTCATGTGAAACTTAAAGAACTCACATTACCTAAAGGGGGTTGATGGAAGGCTACAGGGTGTAGGGAGCTGGGGGTTGGAACTATGTGATCTTTGAGGTCCCTTCCAACCTAAACCATTCTATGATTGTCCCAGGGCAGATAGAAGGAGCCATCTGGGAAAACACTGTAGGTTGCTTTCTTTGCTCTTCTACTATCATTGCTCATTTTGTCTGGTTTGAAGGGGAGCGTCTGGATTTTGTGCACTTGAAGAAAGCCTTCAAAGCACCATTGGTGAGAATTTCTGAAGTGGGAGCTCCCTGAGTTTGCAGAAGGTCTGAACAATTTGTCCATGGAATAGGATGCTAGCATGGAGACTGCTGTTGATCATTTTTTATGTTATTGCATTGACTGGCTCACCTCCCACCAAAACACAGATTTATCATGTTGAACATCTGCTGGGTCTACAAAGAACACCCGTTTTGAAAGTACACAGTGTGTCACGACTGTGTAGAAGTTGTTACAAAAGCCTGTGAAACTGCACTACAAGAACTACCTCACTAGAACAAGCCTTGGCTTAGATTTTATTCCCTTTGCCTGTTTAGTGATTTATTTATTTATATATAGAATGATAAAAACCACCTTTTTAGAGCTCCACTGTCTTTGTGATTAATATAAACAGTTCATATTCTTACATCTTCGTACTCTTACTTCATTTTGACACCCTGACTCTGTAATCAATTTTAGCAATCTCAAGAGACTATTTGCAGAAGATAGTTCTGAGTGATTGAGAATATAAACACTTAACTTGTTTATGCAGCAGAGATGATGGAGAAGGAAATATTGCCTGTGTGGCAGTGTGGGAAGGGTTGTGGCTGGTGATAATCCTCTTAAACTTAGATAAGTGTTTTCACTTTGGGGCAGCTATCTTAATGCTGAATGCATCACCCCATTTGTCACTGGTGTTTATTTGTTGTTGTGTGTTTGTTGGATATTGAGAATGCATGTCCTGGGTTACTGCAGGTTGCTGAAATATCCCTCCAGGACAGTTGCGTGCCCTGCCAGCAGGTCCCTGCTGTTTTCCTTCTACCTTCACACGGTCAGAAGAAAGTAGAGCTTCCTCAGACACGACCTACTTCTCTGAAGGGGCTATCTGAGCCTCCTTCAGCTGCTTAGCCTCCTCTCTCTTTGCAGACTATATGACTAATCCATGCTTCTTAACTCCGTGCCTTCAGGGTACAGTCACACATATATACCTGTGATGTGCGTCATGCTGTTGACATTCTTGCGTTCGCTGTCGGATGGGCACAGTGACCTTGTACCAAATGCACTCAGTGCTCCTCACGCTCCTAATGCAGCCCCCAGGCATGGTACTGTCCCAGCAGAGGATTAGCTGTGATTTCCAGAGGGCTGGCCCTGGCCTTCAGAGGATTGCTGTAATCCACTGCCGTCGTTGCCCTACCGAGAGATGACGCACTTCAGCACTGGCGTGTGTGTGCGCCAGGTCTTTGCTTTCGCTTCACTCTGGTTTCCAGCCACCGCAAAGACACACAGTGTCCTTGTTATTCAAAATTAGCCCATCAAGAGCAGGCACTTCTACAACTGAGATTGACTACAAACTGATGCTGGGACCACGGTGTGTTTGATACCTGTTTTGCACATTGATCTAAATGATCCCTTTTTCTCTCCATTATCTAGACCACCAGAGAATTGCACTTTGGTTTCAGCACAGTTCAAAACCTGACAGCTGACTTCATTGAACTGAGCTGCTGTTTTTCACTCAGCCTTTATCTAACACAGTTGAACAGGATTAATTCCATTTTCAAATAGTCACTCTTTGCTTTGACATCCAAGTCATGACAACTGGGATATTCCCTCTCCTCTGAACATTTCTTCCTGCCTCGACAATGTCAAGGCACTGGTGACTCCATGTTAATTGCCAGGTGTGTTGTTTCTGTAGCAGAAGTACCAACTGGGATTCATTTCCCAGGCTTGTAGACAGAGGTAAGTTAGTACCAATAATTTATTTTATCCCAAATCTTTCTAAGCAGGCGACCTCTTGGTTTTGTTCCCCAAAATGACACTTGTACCAACCAACTTTTTCAATCATGTACGCTATTGCCTTTTTCTCGAGAAATGCCAACTATGGAAATTTTTATCGATACTTATACCCCCATCAGAAAACGTTTAATTGTTTTGAAACTATTTTAAATGAAATGCCACTTTTTTAAAAAAAGAAGGCAAAATTTTCATTTTAAAACTGGAAGATGAGAGCCACTATGATAACTGCACCTTTTCAACCAGATTGTGACATCATTCATACAGTTAATGGATGCTGTGATGAAAAAAAAAGCCAAAGTCTGTAATATCATTGTTAATCTGTACATTAGGGATAATATTTACCTCCAATATGATGCATTTCAAAACCTGCTTCTTCTAAATAAAATCTAAGTGCTGTTTCGATTTATAAAACCAGTAGCCCAACAGCAGTATGGCACGGTGACATCAGGAAACATAATTGCTTGTTTCCCAGCAATATGGAAGAGGTGTCGTTTAAAATGACTCTGACACACCCCGGAGCACCCAGGGAGCAGGCAGAGCTGCCTCTCGTGTGGCCACAGCTGCTCCCAGCACAACCTGCTTCCAGGTTGTCCATTAAACAAATCCATTCATTCCTTTCTGGTATTCAAAACAGCCTCTTGCATTGCTGCATTTTTAATGTCAAGTGGCTGGGGAAAGTTCAGCGTTATTGTGCAAAGAAAATATTAAATCCAAGAGCTATGATTTGTATTATTAAGTTAAGGAATTCGAAATTACATCCCATGCTGATCAGCTCAATGATTCCTGGTAGCTGGTGTAAAGCTTGGCAGATAGTCATGTAGTAATAACTCACATTTCTTATATTTAGTTATTAAATCCTGTTGCTTCACAACATTAATTTTCCGTGTAGGCAATATTTGTAGTTGCCAGAGGGATTTTGTATAATTGCAGATGGTAGGAGACACAGTTGGTAATTGCAGAAATGCAGAGGGAGATGTCCAGGAGATGATCTTCTATTAAGATGTGGCTGTTGCTATGGAATACTTTCCTAACTGCTGTTCTGCATGGGAGTGCTATGATGCATCATTTCATATAAGAGGTTATTTTTAAAGGAGACCCATTTCTTTGCCTGCAAAAGCAAAATCAGATCACCCCTCTGGGGAATATTAATTAAAAAAGCTTATGTGCTGGACAGCAGACATTGTATAGAATATAGTTCATGAAAGAGTCAAGAGAATTAGAATCCACCACAATACCAGGCAGCAAAGAAATCAGGGGCTGTCACATCCTCTCATGAGACAAACCCTACTCTTCAAATTAAACAAAACTTCTCTTGCAGATAGGAAGCTCCTGGGCTGTCATAGCAGACAGAAGCTTACCGGAGGGCAATGTCCTCAATGTAACCTGAGCCTCATAAATTCATTCATAGCAGACACAGCCCATCATTCCCTCTGTTCATTTTGAAGTATGTTCTATGTGAGGAGAGAGGGGGACAGAAGAAGGAAGTGATGGTGCTGCATGTTTGTGATGGACACAGAAGTGTGTTCATGTCAAAAGCAGTGCCAGGTGACGTGGTCAGCCTGGGGTGTGCTGAAGGACCCAAGGAGTTCTGGGAATGCAGCAGCTGCCTGATTGCTTTGTAAGAACAGCTTCCATGTCCGTCCCTCTTTGGGAATCGTGGAATCACGGAATTGTTTGTGTTGGAAGGGACCTCCAGGCATCCACATCTTCTCTGGGCAACCTGTGCCAGGACCTCACCACCCTCACAGGGAAGAATTTCCTCCTAACTTCAATCTAAATCTCCCCTCTTTCAGTTTAAAACCGTTCTCCCTTGTCCTATCACTGTCTGCCCATGTAATAAGTAAGTTTCTTTGCATTTTTTTTATAAGTTGTCTTTAAGTACTGAGAGTCCACAATGAGGTCTCCCTGGAGCCTTCTTTTCTCCAGGCTGAGTACCCCCAGCTCTCTCAGCCTGTCTCCATAGCAGAGGTGCTGCAGCCCTGAGAGCATCCTCATGGTCTCCTCTGGACAGGTTAAGAAAACCATCATGCATTGTAAATTCAGCAATGCTGGCTCAACAGCTGCTATGTCACTACTGGTATTCTGTAACAGTATGTCGTTAGTGCTTTCTGGAGTAGAAGTCTGAAAAAAGCCCTCTGTCAGGACAATGGAAACATTTAATTTAGCAATAGACACAACTGACAAGTTCCGGTGCGTGATTTGCTCATCAGAAAAATCTACATGTCACCAAGTGTCTGTTCAGTGACTGGAGCACATGAAGTTTTTCCCATGACAAGGACAGAAAAGCTTTAAAATCAGGAAGAAACAAAGCAACATCTCCCTCTACGGGAATCACCTGCACTGCAGCCCCGGGCTCTGGAGGCTCCTGCAGTGCTGCCCACCCGGCCGGCCAAGCTGCTCCTGCTCATTCCAGACAGCCCCAGGTGGAGCTGAGCAGATGCTGAGTTGATGAACCGTAACAGTGTGAACCATAACAGCTACTCAGAACTTGTACTTTTAAAGAATTTACACATGTTAATGAGAAACCTAATGATTATTGCTGAGTTTTGCCTTCTTTTTTTTTCCGCCTCCCCTCCCCAACAGGTTTTGCACTATGAGTCTCCCTTACACGTGCTGCTTGTGATGGGTAAGCAACAAGCAACTAACTGGAGATCACCGGGGGAACAGGTCCATCCTTCTGTCATCCTCAGATTCTGTCACCAGGCACAGTAAGAATAAGCAGGTGCCTGTAATACATATATTCTTTTGTATGTGTGTGTCTACATAAAGCACTGCATTTCATGCCAGGGGTTGTTATTTTCTACTTGCTTCTTACTAATTCATCTGATGATGTTTTTGTCCATAAAAAATTGGCTTATTGAAAGCACTAGGGTGAATATCAGTGGGAAACGGGCCAGCATATTTGTTTGGAAGTGCTTAGAGGGTCATTCTGAAGCTTGTGGATTAGCCAGGCAAGCAGAATTAGTCTCAAGTGTCAGTTGACCTGCCCCACAAATTGAGCTATGGAAAGTAAAGCATTCTCTGGGTGACAGTTGTGGTGAATACTTTCCAAACAATTCATGCAACAGAAATATGGTCACATAAACTTTTTATTGGATAATAATGAATATGAAATATGAATATGAAACAAAATTAAAAACTACATCTTTCTATGTACTGCTTTGGAAAGAATATAGTCAGTGTTTGATGGCTTCCTGAACATACTGATTGTTGTCAATAATCCTCATAGCTTGGAAATATGCCCTCTTAAATTAATTTTTGATTTCCCTGTATGCCGTGCACTGATTCTCAGAGGTTTCAGTCTCATTAATATCATAACATTTTTCTAAAGCCTGGCCAGTTTGAGAAAATAAAAGGTGTATGCTAAATTATCCTTATCACACATGGAAACATTTATTAGTGCCCAACATTTCTTCTGAGTGTACCTCAGGTTCTTAAACTGCTCTATAGATTGTTTTTCCACTGAAGGTGCTTTTTAGGCATTTAAAAAAAAAAAAAAAGAGAAAAAAGAGAGAGAAAACAAAATCCTATTTTGCTTTCAATGTATGGCTTTGTGAAAAGGCATACAGGAGTCCCAGTAGAAGGAAATGTCAGCTCTGCACCAATCCCATTACCCTCGTTGGCACATGTGTGCATCGTGTTCTCTCTGTACAGTTACTGAAGTCCACTCTTCTGCAATTACTCGAAATGTATCTCTGGAAACTGGATTTGGAAAACAGAACAACATCTGGTTGCTCAAACCACTATTTCAAGCCTTCTTCATGAAATATATTCCCTTTTTTATTTTTTTTGAACTGAGAGGACATTTGTTACTTCTCCTTAGACCCATTTGCGTTCCAGAATATTTCTGGGCTGTTGTGGCCAGCGTTCAAATGTGATTAGTGATTTTGCAAATCAGATCTCTCAGACATGTTGCTATAAAACAGAGCTGTAGAGATCATTAATCACTTTAGAAACTCTTGCCTGGTATTTTTCTTAATGGGATGAATCATAGATCTTTCTTAAGCCCCTTGCCACTGGAAGGGGAGCATCCTTAAGCCTCTTTACCATTTGTATGTGCAGACATGATGCCATTAAGGAGCTCAGCCAGCAGGTGGAGTTTAAATTGCATTTAAACTGCAGTTTTAGACTTTGATTAAGTCTTATCTGGAACTGTGCTACTGGAAATGCCCCATACAGGCACTTTTGGAAGAGCACTGGGTCGTTAAACCTTCCGTCAGCTGTCAGACTGTTTATACATAGACCACAATTGCAAGTGCAAAGGTGCCACGTACAGTTTATTAACTTGCTTGCCTTGACTTTGGAGTAATATAGAGCAGTGCTGAATAATTGCCATTATTGTAAAATAATAATAAAAAAAAGTCTATGTCATTTTTATGTATACCTGAACAGACGTGAAGGGAGAACTCAGATGAACCAAATTCCCAATTTAAGCTTTTTTATTTTTTTGCCTTGATGGCAAAAAATAGGATTAGGATAGGATTAGGGCAGGATTTAATGGCAGTGCTTCACTAGAAGCTGCATTAAGCACTGAAAGAGATGAAAGGGTCAAGAAATATCTGACAAAAATCATAATGCTGCACTGCTAGCAATGGGAGGTAGATGAGAGAAGGGTTTATTGCATCTGTCACTGAGCTTTATTACGGACCTTCTGCTGAACAACAGCCAAAGGGAGAGAAACTGGAGCTGGCCAACCCTTCCAAGCAGGATATGGCTATGGCTGGCAACTGCCTGGGAATGAAGCCAGGCTCCAAGGCTTGTACCTCCAGCTCAGAGATGAACTGTGTGGTCTGGCATGGCTTTATCTTGCACTATGAGTTCTGGTTTGATGTTAAAGACAGGAACTGATTGATAAATGCTGCTATGATAAGCTCGTCTGGTCTGGAGGCAGTTCTGCTATTTTATCCAGAAGTCAGTGTAAGAAGTGTGTAAAGCTGGGAAGAAAAACAATGATGGGATTTGCTTTGGCTAATAGAGTTGTAAGCAGTACTGGCATCCAGGGAAGTCCTTATGTCACTGTTTTCAGGGGGAAAAAAAAAAGAAAAAGAAAATGTTACACTGTGTGGTGGTGATTTGAAGGGTGAAATTTGGCCAGGAATGGTTTGCAGAACCACATGGAAATGGAGTCTCTAAAATCTGGAGTTCCACTGGTCACAAAAACAGGCAAAGAGGAAAGGGAAAGCAAACCAGACAGGCAGATCAGGGCCTGCCAGGTTACCTTGACTTCCTCTGAGCTATGCAGGAGCATATGCAGGGAATTGGCAGCCATTGAAAGCACACGATGACACAACCCAATTGCTGCAGAGACAATGTGAATTACAGGAAAACACTGAAGAAAATTATACAGACTGCAATTTCAGTCGTAGAGCCTACAGATAAAATATGACTGTCATCTAAACCAGGTCAGTCCTGCACTGGTGACACTAAACCCGTGACAAAGGACTCAAAGGAGAGGTGCAAAGCACCACAAAAATCATGTTCAAAGGAGATGACACCTGCTGGAGAAAAAATGCTGGGAAATGCCCATGTGTTTGGAAGCGTTGCAATATTTTTCAGATCCTTGCATCTGAAAACACACTCATATACTCAAATCAGTCAGCAGAATGCCTTAGGAGAGAGAAGAGGATAATGGGAGCTACAAAACAAGTATCTCAGCACCCATCAGGGATGCAGCGCTTGGGAGCAGATGGACAAACTGCCCTAGACCCAAGTTACATGAAACAAAGCCCAGCACAGAATTTACTACCAAATACCCTCAGTTCAGTGAATACATTTCACCTGGCAAAATAAAAAAGGAGAATTTTCTCCATAGCCAGTGCCAAAGAAAGGAAATTTGGCAACCAAAGCTGGAGCAGGAGGGCCGTTGTGGCCACGGGGGCTGTCATAAATAACGCTGGGAAGCTTTCCAGGAGGCAGGTCATCCCTGCCTGGGTGGGCTCAGACAGACAGCCCCGCTCTGTTCCTGCCGTCTCGCCGGCTGCAAAAATGAGCAGTGTTCTGCTGGCCACCTCAGAAAACCTCAGCAGTCTCAGGGCCTGCATGATGTGCTTTGTGCCACAGCAGAAGACTGACTTTGCTGAGCTAAGGATCTCTTCCAGCTCTGGGTCTAGTGTTTCAGTTTCACATCATCACCCTCTCGTGGCTCACCAGGAGGCGATGCTGAATCAGCAGCTCACTCCACAAAGACTTTTTAAACAAAGCTACGGAAAGCAAAGAAAATATATGGCATTCCAGTCTTGAAACGACATGCTATAAAATGCCTTTCCAGCCTCGTGGTGCAATGCTTCATGCCTGATGTCAGCATGCCTGTGTACTTGGGTGTTTGCAGCCCCAGCATCATTATACCTGCCAGTATGGGAGAGAGTTACAGACATAAGGGAAGAAAAATGTGCAAAGGATGAAGGCTGAGCTACTGGCAAGCTGTAAACCTCCCTCAGCTCTAAGCGGAAAATTTTGCCAAGATCCGTCTGTTTCTTTTTTAATTAAATAAACTTTTCTCATATTTCTCTTGGACTCAATGATCCTAGTGGTCTTTTTCAACCTAAACCATTCTATGATTCCATATGATTTCTTTTTTTTTTCAGTCTCTAAACAAATTCTAGCTGCCAATGTGTGGGGTATGAGGTCAATGGGATGCACCTGAAATCAGATGGGAACCCGTGAGTAATGTGCTGCTTGGGTTCCCCCATATTAACTGCAATATTTCCAGCACAATGATTTTTATTTCAGACATCAAAGGAAATGAACGGGCATTAAAATAAAAAAAGAGTAGATGGCAGAAATTCAAAGTCAAGGACAATGATTTGCTGTACAAGATAAAAGTGGTGATTTCACCTTTCGAGTTGCATCTGAACCTCAGTCAATCAGTTCTGCAAGAAACTCCAGTTTTACTCAGCTTTGCTGTGTGTTCTGTGTGATCTTGTCCTTTCCTGCCAACATACCAGCCACTGCGAGAAAAATTGCTGCCAGAGTACTGCAAAGCTGGCTCTATTGTAACGTTTTTCAGCGAGGGTCAAACAAAGTTTGGGGATTTTACATTTGCCGGGGTTGAGGACCGTTTGGATCATCAGCTCGGGACTGTCACAGGGGCTGCTGGAATAGGCCAGTGCTGTTTTATACATGTGCCAAAACAATGGCAAATTGCAGTGAGGCCGGGGAGAGCAAGCCTTCACTTCATTAGTCAGTAAATTACGACAGATGGTTTTAAAATGACTTCATCAGCAGTGAGGCTTTGTTTTCTGCAGAGATCCCTGCCTTCACCTCAGTCTGAAGACAAAGCAGACAGTGGGTGTTTTATTATCATCAAGTCTTTGCCGACTTCTGCCAGTCAGAGGCAATAAGGAGGGAGGCATGTAAGATGGAGAAAGGGCCGTGGAAGAGGATTATGGAAGATCATCACTTTTGGTTTCTAGGAAACTCACTGTTTTTTGTTAAGGTTCTGTTGTTTCTGTGCAGGAGCTCCTGCTCCTATTCCATGTAGCTATAGGTGTTCAGGAGACCTGTGGTAGGTCATGACCAGGGGCTGTGGCTTGCTTTAGGTTATTCTCCTCACGTGAAGGGTTCCCTCCTGCTGCAGGGAGCAGTGTGGTTGCTGTGCCTGTGTGCAGTGCCTCTGCAGACGGCTGTGCTGGAGGTTGCTGTGATGCACACACAGCTCTGCTCTGCCATACTCCTTTCTTTAAATCCAGGAAACAGCTCAAAGGCCACAAAAACAGAGGTTCAGGCAGCAAAGGGGACCCCCCCCAGTTTTGCTCTCTGACTGGGGTACTTACTGAATTAAAACGAGGAGGTTGTGGTCAGTTTGCAATGGGTAAGAATTGGCATTGACTGCTTTGAGGAGGGGATTGCAGCGTGAAAAGCAAAGGCATAGAACGTTGCAGCTGGAACAAACAGTTTGGAGTTGTTGAGGCTGCGAGAGGATTTATTGGAAGAGTTTGGTGATTTTATCAAGTAAATACCCCTGTCAGACATCCTAAAGATGTGTATTTTCTCATTAGGCAGTACTTGCAGTGTATCACATGAGGTATTTATTATTTTGCTTTATATTGCTCTTTGTCAGGGCTCTGAATTGTGTAAAACATGCGGGAGTAGCACATTCTCTCTGGCTGCTGGACTCCCATTATCCAGACAGTATTAGCTGGGCTATATCTATTTCTCCAGAAGGCATCCAGGAGACATGCAACTATATTAAAACATTTAAATGTACAACCCCAATGACTGTATTTTGGTTATCAGAGAAGCTTTCAGCTATAAAAGGAGAATTACTGTAATTAAACAAAAATTCAGTGTTAAGATAATAGAGAAACTTGCCGGGAATGTAGCAGGATGTGAAACCTCTGCACGGGGCAGTGATGTAGTGTGATTGTGTCTAGGACTTACTCTGTACTTTCAAGAAGAAATAAATCCTGAATGTAGCTACAGAGCTGCCAGGGAAATGGAAATAAAGGGATGCTGGAACAGTTTCCACAGGCTCTGGCAATAAATAGTAAGAGGGTTAGAGAAATTGTGATTAAGTCCAATATCTTACTGCAAGTTTAAGAGTGCAGAAGGGGGAGAGAGGCATGACAGACGGTCCAGCACACCAGGAGGTCCCTGCTTTGCTCAAGAGCTTAATATAGTCGAGACCAACTCAGTTCCTTCTCTTTTCCAATCCACAGAGACCTCACTGCAGGAGGTTTCGAGTCTCACCCATTTCATAGTTTGGTTGATTCTCATATATGAAATTATTAGAAATATGAGCTGGTGCTGTCCACATCCAGCTGGAGAGTAACAGAGGTGGGATTTTTATTTTTGGGAAGTATCCTCATGAGCCAACTCAATCCCAGCCTATGCCTCTAATGTTTTTATGAAAGAGATTCACAGAGGAGATGAGGCTTTGGCATCCCAGAGACACTTGTTACGGTTTTAGGCAGCTGATCGCAGGATAATGCACATGCAGCAAAGATTTCCAGATAGGTGTCAGGAAAATACAGGGACAAACTGAGTTGTTAAAGAAGCAGAATTAGTCCAAGTCTTCTCTTCGTAAATGTCTCAGCAGTCCTGTCCTTCAGAATGACAGTCTAAAGCAAACCTTTCTCTGCGGATAGGGGGGAAACCAAACTGCATTTCCTAGTGAGAGAGTCATCATCTCTTTTGGGAACCTGGGAAGACATGTTGCAATTCCACTTTTTAGGAAGCAATGCTTTCAAAACATGGCCTTTTTATTCCCTGTGGCTTGACAGCCTTGCCACACATCATTGTGTTTTTCCAGTTTGGACTCAGGAAGACTAAACCAAAATAAGCCTGGAGAACAAGGACATTGCTTTTCCTTTTTATTTATTTATTTTTCTCATTCTTTCCCACAGGCATTTTCCTATTCTGTAGAATGGCAAGTGTTATTAGAGAGCTCAAGTGACTTCAACTTAAAACAATTAAAGGTGTTTTTGTGGCAAACCTGTGCTGCTCTACTGAGCAGGTAGCTGCCTCTGAAAGGCATTTGAGCATTAACAGAAGAGTTTATGATGTATTTCCTCAGACCAAATTTTCCCTCCAAAGAGACTATTAAAAAACTTGAACCCCAAACATGCCAAGGTTTACATGAAATGCTGGAAACAAGTGAAAAGCAAAGCAGAACAACATGAAGGTTCCCTCTACATGTCTGTAAATGAATGCTCAGGAATCCCAGTGACTGGCCAGATGTGCTGTCCAAGAGGTGAATCCCTGCAGCTGGACTCCAAGTTTTGAACTCATCAAAGCCTAAGTGAAGAAGTTTCAAACTGTCTTTGATTAAAGAGGCTTCAGAATTATAAATAAGCCATTATACTAATTGGAAATACATGGCACGGGGTTGCCCATTTGGGTTAAACTGGCACAGCTCCACAAAAACGATGGTTCTGCTCCCTTGGGCAACTGTGAAGGTGGCAAGGCAGCCACATTTAGGAGGTGTCCTGTGCTTCATAAGGTGCAGATTGCATTTCCCACGTGTGATTTGAGCAGGTTTGGTCCCTGCTCAGCCCTGGTGATCAGTCCCTGCCGTGGTGCGAAGGCACTGCCAGTGCTGTGCCTCGGCTTGAAGGCATCGGATCCGTGGGAAGAAAATTACAGCTGGGATTTTTATTATCACCTCACCACAACCTCTATTTCTATGATTCATATTGCTTTAAGAGATTAGTTTTCTTTACCATTTAACCTTTCTCAATATTGCTGCCTGAACCAAATTTATGTCTCGGATAAAGCTATGTCCTCTTTTTATTGAATCCAGGTACTTTTTGTAATGAAAGTAGGGTCATGTGATCTTTGATTGCAGTACTTTAAATTCTTTATTGAAAATGTGTATTATATATTTTTATGACGTTAATTAAATGTCTCAAAATAAATGACAACATAAAAAATAATTAATGCCTCTGGCTCATTATCTCTTCGGATTTGATTTGTGTTCAGAGCTGGAAATTCATCCGATCCATATAGATTTAGATATTTCAGAGCACTGCCTCATGGCAAAATTTAGGACTGAGGAGAGATTTCATGAGTATGGTACTGTGCTTTATTATTTGCTTGCAAGTTCCTCGGGTAAATTGCATTCTTGTCTATACAGGATGTTATTCCACCTTCATCACCAGAGAGTATCGGAGTGCCTTCCAGCTAAGCATTATGTGATCCAGCTGACATCTGCCATGCTCGTTCTCCCTTTCATCCTTACCCCAACGTGTGCATGTTTTGTTGGTGGGTTTAGATCTACGTGCTGCCATGTGTCAGTGTTACAGAAAGTCATGTGTGCATCAAACACTCTTCTAAATAACTTTCATATTGATCCTGCAAGACCCCTCTGGTTTATGGCCCGAGATTCTGAAAACTGAACTGGAGGTATGAAACTATTATAATCTTGCAATACAGAAATAATTACAAAGTCCATCAGGATTTCATTATCTCTATGTATATTTTTATATTATTCCAGCATCTTGGAGATCTTTAACTATGAATTAGACCATTTGTACTAGAAGCTGTACAGTCTGTACTTTCAAATCATTTACAATCTAATTATAAGACAACAGATCTTGTCTTTTGATATATTAAACCGTCTTAATACAGAAAAACGATGCAATTGACTATTAAATCTAATAGAGATTTTCTGAATGTCAGCAGAATTAGATTTCTGTAAGTCTTGCAAATAGTTCCTATATGGGTATTAATATTAATATTGTGTTTATTATTCATCAAAATAATAACGTGCTGTACATACACTGCCCCAAAGGTGTTTAAAAACTCTTTCTGGTGCACAGCAGGGAGTTCAGGTGCCGTTCAGATTCCAGTTCAAACCCTGCTTTTGGCTTCTTGAAAGAAACCATCTGATGAGGTATTTCAGGGGAATATGGAAGCACTTGAAAGACAAGTCCAGTGTTAGGGGACGATTGACATTTATTGACTTCCTGCACCATCTAGTGGGGATTAAAATTAATTGCTCTCGTTTTATGAATACTCTAAGCTGTTCAGGATGCCCGTGGCTTCCCCTCCCAGCCCTGGAAGAGCCCTGGAGGACTGAGTTCTCCTCATGCTTTGCACAAGGGGACCAGGCTGCCTTGGGATCACCAGTGCCACCCAAGGCAGAGAATAACTGCTGCACCCAGAGACACACAGGGGTCAGTCCACCTAAACTGAGACCAAGAGGACCACTGGGAAGGGCAGAGCCCAAGGACCGGTACTGGTGTGTCACTGGGCTGTGGGCATGTGCAGGGCTGTGGAGTCAGGCAGCTCTTCTGGCCATGGGGAGCAGAAAGGACAATAAAGACCTAAAGAAAATACCTGCCCACAGTTCTGGTGGGCTCACATTGTGCTTGGGGTGCTGGGGTGAATTCCAAGAGAATTGAGTGTGATTCCTCCCTCTTTCTCATGACCTGGTTGGATTTAAGCTCTAAGGCTCTCCCGAGCGAGTGGGACTTAGGAATAAAACTTTTCATCAACTATCAAGTTTTTCAGGTTGCTCTGCAAACCACAGAGGAGGAGCCAAGATCTGATCCTGCAGGTGGAGCAAAATCCACTGCTGGAACTTTAATATAAGGCATTTCCTTGAACATAATTTGGTTAATTATCACAGAAAAGGATGACAAACTACTAATTTTCTGTCCAGAAAACAGGAGTAGCTTTTTCTGTTGCTGGGCAACACAGATACGCTTTGAAATTTGGTTAAAGTAATGAGTGATAAACATTTTTAAGTAGACATGATATGCTGACAGAGGCAATACTAATTGCTACAAACAGCCAGGAGGCTGGAAAATCCCACCTACAGAATACAGTTTATGAATTAAAAAATTGCTCAGGCTAACTGCAAGGGAGGAACATAAAGGAAAGCTTGGAAAAGTGGAGAGAGATCTCTTCCCCTGAGTAAGAACACTAATTATTTCCATATGATTGTGTTTGTTATTCCTGTGCACTCCTTGCTCAGTCCACACATTACCCTTCCCTTCTCAGAGTCTGTTTGCTGGACATGGCCATGTGTGTCATTACAGCAGTAAAGGAATCACACTCTGCTGGGAAATTGGTGCATCACAGGCTGGAAATCTGGCTGTGGAAAATGTTCTTCACCGCAGAATTTCTCCTCTTCCACACCAGGGCTTATCTTGACCTTATTTCTTGAGGAATAGGGACGAAGGGGATTTGAAATAGCTGGACAAGTCTTCCTTTAGGTTTACTTGAACAAGGTCCCAAGGAGTTGTTGGACCCACAAGGAGTTGGGCCCTACAGAGGCATCTGCTCAGGATCTTCCTCCTCCAACAGAAGGTGCCAGCGGTCCCTGTGAGATGTAGCGGGGACATGGACTGTGTGAGCCTTTCCTGGCTGTGCTCAGCTTTGTAGCATGACAGAAATCACATGGTGTCTGCTTTGTTTTCTCCTTGTGAGTGCAGGATTCCTGGTTTTCGACATGAATTTCACACTGGCAGAACATCACTCAGTCTTAGCTGTAACATCCCGTGCTGTTTCCTAGTTTGCTATGGCAGAATTTCACATGTCTTTGTTGCAGGGTTTTTTGTTTGTTTGTTTTCTTTGCCTTTAGGTTTGACCCTGCCTATCACGGACACCTACTCTGAGCGTTTGGAAAGATCTCTGTTGCCTTTCACTGATCTTGGTGTGAGAGGCAACTGGTGTGTAAAGTGTGTTACTGAACCACTGAAAATACACTGTTGCTCTTCAAACACAAACAATAGGACTGTTTTTAAAACAGTGTTTTCTTTAAAAGCCCACACTGCAACACACCAGAGGAAGTTTCTTCCTTAAAGCTGGTACTCCATTCCCACTGATCACCACAGCATTTTCCAGCTCAAATTAATTTTAAAGCTGATTGAGAGTCTCACTTCTCACCTTCCCCAGAAGACAAAGGGCCTCCCACCAGAGCAGCGTGATGTGACATTTCCTGGTGGCTGGGATGCTGGAGCTACAAGAGGTGATGTTGGAACACCTGTCTGAGGGATCCCAGCGATAAAACCCAACCACACCTTCCCTGGGGAGGTCTCACTCCTGTGGCACTGACAGCTCTCTGTTAGCACAGCCCTGCCTGGCGAGCACAGCAAACTCCCTGGCCTCAATAGTCCTCAAGTGTGTCAGAAGCTGTCTAGCAAAGCATCTTCTTAGGATAAAGAATCCAGTTTTCATTGGCGTTTGTGAGTATTCATATTTAGATTTACTAAGAAGAAAAAAAGGAATGTCAGCGATTTTGGATGAATGTTATACTGAATTCTTTTTTTTTTTTTTTTTCTTCTAGCTTTTCAGCTTTTTCTTGTGGTAAATTTTGCCAAAACATACTTTAATTGTGTGCATTACTTTGACAGATCTGGCAGAATTGCAAACAGAAATGATTGCAGATGCACATAAAAATGGAAATTCCTTGAGTATGCCTGTTAAAAATCTGCCTTTGAGGACTTGGTTTACTTTTATTTATTTAATTAATTAATCCAGGTGATGAGGGATTGAAAGTGCTGGTTGAAACTCCCCCTCTTGCCCTCATCCATCAGCTCTGCCCACAAGCCTCAGCCCTGATCGACTTTGCTAATTCATGTCTGACCTCCTTTGAGGAATTACAGAATTGGTTGGGTTGGAAAGGAATTTAAAGACCATCTCTTTCCAACCCCCTGCCATGGGCAGGGACACCTCCCACCAGCCCAGGTTGCTCCAAGCCCCGTCCAGCCTGCCCTTGGGCACCTCCAGGGATGGGGCAGCCACAGCTTCTCTGTGTGTTTGTGCCAAGCTCTCAGGTATTTCTGCTGCTGGGACTGTGGACCACAAGGAGAGGTGAATTTTGTCACCTAGTCATGATCCCAGTAAGCACTAGAACCACTTTCTAACGCCCAAATAAATAAAGATCCCAAACCTGCTCTGTTTATACTTTGCGTTTGAACTTGGGAGGTTTCTTGGCTTTGTTGTTCTTTGCTTTCCACGGTAAGGTTGTCTGTGTAGCCTTAATGTATCTGTCCAGCAAATACCTACAGACATTGCTTTCTTTGCTTCTCATTTTGATTCTGATCATAATCACAGAAAAAAAGGCTGTTCTGGAACTTAGATGGGTGTTAATAACTAATGGGACCCCAACAAATCGCCTGGAATACAAAGGTGGGTCAGATGAATGGTTTGTGTATAAGTAACTCCCGGTGAACCATCAGGTGGGAATTAAAATTTAATTTAGAATGTACTATCACTGCTGCAGTGGTGGTGGTGGTGATTTACTTGATTGACTGCTGGTTTCTTTCACCTTTGCGAGCCTTAGGTTTTTACTGTCTGAGGAAATTAAGGCTGAATTGCAGCAGGAAATTCCTTGTACCCAGGTGTTTCTGGTTATCCCATGAATAACTGGGCTGGTGGGGAGGCGAGGATTAGGATGGGATGGTTTGGAATCTGAATGATTCTCACTGCTGAGTACCACACATTGACATTCTGTCAGCCTCTGGATTTGTTCTCAGCCAAGGGTGGGAAAATCCTACTGAGCTGGGCAGCAGGTCTAGCCAGCAGAGATAACTTCCTTGTTCTTTCTCAATACTGAGGGGGGGAAACCGCTTTTATTAGGTTGTCCTGATTTAACGCACTGAATTTAAAAAACGCTACTGAATTCTGTTGGGTCATGATTTGCGTTGCCTTAATAATGCAGTTGCCTACACCACTGCTCCTGTTTCCCAGCCTGACTCTGTGCTAATTTTCCTTCCCAGATGAAAGCAGGACGGGCCCAACCTCAGGGCCCACTGACGTGCCGGGAGATGGATCAGGCTGCAAGGTCTCCAAATGGCTGAGCTGCTCTTTTGTGAATGAGAACAATCAAAAGCGGTGTTAATTCAGGGACTGATGACCCTGTGCTGAACCGTGGGGGTGGTGATAGGCTTCATAATTCAAGTAAGCAGGTGAACAGGGAAACAAACAGACCTGGCTGGAAGTGGTGCTTCCTGACCTTAAAATTCACAGTGCAATGGGCACACCATTCAGTGTCAGACCAGCTTGATTGGCATGGAAAAATACACACTGAATTTCCTTCCCTGCCAGGCTCTGGGAATGCAGCTTGTCCAGTGCCTTGGTGATGTGATGGACTGACTCTTAGCCGGTCCTGTGGCAGCTGTGACCTCGTGGCCAGTTCCTGGGGTGTGCAAAGCTTACCCAAACACAAAATTCACTGCCTGCCCTGGGCTCAGAAGCCTCCACACTATGAGACCTTGGTCAAGAGATCCCTCAGCAAGAGTTGAATAATCAGGAATAAATCTCCTGGAGTCTCAATACACTTCTCGAAGTGTGAATTATGCTCCATTCCCACTTCAGCTACTCAGGAGGAATAAGGGGATTAAAAGAGTCAGAAATGTCCTTTGCCTTGCCCTAAGCTGAGGAGCCCAGATTTCAGGCACTGCAGTGAAGGCAGCAGCTGGCTCTGCCCTGATGTGCAACCTGGCAGGCAGGCTGGGAAAGAAACACAGTGAGAGTGAGCGAGAGAATACTTTCCCCAAATCTCCAAAGCTCTAATTCCTACAGACCCCTGGGCTCGGTTGTGTTGTCAAAGCGAAGTGGATGGAAACAGGATCATTTCCCTCAAGCAGTCATTAAGGAAAACGATTTCAGATCATTCAGGGTTTCAGGTACTGCTGCAGCAGCCCAATGGAGTGATAACCAGTTACATCTTCCTGGACTGTAGCAGCAAACACAACGCGAGTTTTGTAAAACACCAAAGGTTTCAGCTCTCCTCCAAACTGCAAAGGAAATAGCCTCAGAATAGAGTAAATCTGTGCAAACCATCTTTGGTGCCAAATGGAAATGTAATTTGCAGGCATGTCTCAGCAGAGAAAGTCCTTTCCTACAGCAGAAGAAATTCAAGCAGCCACATGGAAATACTTTAATTTCAGCAGTAACCATCAGAGGAGATGGCTGCTGCAGATCATGGAAGCCAGGTAATTTAGCTCTGTGCTTTAAATATGTGCAGTGCCAAGAAATATTAGGAGATGTGGAATGTTTAATGCAGCCCTGCACCATCAGTGCTGCAGAGCCAGGAGGCGAACCAGAGCAAAGCTCATAGTGAGCTGATTGATACCTTCATGGAGCCACAGCACGATATTCCAGCTGGGAGCTGGCTTTGAAGAACCTGAGCTCTGCAGTTTGCCTCTTAGTCATGAGATATAAAACGAGCCTGGATGTTGCCACCTTCTCCAGGGAGTGATTCTGACAGTCAGCAACCTGTGCCTGCCGGGGGGAGAGGCATGGAGCCCATGCCCCCTTCCAGCCTCCAGCCCTCCCTCCCTCTTTCCAACGGCCCTACCTCCAAATCTGTGAATCCAAATAGCTCCAGGGTAGGTGGATTTTTCCACCCTGTTCCAGGTCTAATTTCTCTTTCGAACTAGTATCATATATCTTTCCCCACCTCCCACTTGTCACTTTATGGCTTGCTGGATCTATTTCCTTTAATGCTTGAAAATATACAGTTAAAATCACCTTAAAATTTACTAATATGTCTTTTTATTTGAAAGGCTTATTTCCCTGAAAGGCTTTCCCACTCTTATTTGAGGGCATGCTCTCTAATATTAAACATTTTTTTGTTAAAAATGGGTGCACATCTGTTTGATATTTAACTCAAAACAAATGGTGAGAGTGGAGAACATAAGCAAAATTATGCTTTAGATAGCTATAAAAGGTCATTTTTGCTTTAAACTACAAAGGATGAATAGGGGCATATGACACACATAATAAAGGCAGAGATAGGTTTAAAATGCCCTCAGGCTACTCTGAGGTCAGCTGCTAGCTTACAAAAAAAGACACATTTTGCCTCTTTCTTTTTACCACCCAAAAGTGTGGAGAAGCAAGCTGGGATCTGTCACTCAATCTCTGTCTTAAAACCCATCACATTTTTCTCTATCATTTTCCCAAGGGATGCTGAACTCTTAAGCCTACTAATTAAACAACTGGCTCCAAACTAACCCCCCTCTCCTCCTGGCTGAAAACTGGAGGAGAGTTTAGCTCATCATGCTGAAGAAACCGTTGCTTGTGCTCTGCTGTATGATGAGACATTTCTCAGTATCACACATTTAGATGATGGGCAAAAGATGTGTGTGCTGCTCTCTGGACAGGAGTGTTTCTGCCAGAGATGCTGAAAGCAAACAAACCCTGGTCTCCCTGCAGTGGTGCCAGTGCAGCAACACTGGGCTGAGTAAATGGCTTTGCTTTGGCTTGCAGGTTTAGCCTGTGCTGGGCTTTTTGGTCAGGGCTTGGTTTGAAAACTGCCGAGCACTGGCCCGTGAATTTTGAAGGGGAAATGAAGCGGGAAATGGGCCATTTCTCGTTTAGAGCTGGCACAAGACCAAACCAATGGGAGCAGATGAGATTTCCAAGAAAATCCTCCTGAAAGGCACAGGAGTGGAGAGACAAGATGCTGGTTGTAGTCTGGCTCCAGCCATCTGCTCCAGAGGTGCTGGAAGGGCAGGGCAGGCCACGACCAGCACCTTGTCGATAAAAGGGAGATGGAAACATCAGCTCAGATTTGGTCATCAGGTGGCTTTTGCCTCTGTCAGAACATCTTTTCTACTATTAAAGACAGATTAGGGAAGAAATATGGAACAAGAAGGTCAAAACCTGACATGTAGCCCTCTAAGGCTTATTTGCAGCCTTGTACTTATTTCTGTACTGAAGGGGCAAAATTAGAGTCTTACTGTTTCTTTGTAAAGTAATGCAACCTTTCCGTTGATTTCCCCCTCCTTTCCGAAAAAACACAAGTGGGTTCTTTATCCTGGTGGAGTTATTTAAAGCTGATTAAATCCTATTGGCAAATCATGGGGTATTTCTAAATTTTAGGCATGAGATATATATCTCATTTATCATCACATTTGAAGCATGTGGAGCAGAAACTCAGTGCATTTTCTGGTTATTCCTGAGCTTTGTACTCCAATCTGTAATCACTAGAAAGCAAATTGTCCATAGCTCCATCCTGTAATATATAGGCTATTAATGGGAACCAGGTATCCTCCTTCAAAGGAACAGGACCATCAAGGATCATATCTCCTTCTCATGTCCTAGAAAACATTTCACAGTTTTAATGATTACTCAGAGGGAGGAAAAAAAATCTGGACAATAAATTCAGGGGCTAGCTCAGTTACAGAGAGGTACAAACATATCCTCTGGCTGAAATGCCTCCTATTAAAGTTTGATATGCTGTGCTTTATCACACCAGGCACACGAGTTTCCAGCTGCCAACACGAGGGCACGCTGGCAAACAGCCGGCCCAGCTGCCGTGGTGACACTGCCATTGTAAACTTTTATTTTTTATGCTCAGCGTGTACTGAGAGTGATCCCTTTGTTCCATATGGCTTCCATATAGTGACACTGCATCCTGTGTAGGAGAGGTCAAGGAGTGGATTATCAGCAAGTGTTTCAAGTCAAGAATGAAGGGAGCTGGCAGGGCAAATCCGCACAAAGCCTGTTCTGTGCTTCTCCTCGGCGCAGTGACCTCTGGGTTTTGGTGTCTGTGTGTTCCCCCCTTCTCCCTCCATGTGTGAGCATGGCCCTGGCTAACGTGTTAGCACAGCATTTCTCCCCTGGAAGGTTTTCAGAGGCAGAAAGAGAACAAAAGCAACACTGAAAGCCCAGCTGAAATGTTTAGCTATAAGCAAGGAGGCTGGGAGCAAGGACAGAGGAATGCAGGGAAGGATATGCTCCCATCCCCATCCCCATCCCCATCCCCATCCCCACCCTGCTGTCCCACTGCCCAGCACCCTTGGGCCAGGCATTGTGGATGGACATCACATTTGCTCACTTACAGCCAACTGAGACCTCCCCAGTCAGCCAGGACTGATGATAAATGATGGAAAGTGGCTCGGTACCCTTGGGGGGATCCCATCTGGCCTCACGGACCTGTGTAAGTGGTGGAACAGCTCACTGCCCATTTCCTACACTGGTAGGTATGCAAAACTCGTAACTGCATTTTAATAACTCCTGACCTGCGAGACCTGAGCGACTGTAAACCTCACAGAATTGTTACTGGCCAAGTAAAAATTATATTCCATTTGAACATTCCTCACATAATATCCCCAGTGCAGGCAGCATTGAAAGAAAAGCAGTGTTAGCACGGCTGTTCTCTGGTACCTAATGAGTTGGCTTTGGCAGGGGATCAGGAGCTTTTGGCCGCTGTAGTTTACATTGACCACTCAAAGGCTTTAGATATTCTGGACTGGACCTTGTTGTTTAACGATGTAAAGTTAAACTGGGGCTGAGGGGAGAGTAATCAGCTGGTTATTACAGCCACGTTGGAGAAAGTGCATGCAAACCCTGCGCCCAGCAGGGGCAGTGCCAGGGGAAAACTGGGCTAGAGTGGGGTTGGGGGCATGGGCCAGCAGCCAAGGGGCAAGGACCAAGCCTCTGGCATGACCCAGAGTGCTGGATGCTTCAGGGATGCTTGTGGGAAAGTGCACATTGACACCCTCCCTCCTCACCCTTGCATCATCTATCAGCAGGAAAATAATTTCTCCTTCAGTCTGAAAGTCCTGTGAGTTTGTGAAAAAGGATTTCCAAAGACACATCACCTCTTGGATGGGAGCCTGGGGGCGACAGGCAAGGAGGGACTGTTGTACCCCTCCTGCTTTAGCAGCTACGCCCAGGGGTGGAGGCTGGGAACCCCTCTCCAAGGAGAGATTGCAGGCTGGCAATAGTCTGGAGGGATCCAGAGAGCCGGGAATTTGTAATCCCTGCCATAAAAAGAGAGGCTAAACAGCAAGGCAGGGATTGGTAAAACTGCGGACGCATCAAGTAAGGAATGATTAGTCCTTTCTGTCCTAAGACAGAAGGAGGGAGTGCTCAGGGAAATGACAGGACAATCACTCCTGAACAAATCAAAGTGCAATGAAGTCCTGGAAGCAGTCCTGGAAGCAGTCCTGGAAGCAGTCTGCAGCTGAGCTGCTGGGTGGGAAGCATGGTGCCCTGCTCTGGAACCTCAGATTTGGGAGCCTCTGCATGCCAACATTCCAGAACCAGAAGAGTCATCCCAATGTATTCGTCCTCTTCCTCATCTTTATTTTCACAAGCCTGAGCACCAGGCACTGTCAACTGGTTCATCTTTGTGTGACTCATTGCAGACATCCTTGCATATTTCTGATTTTATTTCTATTTTGCCACTATTTCTTTGTTCACTCATGAAAACAGATTATCATTCTCTGTAATTTTATGTGTCAGGAGGAACAGATGCCAGCAGTGAAAACAAATCCAGAAAGTTCTTCCCTTATGCTCTATTTGCACTGGATCATCTTCTGTCTGATTTGATTTCAGTATCAATATTTTTCCTTCTTTACCCTGGTGCCATGCAAAAAAAATGGAGATAGAAAAAGGGATGGCATGATTAAGTTCCTGTAAATAATGTTGTGTTGACTCTGCTGTGTAGTCCAAATAATTTATTTGAGCTAAAAAGTAATATTATTGGCCATTTCTGCCTGGCAAGTCTGAAGCTCGTTTAGAATAATAAAACCTGCTTTTCAGCTGAGTACCCTGGAGTGTTTAACATTTCAGTTTTAACAGTGTGGCAAACGGATCCCAGAAACTGGGGACATTCGGTGCCCAGGTGTGATGAGAAATGCTGACAGTGGACTGTGCCTTTCCAAGTGCCCAGGTGGCTCACACAGCATCCAGGTTGGCAAGAGAATTAAGAGCAGAGGAAAAATGTATTTCCCCCCTTCCTGTACCTTCTTTGTTAGATTATTTTTAAGGAATTATGGAAAAATGTTTCACAGGTGGCATTTCATTCTGTTGCTCAAATATATCCAGTTCTTCTACACCAACACTGTTGGCTCCTTCCCTGTGGACAGTGACACGCTGAGCTGGCTGAGATCTATCCCCTGTGAAAATATGCAGAACCAGCTCACCCCGTTAAATTCAAAGGAAATGTTGGGAACCTTTCACTGCGTGGGGGATTCGTGCCTTACCCCCCTGCAACTGCATGAAAGCAAACACACAGGAGACATCAGTCCTGCACAAAGCATTTGATTCGCTTAATTTAAGCAAAGACCTCAGAGATGTGATTTAGACTTCCTGGGTGAGGCTCTTGGTGGATTTTTGTTGGAAGATTCATGGCACTGGAAGCTGGAAGCACATTAGATGAGGTACAACTCATCCGTCACGGGCCAATAAATGTTGCCCAGCTCATTTCTGTTTGCAGCCTCATAACTTCTGCTTTGCCAAAGCACATCTTTGCAGGAGGACATCCTGCCTTCCTTTGAAGACCTCAAGAGATAGAAAATCCAATTCTGCTGCTCTAATGTGTTAATCACCTCCATCACTCAGCGCAGTGCTGGGGTTCCAGTGCCCTTCAGCTGCCGCGCAAACACCCACCAGGGCTCGTTAGCACATCTCAAGGACGGGATGTTGCTCTGCATTCATTTGGACCGGACTCGCACATTCAGGAAAGCATTGCCAGTGTTTTTGCATCCCTCATTTGTGACTTTTCTCTGTGGGACTCTAAAATGGTCACAAACTTCCAACGAATGGTGAAAATCTGCTGTTTTGCCTGGGAATGCTTGATCAGTTGGTTTAGTTCAGGCAAACACCTTTTCTCTTAGTCGTGGTATAACTGAACCTTTAAAATTTCCAAATTTTTCTGCATCATGTCAACATATTAAAATCTGCAAGATCAGGGCCACTCCTTTATTATTATTATTATTGATGATTGTTTATTATTTAACCTAAAAATGCCATCTGGATTCTGGTAATACTCTCATTTGTTGATTCCAAATGGAATTGATGTTTGTTTGCTATCTAAACCTGTGATTGTAAAACATAAGAATAAAATGGGAGCAATTTATTTCCCCGATCAGATTTTCTCTCAGCAGGATTAAAACTGCCACAGCAGTAAAGAGTTTACAAACTCACTAAAGAACTGTAATAACTTCCCTTCTCACTGCCGGGTCAAGGAAAGGTAATACATGTTTCCAATCAGCTTTGAATTGAACTCAAATTGTAGGGTTTATTTCACTTTAATCCATATGTGAGTTCATGTTAAAGGTAAGAGAAATCACAGGACTGCAAACATGGAGTAGAGTTAATTAAATTCTGCAACTCCTTTTGGAAGAAGCCCTGCCTCTGCTCATGTGTGAAGGTTTCCAGGGGGCAAGACCAGCTGGGAAACGGCTCTGCTGGTGCAGCAAGGACAGCGACACGTGAACTTACAGGGACCGAGTGCATTGAGAAAAACCTGGCAACACCGGGGAAATATTTCATTTTGCTGAGTTTTACACCACCCCCCAACCCAAAAAGAAAAGCTTCCTCCTCTCCCCTTTTCCTCCCTGCCCCAGGAATACACAGAAACTGTAGTTCCTCAGCTGACAGGCACTGGGGGACTCGACAGAAACACGGCACGCTCTCGCCTCAGACCCAGATAAGATCTTTCTCCAAGAGAGTCCCCACTGCAAATGGTGCTTTTAGAAATGATAAATGCTTGTTAGTCTTCCTTTGTTTCCCACTTACTGTGGGAATTGGCTTTTTTTTTTTTTTTTTTTTTGTTTTTTTTTTGGGTTTCTGGTTTTCTGTCCCATCTTTTTTTATACGTGGTCTGGAAAAGAGCTTCTACTAAGTGGGACAGACTATTTGTGTGCTTACAGTTAAATCTGCATTTCACTGTCTTGCAGAAGTGGGACCTGAGCTCTGGCCACTTTGCAGGATCAGGTGCACTAAGCCCCTGCTTATCCTTTGGCAGCTCTCATCCAGAGGCAGGGAGTGCAGACGTGAGCCCCTGGCTGCCTGCACCTGGGAGGGGATCCGTTTCCAAGCCATAAATGCTTAATGTTTCTCTTTTTTCTCTCTTTCACAGCTGAGATGTGCTCTTGGAGCACCTCCAACCTTGAGAGCAGTGTTCGGTGCAAGTCGAAATGGCCCAGGTTGCCCAGATGCCACATCCCTGGAAACATCCAAGCTCAGGCTGGATGGGGCTCTGAGCAACCTGAAGGCTCATTGCAGGGGACTTGGACAAGATGACCTTTAATGTCCCTTCCAACCCAAAGCTTTCTATGGTTCTGTGGTGGTTGTGGCTCACCCACGAATTGCACATCACTGGGGCCACGTCAGATGCAGGGGCTGGGGACAAGAGCTGGCTGGTTACTGCAGGGAAGGCAACACACATCTGATTCCGCACGTGGGCATGGAGCCCTGCCCTTACCAGTGTGCCAGGCTGCCCAGCAAGGCACAAACCTCTGGCAAACGTGTTTTGTGTGTGTTTTGTTGAATGGTGGATTTCACCAAGTGTAAATGGTTTTGAAAGTTGAATGTTCACCGAAGTATCCAACAGAGAGAGCTCTCTTGATGCTCTGAGTTCCGGTTGTTGGTGCTTCTGTCTACAGTCCCTGCTCCCAGGGAAACAAAATTTTCTTCCCATGCTAAGCTGGCAGTAAAAGGGCTTTCTGTTTAAAAATGAATTGTGTTCCAGGATGAATTGCATGCCACGTGTGAGATTCTGGAAAAAGCAGCCTTCCACAAGCACTAAAATGTGACATTTTAAAAATCTGAATTTTAAAATATTGCACTGTGCATTCATTTTGCCTCATGCAGTAAAATAAAAGTCTCCCTTAAATAAATTTATTTTTCTTAAACTTGCCACAGAATATCAATGAGAACTCGAGTCACTTAAGCATCAAGTGCCGGATTCAGTGTCTCCTGAAGGGTTTCTTGGTGGCTTTAGCAGACCTTGGATCAGGCTCTGTAGGATCATCTACCATTGGCAACCGACCTTTCCAGGTAGGCTTGGGCTTCACCTCCTGCAAAAACTCATCCACTCGACAAAGAAGAGCTGGGCTCATGCCAAGGCGTTCTGCAGTTTGTCATAACCATTTCAATAGCAAAGCCTCATATTCCTGTATTCCCCTGCTCAGATCCTTGCAAGAGTTATTTGTCCTCAAGGCCACAGCTATATGAAGAGGCTGCTTTCACAGACGTGCCTAACAGCCTTTCCCATTTCTCACCCTGGCTACTTAATTTTCTCTCTATACGGAAATGTCCTTGGCTACTCAGGTTCTGTTCTCTGAAGTTTCTTTGTTTGCCAGCTCAGATGCTCCAGCGTTCTGTTCTCGGTGCTTAGAGGTGCTTTCAAAGCGGTTCACTGCAATACTCCTTTTACATAAACACTTCAAAATTACTTCAGCAAACTGAAATACTTGCACATCAGCAAAACAGCTTTTGATGATGATGATCTTGTGTTCTGTGCATCCAAGTACCTTTGACTCAGATGGTGTTCTTTTACAGAACAAGCTTTTATCTCTTAAAAATTTCCTGACTGCAAATTCAAGCTTTTCTTCTGGACAGCTTTGGAGATACGAGCAGAGTCCTGTTTTCTCTCAGAGTGCTACAAAACAACAATTATTTTCTTATAAACTCTCATCTCAGACCTGGTGAGTTTTTTATGTTGCTTTGGTCTGTAGAATTGTCTACTCATGGAAGCAAAGCCAATACAGGTCTTGCTAGTCAAGCTTTTATTCACACACAGAATTTTTGGTTTTTTGCAGCAGTCACCTGGATTTAGCGGCATTGGTCTATCAGTCCAGGTTTGAGGGGTGTCAGTTCCAGGTTTGAAGCAAAAGACTCTACTGTGAAAACGTCCATAACTACATCCATCCTACCTGGACTCCAGAAACTTGTAGTTCACCACCTCATCGCAGTCACAGTCTCTCCTCTTTATGCTGGTGACTTTCCTTGGTCACATTTCTCAGGTTAAATACCAGAAAAAAAGGTTACTATCCAAAGATTCAAGGCAAGAAGGCTGACTCCATACATTCAGCCTGAATATGTGTGTGCTCTTGCAATGAACAGATCATTAACTTTTGCAATGCAGCTGCGGAGAGATGTCTTAAAATACCCTAGCTCTCCAGTCAGGGTGATAACAGCTCATTAAAGCCCAGTATCTGAGCCCTCTGTTCAAAGAGGGTTTGGGGATCACTGCTGTTTCTTCCTTCAGTTCCATCAGAACCAGGAAGGAAATAGAGCTTGGCTGATATTTTATGTCTCTGTGCAGAATGTGGTGACCCCAGAGTTGAGGCACTTGCACAGACATCCCTGTCCTGTCCAAAAGCCAGCAAGGGTTCATTACCCAACACAGGGACCTCAGTGCCCATCGGGTTAAACTGGAAATGAACTTTCTGGGAGCTGCAATAGGAAGATAAATCTATAAAATCTATTTAATATTCTATGACAAACTGAGATTTGCATTTAAACCAGCAAAATCCATCCTTTTTCTTCCTTCTTCCCCACCACTGCTGCACCCAAGGCACCGCTCCTGAACAACTCACTTCACATCAGTCTCCCCATCCAGGAAAGCCACATGAAGAGCTGATGAAAGTCCACTTTATGAGCTGATTATAAGTTTTATCATTACTCTGAGCCGACTATGTTCATATTTGTAGCATATGTTTGATCCAAGCTGGACCTGAATCTTTACAGATGAGAGTTAGATGCTGATGTCTGCCGTGCTTGTTCCTGAGCTGCTCCCCTGGGAGGAGGAGACCTTCTCCCATCAGTGGTCCCACACTTGTGCACACACTGGCTTTGCCCTATTCCTGGGTACGAACAACAGGCAAGAGAATGGCTTTAGAGATTTGCCTGATGGTTGTGATTAGTTCCCAGAGGCAAAACCTAAGAGGAAAATGCAGATATTCCATGAAGAAACGTGGCAGAACTGTGTATGTGTCCAACGAGTCAAGGAAAGCCAGTGAACGTGTTTCCCTGGGGCATCTTAGAGAAATTCAGACTTATTCCTTTACCTGGGATGTGACAGGTACATCTCCGACACAGCTCCCCGTTGCCCATGCTCAGAGATGTGAGTGTGGTGCTTTGCTTGGGGGATGAACAGCTCGGGGAGCAAGGGGAGCCTTCACAGCCTGCAGCTGCCCCTCCTTAAGCTGAGTTTCATGCAGAGCTCTGGGATCAGCACAGCTGCCAGCAGGTTTCTGGGTGGAATTCCAGGTCTGGAGCAGAGCTTGCAAAGCCTTAACCGTTTTGTGACCTGGGTAATAAAGAGAGGGAAGGGAAGAGGAGGGAGCTCCTCCTCCCTGCAGGGATGTGCACAGCAGAAGACACCAGAGGGGCTCCAGCCGAACCTGTGGTGACTGGGGAGTAGGTGGCAGGGTGTCCTCACTGCAGCCCCTGCTTGCTGAAACGCGCCTCCTCTCGCTTGGTCCATCAGACTTACAGCACTCCCAGCAAGCTGCAAGGACCATCTGTTTTCCAGGGACTTCAGAGATGAGTGGGGCAGGGAGGAGGAGGTGGCTTAAGGGGTAATTGAAGGTCTTGCAAGTGCATCTGGTTTTCTTTGAGGGAAGAGTGGTTTTAGGCAGGCTCCGTCTACAGCTACAAATTATAAGTGATGTGATATATTTTAATGCATTGTGAGGTGGTCGGATGACATGGTAAGACCTGACAAGGCTTATTTCACAGACCATGCAAAGACACAGAGCTGCTGCTGCTGCAGCACAGGTCCAGCAGGAGCAAGGAGGGAGAGAATGGCCAGGAGAACAGCACAAGGCTTGGCTGGGCACCAAGGAACTTGCTTTGAGTTAGACTTTCGCCTTAAGCAGGATTTTTTCCTGAATTAGTTTCCCTCCCTTCTCTGCTCCCAGGCTGACACGTGGTTAGAAGGAAGTAGAGCTAAAGTGGTTTTAAAAAAGTGACAAGGTGCTGAATTGGAGGGGCCATGATGGACAGAGACCCACAGAAATTATGACTTCAGAGGCTTAAACCCCATTTTTTTCTATCTAATCTGTTCCCTCCAAAGAGGAGAGAGGAACAGAATCTCTGTTTGATGAGACTGTTGCCTTACAGAAGGTTGAAAACATATATTGTCTTAATTTTCATTGCATTTTGTCTGAAATGACTTGAAATACGTTTCTGTAACCAACCAAGCTCATTCTTAACTATCAGTGCTACACATTGAGCAAGAATTTATAGGCAGTGTTAGAAGTATTCATATCCTTGCCTATTGTTTGTGCTGAAAATCTCTGTCCTGGAAAAAGTATTGCACTTCCCAATGCTCATCCCCAGCACAGTAAATTAGGAGCTGGGATGAGCACATGTACACCCCTGCCTGCACTGGCCACAATGGTCTGGGAATGTTTATTTTTATGAGAAAACCTACTTCTGTTACCGTGCTCCCTCGATCATCTGGGGAGAGATGTGGTTTGGTCCCTGGGTGGAAAGATCTGCAGAGCTGGGCAGATGCTGTGGGGTGTTTCCAGAGCAGGCAGGAGCAGCAATCCCAAACCATACAGGGAATTGTGCAGACAGACACATCCCCGCCACGGACAGGCTGAGGTCATGCAGACACCCTGCATCCTGCACGTGGTGCTGAGGGCTGGGAAGCAGCTGGGGAGCCGCTCTTGGTGCCCCTGGAATGCGGCGGGAATGTGGGGAGAAGGTCTCAGTAGGGCCCAGAGGTTCCTCTGCAGCCCAATCTTGTGCTTGTGCTGCCTGTTCTCCATGTCCTGCTTTTCTCCGGGACATGGAATTAGCTGAGAAGGTAATCAAAGATCACAGCTAATGAAGCAAACCATGGGTCAGCTGAGACGATGAGGAGATCCTGTCCGTCAAAACTGTGGTTCTCATAATTTTTATTCAGTTACACTGGGTAGAGAGAGGGCAATTCTGCTCTCAGAAGAACTGGAGCAGCTCCTCTGGAGTCTGCTCATCCCAGATTTACCTTGATGAATTTGAGAGTCAAAACTGGCACGAAGTATCTATAAAAATTTATTAAAGCTTTGGGCCAGATTGTGCTTTTCTTGAATATGTGAGGGGAGAAGGAGCAGGAATTTCCTTCTTCCTTCCCACGGGAAAGTACTGTAGTCTCTGGTATTAAAAAAATGCAGGACTTAGTACATTTATTTGCCCAAAATGACATGATTCAATGGCTCAGGGAAGGTCAATTTGAGCAGGCTGCAAAAGGGAGCAGGCAGTGTTCATTGTCTGTTCCCCAGCCACTGCCTTCACATGTTCTGGCATTCCAAGGAGCATCTCTCCCAAGGCCAGAAGCTGCAGAGCCTCCATCTCTTCACGCATGGGTATCACATGTCCCCCAGGGAGGCCAACAGGCAAGTGGCAAAAATGCTTGTCTTGCTTATCTGAACATGATTTAATATATCCAGGGTGTGGTCCTGCCTCAGGCATCAGCACTGTTCTCCCAAATCCAGCAGGAGCTCCAGCAGCTCCTGTGCTGTCTGTGCTGTGTCTGGAGGCTCCTGCATGGTGAGATTTGGGGGTGTCAGCCTCAGCACCCACAGGTGCCGCACTGGGATGCTCTTGGCTCTGCGGATGCTTCAGGCGGCAGGACCTCCATCTGGGTGTGGTGAGGTTTGAGGTCCCCGAGGAGAAGCTGAGCCGTAAGGCTTCCAGAAAACATTACCTGTCCACACAGAAAAGCCACGTGAAGGCACACAGAGGGACCTGCACACTCTGCTTGGTACTGGGGAATCCTGTCTGATTAAAAATAGGGACTGGGTTAGTTTTGCTAAGAGATTTGACATCTTCTGTGCATTGCTGATTTACTTCCTGAGGAGTAAGTAACATAACACATGCTACTCTCCTATTTCATGGTAATCCTCACCCTTTGTTGTCAGAATACAAGCCAAAGGTGCACATTTTTCAAGGAGTTGTTTGAATTACTTTCCTCATCCTGATTGCTTTTCTTCACTTTTTCCTTCATCAACCGTCCTTTGGGTATTAACCTTGTATTTATGCTCCCATTAACTAGGGTCAGCATCAGAAAATGCTCTTGCTCTTGCTTTTGCTCAGCCACCTGGAGAAACAGAGAAGGGAGACAGTACCAGACATACACTAATTTCTAACATGTGTTTCCTGCCAGGACTGGCCTCGGCAGCTCAGCCACATAAGTCACCACTGGAATAATTGTCCTTTGAGTACAGTCTTTGGATGTGCACGAGCCTGGGAGAGCTCTGCCATGGAGTGAGTGTCCTGCTGAACATCAGCAGGCTGGGGGCACGGAGGAGGCAGACCTGGTACAGGACAGTAGTTGGTGAGGCACCAAAGATTCAGTTTGGCTTCATCTGAGCTTCTTACATAAGTTGGTTGAATAATAAAAGGAAACAGCTCTAAACTGGCATGTTTATTTGTACCTGTGATAAACCCCTCCTCTGTTTGAATACTAAAAGTGAAGCCTGGTAGGCTGGGCCTTCTACTGTCCCACACTGTTTCCAAAACATCCAGCAGTGTCAGGGGTGGTTTGGGTTGGTTTTGTGGTTATTCTTTGTGTGGAGGGGACACGTGAGGTTGGGCTTGTGGACTTTTGGCTCATGCTGTGCCCTGGGGTGGGCTGGAGCTGTGCTGTGTTGGAGCACGCACGGATTTTGATGCCAACAAAGTAATTCAGCTCAAGTGGCATCTGACCCTCGGTAGCTGCACACGGTGCCCAGGGGTTTGGTGACCTGGAAATGATGCTGTTAAGGAACGAGATAATTCTGTGACTATTTATTTAGCCTTTCTCTACAAGTAGCTAAATGATATCTCATCTAAGAAAGCCACAGACATCTGGCCCCTTCTCTGCATGTCTGTAATTTTCGTTGCTCTATGGAATAATCCCAGCACTTACATGGAATGGGATTTTTCCAGTGTTTTTTTGCTTTGGCCCCTCACTGGAGCAGACAGGAGTTTTGCCACTGATTTCAGTGGGAAGAGAGTCTGGGTTTGGAAAACCCAGCAGTCTCCTGGGACAGTTGGGTCACAGACTGTGGTGGAGGCTGTTTTGTGCCTGCCGAGGGAGGGACATACTTAAGGATGAGCCACGTTCACACTCATTGCGAGTCCCAGTGACTTCAGAGATGAGCCTGGCCAGGAACACTCTCGTAGCTGAGACCGTAGTCCTCATAATTTTGGAAAGGATAATGCTGTGGAAACTTTCTGCCATTTGGAAATTAGGACAGAGCAGCCCCTGATTTCTCATGGAAGTGAGTTTCCTAATGCTCCATGCCTGCCCTCTCCCACCTTTCTTGCTCTCCTGTAACCTGTGAATCTGTGGATGAATTTTATTCAAATCGAACAAACAATAAGAAAGCTCAGAGATAATGAAATATTAGAAGTTTATGAGGCATGTTTACACTGGCTGAGAAATGTTACAGCACCAGCTTACACAGGAGATCCTCCGGAATGCCCATGCGTGACCAACCCCAGAAAAGACTGCTCCTGCTTCACCTTTAAAATCAATCACTGGAAAAAAGGTGTGGAGAGATCCAGGCTTTATTAGTTTCACTGTTCACAGACTAAATCACCGTGTTAAATCTTACAAAGAAATTAATATTCTTATTTTTAGCTTTTTTTGGAGGGGTGGAGGAAGGTGTTTAGCAGTGGGAATCTGGTTTCTTCCAAAGGCTCTGCCAGACCCTTGGGGCTGTAAGGCCAGAACCTTTTCCTGTGCCAGGCTAGGATGCTGAAGCTTTTGGATGCATCCATTGCAGCAACAACAATCCCTTGGGCAAGGGATGAAGCACCCAATGTGCCCCTGCCTGCCCCCCAGGGCTCTCCTCACACCCATGGCTCCTTCTGGAAACTTACTGTGCGGACCAGGAAAACCAAGGGCTGAACTTCTGGAGCTCCATAGGGGGAACCAGCCTTGCCAGCTTTTCCATTACGTTATTTGTTACATCTTCTCTTATTTCAGTAGATGTGAAACCTTTTTCCGTAGGTAAAAGGATACTGTTGGAAATGTGGTATTGGAGGGAAGCCCTTCCCCACCCAGCTCTGCTCCCCAAGCCTTGGAGCAGAAGGGATCACAAATCACTTCTGACTCTATTTCTTCCATGCAGTAATTCCAAAAGAAGTGTCCCTTCTTTAAGCTGTCTTTCTTGCTTTTGGAATTTCGCTCCTCCTTCCCTCACTGCAGGGACTGTGAAGCCATTTTGTGGCTTTCCTTTATCCTAGACTGGGTTTTGGCCAGTGCTGCTCATGTGGCTTTCCCAAGGCAGCCGAGGTGTGAGTTCTGCTGCGGCTCCATCCCAGCTGCCATAACACCATTCCTCCCCTTGTCACTCCCTTTTTCTGGGGCTGGGTGTTTGGAAGATTGAAGGAATGAGGAATGTAGGCTGGGAGGGAACCTCAAGCCCATCAAGTCTGCTCACACTTTCCATCAGCTTGCTGGGCTTGCCCAACCGGTGTGGATCCCAGAACAGCTTTTGCTTTCCCTGTTTCAATAAGCTGGGAACTGCAGCCATTTCCTTCAGTTTAGCTGGAATTATTGAATGTGCTGAATGTAACAACCCCAAAGGCTGATCCTTGTGCTGTGGCCTTGACCAGCACATCTCGTGCTTTGCTGAAAGGGTTGACATCGCTGCTCTGCTTCTCAGTGGGGAAACTGAGGCACGGAGCAGGTCTGTGTTCCAAAAACCTCGATGTGACACTTGGGGACATGGTTTATAGTGGTGGGCTTGGCAGTGCTGGTTCATGGCTGGACTCAATGAGCTTCGAGGTCTCTTCCAACCTAAATGACTCTGTGATTCTAGGCAGAGGCTGACCTCTGAGAAGCACAGTCTCCTGCATGCTGATGCCAAATTCCTCTTAAGCCACACTGCCTGGAGTGTGTGAGTGTTCCCTGCTGGAATGCACAAGCCTCCTCTCTCGGTGGACACGGAGCCACTAGCCGAACCTTGCAGTGGCTTCCTGCTCACTGAAATCCTCAGCCACTTTTTACTTGCTGTCTCTCAGTTATTCTTTATGGGCCACCAAGCAGGGCTTTCTCATGTTGGGTCAATTCTTAATTAACAAGGTTTATTTAACAGGAGCTGGCTTATCAGACAGAAATAAGACTTTGCTGTCGGCAGAGACACACGGGGCTGGCACAGTACAGGAGGAGGCTGGGCAAAGGCAGCAGCATTAAATACACCCCAAATCCTCCCTCTTTTCACCTGCAGAACTATTAATGTGCAGCCTGAGCCCAGGCTGTGCTGGCTCACCTACCCTGGGAAGGGCTGGTACAGCCACGCAGCTGCACATTCCTCACGTGGGTTTAAGCCAGGATTTTAAGGCCCTCCTTTCAAGGCATATTCAAACCTACTGTTAGTCTTTTATGTTCCAGCATCTGTCTCTGATACGGAAACATCGTTTATCACTTCCACAGGGCTCTGGTGCTGCATAAATCCCCAGCACTTCAGCTGAGCCTTTTTCTGAAGAGCTGGTTGCCCAGTCCCAGCTGCCCGTGGGGCTGTGAGGGCTCCGGGGGCAGCGCCAACCCTGCAGGTCTGCAGCTCTCCAGCACGGGGGTTTTATTCCATTTGCATTCCTCCTCCCACTCAGCCTTTAAAAATCTTCCTTCCTACCGCACTAGGAATGGCTGAGACGATTGCATCTTACTCTTGCTGTCTTTTCATGTTTCAGCTTGTTTTTATAACCGAATAAAATATCTGCTGACACGAGCATCTTCTTCGGGAGCACCGTGCTGTGTCCCCTCGGTGACACCCACGCTCCTTTCTCTGGGCGTGGACAAACAGCTTTGTTGTCCTGCCTTTTGTCCCACCTCCTCTGGCTGACCCCAGAAATGAGAAGTTAATTACTTCGTAGGGTCAAAAGCTGCTGATCCCCCCAGGTGTGACATGGCCATGCCTGTCACCCCACAGCTGCCACGGGGTGATGTTGGCAGGCAGGTCTGTGGTGGTGCTGCTGGGGCTGCTAATCATCCGGTTTTGCTGAAGAAAATATATATATATGTATATATATGTGTGTGTATATATTTATATTCCTTAGCATTTACCCAGGAGCTAGCAGATTTCCACTGCTGGAAATTCAGCCCACGAATTCCCACCGCAGCAATTCAAAGAGGAGCTGGGAGAGGAGAGCTTCTTGCTAAAAATAAACACAGGAAGGCTGGCTATCCAGACCTTCTTTTTTCTGTCTTTCACTACCAGTTTAAAAGGCTCCATCCAGCTCGCACGATCCTTTCCCCGCAGGTGCTGGAGCTGCGGGATGGTGCCCTCCCGCTCAGGTCGCAGCTTGCCGTGCCACCCCTGGCATCGGGGATGGATCCAGACGGCATTCCCGGTGTTGCTGCGGGATTCCTCGGGCCGAACGGAGACACGGGGCCGTGCGCGTGTGCTTTGGTGCTGCGCCGCAGGCTCCCCGATCAGCAGCACCGAGGTGATGACACAAAGCTGGCAGCAGAGCCGTCCTCCCCCCGGAGCATCCAGGACCTCTGCGCCGGCTTTCTGCACAGCCCAGGGATTTGCCTTTCGTTTTTTGGTTTTTTTTTTTTTTTTTACTGTAACTACCTTCTGTGGTCCATAAACTATATTGTTTTCATTTAATTCTGGGAACATAATGAATTTCTGCGGGCTTGTTTCCTGTTCAGTGTAATATCTTTGCTAGATGTGAGGTTTATTTCACAAGCTAGTTATAAATTCGCTCAGACTCCCAATTGTTTCATCTTGGGAGCAATCAATAAAAAGAAACATGAGGGAGATTTTAGACCCTTCACATCCACTGAAATTCAGGGATGTAAATCTGTCGTCTGACTTTTTTTTTCTCTTCCCTGAGTGCTGAGTAATGTCGGAAAAATGTTAAACCTCAGACTCGAAGCTCAGTGTGCCGGTGGAATGGCCAGAGTGGGAAATTCTCCCTTCTTTACCCCCAAAAGAGTCTTCAGCTAAAAAAAAAAAGCCCACTGGCTGTTGTGAAGAGACAATGAAAAACTGCCAAAAATGGAGGGGTCTGTTCCTCACACAACTACCCTTCATGAGTCTACTCTGTCTTTTCACAGCATAGAATAGGTTATATCTACTTTTTTCTCAGTTTCCTGAAAACTTGGGATAAAAGCTAACCCCCCCCTAATCTGCAGCTGGCCCTTCTGTGCCTCCTAGCTGAAACACCCAGATTAAAGCTAACATCTGGCTATCAGCAAATAGATTTAGAGCAGCAGATATATATTTAATTTTCTAGATTTATCCCCTTTATTTTTTTGCCAATAGCGAGAACCCGAAGAGCTGCCGAGCGCTCTTTTGAAAAGCTTGCCAAAAAAGTGCCTAATTTCTCTTCTCACTTGTGCAGGCCAGTTGCAGATTGCTGGTGGTGTCAGTCTGGCACAAACAAAGGGAAATCAGGCACTGCCTCCCCAGGTCACCGAGGGCCACCTGGGAGACTCCAGTGGTTTCACACTCAGCCTGGGGGTGCTGCTTTTGCCATCAGATACTGCTCAAGGGGCCGTAAAATTATCATAAGCCAGCCCACTTCTCCTCCTGTGGCCACGTGTCCTTGGTTTTCTCCTCAGGGTTATGTTTCTAAAGAAGCTCGCAGCCCTTTTACCCACACAAGTGTGTGCTGTTTCAGCGAGCTGGGCTGGGGCTCAGGTACATCCCCAGGCACAATCCTGCCCAGGGCTGGGGGGGGCAGCAGAAGCGGCCTCACAAATCCCCTGCAGGGTTTCAGCGCCCCTCTTGCTGCCTACGGGAGCCACTGAGAGCCACTTTTTTCTGCCACATCTTTCTTGTTGCATTCACACAGGGTTGCTAACAAATTAGAATTGTATTGAGCTTGAGCTGAATTTTGTTTTGTTTGAAGGCAGACCCCAGAAAGTTTGGCTTGTGCTTTTTTTTTTTTTTTTTTTTTTGTTCTTTTTCTGGAAGTTATTTTGCTCTGGATTTGAGCACTTCTCTTTCCCTTTATTGCTGTGGGCTAAAAGCAGATCCAACAGGACCTGCTCATGAGATGTGAGAGACAAGCATGGCATGTTCAACAGCAACAACAGCTTGAAGAGGCCCTGTTGCCACTGTCTTGAGATGCTGTGATGACTGTACGAGTGCTCTTCATCCATTCCTGTGCAGAGTGAACTAAACTCACAGAAACCATTATTGAAGCAAACGATTAAGTGGATGAGGAATTAATTTACAAGAGCAAATTCTACACCTAGTGTATTGCCAGCCCTGTGATGCTTTAATAATAAGCCACTGAATCCAGGGATAATTTACAGCCTGGTATCATTAATTAAAAGTAGAAAAGTCTTTCAGCAGCAGATGAATGAATTTGTATCGATTTTGTATGTTTTTGCTGTCTACTTCTCAGCTCGGTTTCAACCTCCCAGCCCTAAGGCTTTGTGATGAAGCAGCAACCTGAAGTCACAGGAGCTGGTTCAGTGCCCCTAAAATTCCACGAATAGCCTTGGGGGGTTTAGCTGAAATACAAAAAGAGGCCACAGATATGAAGACCCAGCAGTCAGCACTGGGTTTTGGTCTCCTCAAGATGTGCACCCTCCATGCTCACTGCTTTGGTGGGGGCTGGGCTGGGGGTGAGGCAGGACAAGGTGGAGAGTCGCCTGCTGCAGAGCAGGGGGCTGTTGGAGGGTGGGATGGGTACAGGGGAAAGATGAAGATGGACCTTCAGTCATAGGGTTTCATTCTCCTGTGCCCCCAGCAAGTGCTCCCTGCTCTGCTCTGCTCCCTCAGCTTGCTGCTGTCCGGGCAGGGGATGAGGATGGGTGTAATCCGTGGATTTACACCCCTGGTCTGGAGAGCTGTGGAGCACACAGCCCCCGAATGCAGAGCTGGGGAGGGGGCCTGGGTGCCAGCACAGATGTGGGAGCGTTTCATTCTCATTTTCTCTTCCTTTGAAACATTTGTGATCTCGAGGGGGAGGGAAAAGCTGACAGACTCACTCTTGATTTTATTTGTGCTGAGGAGAAGTCCCAGCACACGAGCTGTCATGGAAACTCAGAGGAGCATGAAGCAGAGCTGGCTGCTGGGCTGCATCCCAACATCCATCCCCGTGCTCACGAGCGGCTCTCACTGGGGACCTGCCCTGCCGTGGACGGGCAGGTGAGGGGCTGCAGCTCCTCTCACCCCATGCAGCTGGTGAAAAGGGGCCTCCTACAGTTGCACACCCTCCCCTCGGTGCTGCTCCTGCTGGAGAGGTGAGAGCTTTGTTAGTTTGCTTAAAAATCCCTCATTAACTGGAGGCAGCGGGAATCTCATGTGACAGGTCCACACTGGAGAATTTGTTCCATAGTAATTTGTGCTCAAATTAAAATCATCAAATACACAAACTCATTCCTTATGGTGAATCCAAGGAAACCCAGACCTGTAAGGAAGCCCATCTTTGACCTCTGCTCTGGCTGTGCCATCTCACCTTGCTCCATCTGCCAAAATGGATTAGAAATGCAAGTGGATCCCAGGGCTTTGTTCTTCCCAGGAGTTGAGGAAGCTCCATGGAACAGCTTTTCACCTGGTGTCTTCCTACTCCCATTTCCAGCTCTGTTCAAGACACCCAGGAGGGAAGGCATGTGACAAAATCACTGTGGTAACAGACCTGAGGCTGGTTCAGTTGGACGTGTCAGTGGAAATTTGGACCTGAATCCTTGTTTCCCACTCCAATGTAAGCTTGTCTTCTGGCTAAGTTTTCTTCAGCATTTGCAGCCTTTTTTTAATTTCTTTTTTTCTTTTTTTTTTTTTTATTTTTTCCCCCTGTTCTGAGGAGGGTTCTTTGTAACCGTATTCAAATCCCAGCCCTCTGCTCTCCAGAGATGTTCACACTTTGCAGTCCAGGGGAGCTGCTGCTCTTCATCACATCTCCTGCCCTGGGCCACCCACGGCTGCTCCTCCACGAGCACTCACAAGGAGTTTACTCATGGAAAAAGTTCTCCCCACCTGTAATAATTAGAGCTCAATTAATGCCCAGAAGGGCAGTGATGGGCACCTTCCCTTGCCATGCCAATGATGGGCACCATCCTGTCCCACTCACATCTGGCACTGTGACATCACACCCTGGGCATGTTCCATCCCTGCTTTCATTTCTTACTATTCCTCATCCAATCCATTAATTTATTAATCTTCCTTACTCCCACTTCTCTTCTGCCCCCGGTATGTTGATTTCATGCACTTATGCCCCTGATCTGGTTGTGCAAATGCCCCTTCCCTTTGTGGCAGGTCCATAGGAAATCAAACCTCCAAGAGGACCTGGAAACATTGTATGGCAGCAGGAAATTCAGGTCCTTTCCCCTTCCCCCAGCCTCTGCCTCATTTATATCTGCAAATCTGTGATCTTGCCTTGAAAGAATCTGTAATGACTCATTGGCTCTCCTGGACCTACTGCCAATAACACAGTTAGTTATAACCAGTTAATTAACTGGAAAGTCTAATTACTTAAAATTCAACCCTTTCCTGGGATTTTGCTGTTGCAGGAGAACGCCAAATAATAACTATGCTTTTCAATATACCCTCGTTTTATTTTTCTTGGGGAACATACAAAACTTATGTGTAAATATTTCTTTCTCCAGCAAGCACACTTTATTATCCCTTTTCCTTCAGCTTTCATTAAAAACTGCTCCCACCCCTTCTTTAGCTCGAACATATAAATAAATAATGCCTGATTCAAACAACCTCAGCCATAAAAACCTGCTTGAAAAGAATCTCAGGCAACTACCACATCTGGAATAATAGTCAACATATTTTAGAAAGAGACTTCATTTTTCTCACACAGGATACTAAATCATGATGGCTCCATGTGCCAAAAATAACACAGTGGGATATGACTATGGGAGGACGTGAACCTATAATGAGGTTCAATAAAGTACTAATCTTATGGGGTAATGCAATCTGGTTTGCTTTTACTTAAAAAAACCCCTCTGTGTGTGTGTGTGTGTGTTCATAGACACTGGTGTGCTTTTAAAACAGGATTCTGGTGTCTTCTTTCAAGCTCTTTTTGCTGTTTTGCAATGCAAATAAATATTTCAAAGCTCATTAGTTTTGTCCCAAATTAGCCTCATTCCAAGAAGGGTGATGGATTCCACCTGCCCCATCATTTCAACTCAGGGAAATCCAATGGGATGGTCTACTGTTGTAAGAGAGGAAGAGCTTTACCACTGACTGAGCATCTCCAGAGATCACCAGTGGTGCAGCACAGTTTCTTCAGGTTTGTCAAAATTATCCCCTCATCACAGGACTGGTGTTGAAATCATGCCGGAACTTGGTGAAATCTAAGATGAATCCCTTTTTACTCCATGGAGATGGGGTGGAGCTGAAGGAGGCAACAGCAATGAGAAATGTGGGACAAAACCAACGAAAGAGCAACTCTCAATTACAGAGAACTCTTTCTAATGCTGGAAACCTGTAGTCTGGAGTTGCTACAGGGAAAAAGTTGTATTCCTTTGGACATTTTTCTCTGTAGTGGAGGAAGACTGGCAGGAGGTGACAGACTTTGTCCCCATTTTTCTGGAAAACCATTTTCCTAGAAATACCCCCCACCACCTACACCTGGATCATCCAGGGTCCAGCTGTGCAGAGGGCAGGATCTCTGTCCCAGGAGGATGGTGCCAAGGTGGTCACACACAAACCCAGGATGGAGGATCCCGCCTTCCTGTTCCTCCCCTTCCCTTGCAGCTCTCACAATCCCAGCAGAGGAGGAACTTTACTTCCAGCTGATATGAAAATGGTGAAACAGCTTGGCCAGGTCCCCAAATCTCTGGAGCCTCATTTGATGCATTACTGGACATTTTAATCCCACAACACTTTTCTTTCCCTTCTCCAACTTTATCTGCAGGAGACTGGTACAAATATATCCAGCACTTGGGTTTGTTGTGACACCAGAAGATGACACATGGATATTTTGACTCAGGCAATGCTGTCCCAGGGGGCTTTTATCAAACATAACTCAACATTTCCCCAGACATCTTGATCACCAATGGAGTGCCAGCCCCTCTGAGCAGCCAATTTACTATGCTGTAAATAAATCTAGCTTCAACTGATAGATTTTTTGCCATGTAATCAGCCTGCTTTCATAAAAATTCCCCTCTCTTGGCATTCATTCACATGTGCCTTACAAATGTGCACACTGTATTGAATCAGATGTGTGGGAAATATATATTTTTTCCATATGGATCAGAATAAACCATAAAAGGTTTTCCCCTGCCCCCCTCTCCCCTCCTTGCAGTCTCTTGAGGGCATATATCATAACAATTGAAATCTGATGAGAAAATGAAAAAATGCTTGGTGTTCATATCTTCCAAGTAGTTTTCCAGAGTCCTGCTGCTGAAAGGGACATAAATCATTGGCAGCACTCAAGCAGTGTTGTTACCTGAATATACAAAACAAAACAGGACTAGTTTCTTGCTACTGGGAAGTACTGCAGCCAAAATAATGCCCTCAAATTGCCACTCAGGTTATATTTAACTGCGGGAGTTACACGTGCTGGAAGGGATGGCAGCCAAGAAAGGGGGTGCAGCCCATTGCAGGCATCGACCTGGCATGAGGAAGGAAAGCTGAAACATTCTGCTGGTTTTCTGCCCTGGGTGATGTTCAAACTGGTGCTTACCCAAATCGGCATCACTCGCCTCTGGATGGACTTCCAGACGTGCTGGTGCTCTGGCAGCATCCCATGGGATAAAACAGGGGAGAGACCCCTGTCAACAGCTGCAAAGGGCACACACAGCACTCCCTCTGCCTGCTGCTGTCAGATTCTCTCTGAACCCTGACACCACACAGAAGGGGACAGAGCAGCCACCAGGACCCTTCTTCAAACCAGTCAAGCCTCCAAGGTCAGAGAGCTGAAGCTTTCCTGCAAGATCCTCCAAGAAATGGTCCCGTCTAACCTGTCCTCTTGCCAAAATAAAACCAGTAAACCCACAAGAAGTAAACCAGTAAGAAATCTTTTCCAAAGACGTCAAATGACAACCCCAAACCCCCTGGACAGCTCTGCAGACAGACAGAAAATAGGTGATAACTGTTATGAGAATATTGTCCAAGTCATTCACTTCCTGCACCAAATTTTGAAGTTATCCTATGAATGAAAAGCCTATGTGCCTTGAAAATATCCACCAGGTTACTGTGTGTGAGGAATACATTCCCACAAACCATGCCCTGCTCTGGGATGTGCTGTCAGATGGAAAAGAGGATAAAACCTGGCCCTGAGTTATAGTTTTGTGAGTGACTGCAGCGTGCTCTGTGCAGCACCTCTGCTTTCCATTGCAGGCAGGTTTAGTATCCCTTGCTCCTGAATCTTCTCCCTCCAGCAAACACAGGGACAACAACAGGGTTTTCTTCTGATTTGGGGAAAATCAACAGCAGGACTGGGAATAAAACTCCTGTCCCCTGATCCCATCCTGCTGACTTGCTGCACGTTCTTCCCGTGACGTGGTGCAGTAAAAGGGGGAAACAGCCTCCTTCCAGCAGCCGTGGGGCACCTGCTGGTGCCCCCTGGCATCGCCTCTCCCTGCTCTATGCCACCTGCATCACCGCAGGGTGGCTCCTGAGGAGGAACAGGGTTTGGGCATGAGCAGCAGGATAAGGTGGCTTTCCCACGCTGCAGCAACTACTCCCAGCTTTCTGGCTCCATCTTCTGGAAGTGAGAGAGAATAGAGATTCCTCAAAGCCTGAGCTTGTATGAGGAGTTTGTAACAACGCCCTGCAATATGTCTGCGCGGAAAAACCCCTTTTATAAAGTAGGAAATTTGCAGTTAATCTCTGTAAAACGGCTCTGTAAGAAAAAGAAAATGTGAAAAGAGGACATGGTAATGTTTAGGGGAAACTTGATCTGTAGGTAAGGGGCAGGAGATTCAACATTTCAAGGTTAAACCATGCAGGCTGGCTATGGGTCTTTTGGATGGATCAGACAACAAAGCCAACAGGGAAACAGCATTTTCTGTCTCCTTTTGAAATCATCCCCCAATCCACTTGGGAGTACAGGGGGATCCAGTGCATAAAAGCACTGTGGTGACTCAGTGGCCTTTCAGTTAGAAACATGAAGCAGAGAAACAGCTCACAAATTATATTCAGAGCTTGTCTGAGCAGTGTTTAGTGCTGGGACCCAGTGCCAGTGTCACTGGGACAGGACTCTAAACCCACCCTCTCTAAATGAGCCAATCCAGAAATCACAGCTTTGCCCATGACATCAGGCTGCTGCTCAGAGCATGAGCAGGATGGGGAATCCCAAGGGCACAAGCTATCGGGGTTTGTGGTGTCATTTCCCCACCCAGTGTCAGGATGCTGCCTGAGGGATACAGAGTGCTCCCATTTAGGATACAGTAGATTTTACACAGCTTTATGCTCACTGTCTGCAAAGCAAAATTCCCCCTTTGCTCCTTGTGTTTTGGTTTATGGTGCCGAGGTCAGGTGGCCGTGCCCTGGGCCCCCTTTGGCTGTGGGTGCTGCTGCTGCAGCTGTGCCAGACACACACTTGCCCAGGATGCTGCAGGTCTGGTGTACACTGAGGGCAGTCAAACAGGAGTCCCAGGAGCACAGGTTTAAAAGTTTCATGTTGCCCTTTTGTCCTGGGGGGCATCTTGCCTGCAAACTCTAGATTCTCTTAGAGGTAATAATTAATTTCCTTTGGCTGGTATAATTGCACAAAAGCATCTTTCCCCCTCTCAGAGCTGCAGATGCACAACCCACGTCAGGGCACTCACAAAGAAGAGTATTCTTAGAATAAGAGAATGTTCTGGCTTGGAAGGGACCTCAAAGATCATCTCGTTCCAACCCCCTGCCATGGGCAGGGACACCTTCCACCATCCCAGGTTTCTCCAAGCCCCATCTAACCTGGCCTTGGACACTCCCAGGGATGGGGCAGCCACAGCTTCTCTGGGCACCCTGTGCCAGGGCCTGCCCACCCTCACAGGGAAAAATTTCTTCCCAATACCCAATCTAAACCCACTCTTTTTCAGTTTAAAGCCATTCCCCCTTGTCCTATCACTATCCGCCCGCGTAAAAAGTCACTCCAGTTCAGCTTTGTGCCAGACGGTGGTGCTCGATACAAGCTCTGCTGCTGCGGAGCTCCGGGGCTGTACCTGCGGCCGGGCGGAGGGACGGGGTGCCCGCTGAGGTTTCTGCTGCACCTTCCACAGCTCAGACAACTGCCTGCGATGCAGCATTTTGGGGAACATTCCACCTAAATTCACCCTGTCCCGAGATCTCTGAGTTTGGCCTCTAAAGGTTCTCTAAAGCTTTTATATAACTTTCTGTAGTTTACTTGTCCTGATTTTTCTGTCTCACACTAATCAAGTTTAAGGATATCCTAGGTATTAAATATGCTTAGGATTGTTATTTCAGGTTTGTAAACTCTTATATGGTTAAGGAAATAAATACTGTAGAATTACAAAATGGTTTGGGAAGGGAACTTTAACCCATGTCATTCCACACCCGTGTCATGGGCAGGGACACCTTCCACTAGACCAGGCTGCTCAAAGCCCCATCCTGCTTCTGCAGGATCAAAGTCTTGAGCAAACCAGGGTAACTTCAAATGCAGAAACACTTTTCCAAATTTCGGCTGAGACAAAGATGGGCAGAGGGTCTGATGTTTAGGGCCAAGAGCCCTGTATTTCCCTCCCCAGCAGCATTTCAGTGGCCCAAGGGCATCCCCCTCACGTTCCAGCACAGGCAAAGGTTCCACATGGTCACGCATCCTTATTATACCCATCAGTGTAATTAAGTAGATTATTAATGGTTATCCTATTTAAAAAGCCATTCTTACAGTGAAAAGGTTGACACCCTGAGCAATAGATTTCCACAGCTGCACTGCTGTTGCTTTGCCTTGATGTTGGTCCTGAGCCTCCAGAAGAGACCTGTGAGTGAAGTAAAGGCCATGAGCCCTCATTATCACTGCAAAAGCTGAAGAATTAAATGCTGAAATTCCCAGAGATACACCAAAAATGCGCACACTGAATTCCCAACTTTTTCAAAAGGCTGAGGATGTCTAATCCCTCAGGCATCTCGTGAGTCTCACCTCCTTTCCCTACTTCCTTGTCTCTCCACATATAAATCTTTGTTTCTGGTGTGTGAGTTACGATTTTTAATGCTTATTTTGGCAGTGGGTGGCAGTGCGATGTTTCAGCTTAGCCTGGAGGCTGGAGGGAGACTCAGTCTTTGGAGACAGGTATAAATGTGAGGGACTTGGCCAAGAACTTCTTGGTAGAAATCACTATTCTCTGAAGCAGGACTCTTTAAGGAAAAAGCCAGGAAGCCAATCTGGACATCTGTACGGTTTTTGCCTGAGATAATTGTAACCACGGGAAAGCGACCTGAGCAAACAGCAAAGCAAACCACAGATGATCTGATTAATTTTCTGCCGTGGACATTTTATCTGTATGTTCAACACAGAATGAAAGACCATTCTTCAAAGACTCCAGCGTCTTTGGGGAAATCTGCTGTCATTAGTCCCCATGGTGATGTCAGTCAAGCCATACCCCGGCTCCCGGGCACAGAAATCCATCCCTTGTCCCAGCCAGCCTCTTCCACAGGCACGGGTGAGTGGCTTTCTGCTGGATGCTCACAGGACATATGATTATATTGCTGAGCAAACATTCTTTTGCTGCTGGAAGGCACCTGGAAAGCCTCTCTGTATCTCTTTCCTTCCTCAGGGTTAGGAGAGCTTTCTTCTTCTTCTCCTAATGGCATTCCTAGGCAGATTTGGGAGCCTTGTAATCTTGGAGGAAAATAGCTTTGTTGATATTAAAATGCAAATAAATTTAAACATTCATTCTCGTCATTATGAATAATAAAGTGAGGTGATGAAGTATTAATGCTGCTTTTTTATGTCTTTTCAGCACTTGGAGATCTGAGTTTTACTACAGCAAAGAGTTTTTAATGTCTCTTGGGCATGGCAATGTTACCCAACCCAATGGGACGTGGTCGGACTCCAAAAAGGTTTGTACATCCAATGGATATGGAGACAGAAGGCTGTGCTTTTTCAGCTCATCATGGGATGTTAATGATTCCATTTAGCATTCAGCAAATTTAAATAGCTTTCTAAATTCCCAGCACCCCTTTGGCCATGTAATACATTTTACATTTAACATAGGCAGCATTTGCAACATTCAAATGTTTTCAACATTCAGGGTCTGAAAATACTGTGGGATTATTTTGCTCCCCCAATCTGGTTTTAACCCACAAACTGTGACTACAAGGATGGACAAGAGAGAGGGAAAAGGCTGAGCTTTATGGGCTGGCAGTCACAGTCTGCCTGGTCTTCTCTGGGCATCAGTAGGTCCTCTCCTGGACAGGTTTGCTCTCCTTTGAAGGTAATTTTGCTCTTTATCAGCACCAGCTTCATGTTTTCCCTTCTAGTTTGCCCTCAGAGGCAGTTATTACCAAGTATTCGGGTTGGTGCCTTTAACAGCTGGTTGCACAGTGGCAGCCTAAGGACACTAGTTTATTTCCAGCAGTTTTCCACTTTAACCTTCCTCCCTTCACTAGTGCCTGTCCTCCATCATGAACCACAGCTTTGAGGTCACCCCATTTTCCTGTCCCAGGCAAAAGTTGGGTGAGAAATAAATTATAGACTCAAATTTCAGTGCCTTGAGAAGTCATTTGGTTCCAACTCATCTCCGAAACCATAAGCCCATCTCCTTTGTGTGTGAGGGCAGGCTGGAGTTTGGTGTGGCCCCGGGAAGATCCCATTCTGACGGGCGCCATGACAATAAACATGTTAATTAAATTAATTAATTTAAAGGGGCAAAGGTTCAGTGGGCGGGTGGTGCTTTTGTATTTCCAAACCAGTTAACTCAGCTCAAATTCAAAGCTGACCAAGACAGATCTGCTTTGACCAGCAAACCCCAGCGCGCTGCGGAGCCGGAGCCACGCTCTTTGTACGAGCCCGGCCCCTGCCAAGCCTTGGTGGCTGGGATGAGGCATGGCCTTAGGTTAGCAGAAATGCAGTAAGATATCAAATTAGTTGGGGCTCTCTGTTCTTTTCGAAATCAGTGGGAGGATTGTGATGTGCCAGGGCACAGAGTGCTATTCTTCCTATCTCTCAGTGCCATTGTGTGGGGGTGAACAAAGCCAAGAGGTGTAATTTAAAGGTGCTGTGACCTCCCATGAGCAGCTCTCCCCATTGTGCGGCCGGTTTTGTTTTCTGTATGTGTTTTTTTTCTGCACTGAGATCTCCTGATCATAAATATGCATGAATAAAAGAGCCAGGGGAGAGGAGGGGAGGGGGAAGGGGGCTCATAACCAGCTTGGATAAAGTCCTTTTCTGAATTTTCCACTCTCGGCTTCCTGACATCGAATGAAATAAGGGACCACACCACCAGATTAGCTCAGCCAGAGTTCCTATTTCCACTTGTAAAAGCAGAACCCTGGCATCATAACAATCATTATAATTATCACTTACAGAGGGGTCTTATCATATAACAGCTTCTTTTTATTCTGTATACAGTGGGACCGAAGGGGGTTGGGGGAGATAATTCCAACCACAGGGGTTTGTGTCTTCATTCATCACTTTCCAAACAAGCCACTGGAAAATTGAAGTCCCTGAGCAATTTACAGATTACAGCTCTCTCCTGGTACAGCGACATGTGCACACACACACACACACACACACACACACACGCACACACAGAGTCACTCCAGGCATCGGACCCAGACCAGGTACGCTGTGGGTGACCAGCGGAAAGGAGGAGGAAAAAAAAAAGTCCCCCCACCCTCCTTTTCTGCTCCAAACTCAGGCAGAAACGGACGTAACCTTCCCTTTTAAGCCTAGCAACTCCAGCCTGGCCGCACAGCTCCTCCTGGATTAATCTTTCTTTTTTTTGGCTCAGTGAATTGTGGTCAAGGCCATTGTAACGTGAGTGCTGCCGGGGCGCGGATTGGCTGGAGGAGGCTCAGAGAGGCCCCTTTTCACAGGGGACTAATTGCTTTAGACCACCAGTATTTGGGAGCTACAGATGTCTTCCTTAATTTGCCTAGAGAGCACAATCGGCCCCATCTGTTGCATTTTTTTCCCCCTCTGTCTCTCAAGTCGCCTTCTTCCCCCTGTCTGCAAAGGCCTAAATTGAAAACTCATCAAAAAGTAATACAAGAGCAGTTTGGCTGGGAAGCTGCTGCCGTGGGGCTTTGCCTTTAATAAAGGCCCCCCTGCTACTTTTACACATGGGTTGGGGAGCACAGAAAGGAGGAGGAGGAGGAGGAGGAAAGCAGAAACAACCTAGAAAAGGGAAAAGGAAAAAAAAAAAAAGCTAAAAGCTAACAGCCAGATGGGATATTTGGAGGCTGGATAATTTGATGTGTCATGGCTGGAGGAGAACAAGGGGCAGCCCCTTGTTTTCTGTGTGTACACACAACAAAATAGATGACTTCTAGAGATGGGAAGGGAGAGGAGCCGGGGGCCGGCCAGGGTAGCTGCACATCCCAGTGTTGCTGGCACGGGGCAGCGGCCAGTGCCCTGCGGTCAGGGACTTCCCCAGTGCACACCTCCAGCAGCACAGGGAGATGGAGAGGCATCAGAAGAAGGGAAGGAGGAAGAGAATTGATGAGCCTTTGCTCCTCAGAAATTTGTCTTGGCCCAGCTGCAGGTTGTGGACTGGGGATGTTGCTCTGCACCTACCTGGTTACCCAAGAAATCAGGGAGGGTGTTGCTTTCTTCTTGCTGGGTCAGTGCTTCGTCTCAAAGTCAGCTCTGGGCAGAAAGAGAGGATAAGCCTAAAAATCACTGAAAATATTAATCAGAAAGGCTGTGGGGCAAAACATGCCTTGTTTTTCCTGAAAATTCCCATGAGAGTCAGCCTCGGGATGCACAACTTGTGAGAGGGTCATAAAACCCCACATTGCTTGATGCAAGTGGAAATGGTGTTTCCTTATGGCAAATTCGGCTGGTGCTGTGTGGGGACGTGGTGAAAACACCTGACCTGGTGTCTGTGCTTGGTCTCTGCCCCTGCAAAAAGCAGTGGGTGTGCTTACAGCCTGTCTGGGAGACAGTAAATGTTACCCCATCAGTGACAGGAGTTAGCTGTGAGTAAAATAGAGATTAAAGTTTCTTATTCCCAGCCCAGCCTCGCAGTGTAGCCACAGAGATATCTGACAACTGCTGGGGCTCGAAGGAACAGTCCATTTCAGCTCACCTGTGATTGGTTTCATAGAATCACAGAATCACAGAATGGTTTGGGTTAGAACAGACCTTAAGATCATCCCCTTCCAATCCCCCTCCCATGGGCAAGGACACCTTCCACTAGACCATTTAGCACTGAAGATTTCCCCCTACCTCCTTCTCTTGCCTTGGAATAACCGTGTTTGGTGAAGTTAAGTCTAAGGGAATGTGGTGGGCTGGTGGTTTGCTCTCCTTTATGCTAGAAGAGAAGGAAGCTCCAGTGATGGAGAAAGCCCTTGAATCGTCCTCCCTCCCAGCCATGCCTGCCCCGGCTGCTCCGGCTCCGGCTTTGCCAGGGATGGTGCTGCATGGCAGGAAACTTTTTAGTTGCCCACTGCAGAGGAAGGCAGGGAGCTGCCCGTGCAGGCAGCACGGAGTCTGGCAGCTGTTCAGGCAGCACAAATGAGAGGTGCTTCATTACCAGGCTCTGTCCCGAAACCTGAGCCCGGGTGCCAGCACTGTGGCCATCAGAGCTTGATCAATCACTCCCATTTCCTGGCTGTCCATCAGGCATCCCTCCCCGAGTCCTTAGAAAGGTTTTGTTTGGATGTTCAGTTACAGAGAAAAAAGAGTCTTGGAGGACCGTCTGAAAACAATGCAAAAGAAATCACCACAGAGGTTTAGTGCTGCTGCTGGGGGTCCCACAGGGACCAGCCCGTGGGCTTGGGACCTGCAGGGTGCAGCCAGCAACACCCGTCCTGCTGTAGGACAGCTTCCAGCCATCACCACCATCTGTTTGCATCTTTGCTTACACCATCAGCAGCTTTTTCTTAGCAAAGGTTTCCAAAAAAGAAGGGAAAACAGTGCTAAGCTTCCAGCTCTGAGGCGGGGGTGTGGACAAGGTGCTTTCACTGCTGGAGAGCGGGGTCCAAAATGCATCCCGTGGCCCCTGGGCTGGGCAGGGATGGGGAATGGGAGAGCTGCAAGGGCACTAAGAGCTGCTTTCCATGTTTCATGCACTGCTGTTCTGCTTGGGAGTGAGGAAATTCTCCCTCCTGGGTAATACTGGAGGTTTATCAGTCTCAGGGAGGCTGAATGAGGTCCTGGGTCCCCTTTAATGCTGGGGAGTTTTTGAAGAAATACCAAATACAAACAGCCTTTATTGCTCTTTTCACTATTTTGCTTATTACTTTTTGCTTTGCTTATTGGTTTTGCTTTTCCTTGGGTACCCCTGTTTAAAAACCTTGTGATTATTGCTTCTCCTAAGGGGGGAACAAAAAAAAAAAAAGTCAGTTTATCAAACTGGGAAGATCTTGAAGCACTGGTGGAGAACAAAGGCTGAAGGACTGGGGCTTCCCAGTGTCCCAGGAGTGCCTCAGATGGAAAACCCACAAGCCCTTCTCTGTGCTGGGGCCAGTTACTTCCCAGGGCAGCCCTCTCCTTGGGGAGAAGGTGTGAATGGCTTCCTTGACTGAGTCACTGGATAGCCTTGGCCAGGCTCAGGCTGGCTGCTGCTTCCTGGAGGTCGCTGTGTCACTACTCAAAAACCGGATACTCTGTTGTGACATGTGTTTTCCCCCTGATGCACTGTGGAAAAGAAAACAGCTGGGGGCAGGCCAGGGGTGCAGATGCTGCAGGCTGTGGGGTGAGAGTGAGCCAGGATGAAGGGCACCCATCTTGCCAGCCTGTGTCTCCTGTAAGGCTTAAAATAAGGATCAGCAGTTGAAAACTTTTAGAAGGAATATGGCAATGAAAAAAGGGAGAAGGGAGCTCTGGTTCTTGTTGTCGAGGTAGCCCAGAAACTGTTGAAGAGTTACTGGAAAATCCATTGAGCTTTTGTCTAATAACTCCTGTGATAATAATTAGCTCAGCCAAAGCAGATTTTACAGGGGTTTTAAAATTCTTGTTCAGTGGGTTGAAAGACAAGAGGCAACCAGAGTCTCCTCTCATCGGAACATCAATGTGAATCCCACAAAATCCCATTATTCCTCTTTTAGATCAGCAGTTTGATCAGTTCAGCCTTTTCCCTCCCCAAGGCAACAACTTTTCCCCTTTGTGCATGTCTTCCCCCTCAAGATCTGAGCACCTCACCGTGTACAAACATGACGCCCAGAGCCTGGTCCCCTCCTGCCCTGAGTCCTTGCAAGTGGCAGCAACTTGCTGTCCCCACTGTGCCAGAAAATGAATGGCTGGAGGTAGAGGAGGAAAGCCTGTCTGCAAGAGCACCTGCATTCACCAGGATATTTTTCTTAAAAGAAGAAAGAATTTGTTACATTTCAAAGCTGATGCTCTCAGACTTTGCTTTCAAGATACTTTAGCACCTGACAGCTGGAGACAAAACCTGATGGTCTAAAACTCACGTCTTCATCCTGAACTAGGCCTACTTACAGTGGAAGGGGAAATTCCGCCAAAAATCAGTGGTTTGGGTGATTTTTTGAGGGAGCCAACCACATAGGAGTGCAAGAAGAAGCGCTGACACCAGCCTAGATCTGTTGAGCTGAGACCTGGCAGTGCTTTGTTTCTGCTGGAGAATTTTTCACAGGGTCACTGAGACTTAGACCAGGACAAGGCAGGGAGCTCTGGCCACATCACTCTCTGCCATTGCAGCTGGTGCTCTGGAGAAGGCACCTCACTGGGACCTGTGTCTACAGGGAACATTCCAAGTTGGATTCGCTTAAAGACAGGGATGTAGAGGCAACCTGCTGCTCTTGGAACTTCCAGGGGATGCTAAGGACTTCCTCAGGGAAAATCTGCAAAATCTGTAAAGATCCACGTCCACCCAAAGCTCTGTCAGTACAACCAGGGCTGTGGAGCATTTCAGCAAGATGTGATGTGAGAGAAGGGGTGGGGGACAGAGGCTGACCTCCGGTTGGGACATGGAGCCAGAACTCCTGGGCAGCTGCTTTTCCCTGTGGCTGAGTGCCAGCTGAATTCATCCATCCCATGCAGGTTTTACACCAGACCCTCCTTCCAGTTTGGCACAGATTTGGGCAGGAGTATAGAGGCTAAACAGGTCACAAGGAGGGCTGACAGCCTTACCACGTGCTGTGGTGCCTTGAAAGTCTTTCCAGACTGGGAATTGGTGCTCTGCATTCCCCAGTGTCTGTAGAGCCCTGGCCAAGCTGTGGTCCTGCCGGCCAAGGATGCTTCCCAGCTCTAATACCAATGCAAAGCACAACAGTTTGGAGCTGAGCAATAACCCCTCCAGCAGGGAATACACACCCTCCCCGGGCTGGAGAAGCTCGGGTTGCAACACCTCAAGAAACAGCCAGTTCAAAGACAAACAAGCCTTATTTTCTTTGCAAAAATTTCTCTTTTGAGTGGACTAGAAATGGCATTGAACTGAAAGCAAGTTTTGCCAGTAAAATGTACTAATAAACTTCTTTGGAGACTCATAAACTGTGTTGTGTTTTTTAATGGCAAATAATAAAGGAGCCTAATAAAGTGTTGGGTTTTTAATGGCAATTTTTAAAGCGGCTGGAGCAGAGATCAGGAGTTCAGCCTCTTTCCTTGTTCTGTTTGTGGTATATTTATCTTCACGGAGAGAATGGTAGCAGGGGGATTTATTTTTCTGAATGAATGTCTCTAAGCCCCTCATACCTCCAGGGCTTATAGTAAGGTTGGATCCAATGACAGGAGAGTCAACATTATAAGCCCTTAGAGAGGGCTGAGTGCCTTGTAGATAGTCTCAAGTGGATGCGCTTTCAGCGTGCCGTTCCCGCGGCTTACATTAGCGGCTGAAGAGACTTTGTCTGTCCCCGATGCCCTCGGGTGACCCGCGACCCCTGCGACTCCGCTCCGCAGAGATCTGACGCTCGCTCGAGCCCCCGGCCGAGGAAATGGAGAGGTGCATTGTGCCGCGGAGAAAGAGCAACACAAACACGGGGTGTTCTCAAAGGAAACAAAAACCCGCCGGGAAAAAAAAAAAGGGGGGGGAAAAAAACCCCCAACACTGAAACCCTCCCCAGACTGGCAGCGAGGGGCAGCCGGGGGGAAAGCGCAGGCACAGGGGATGCCCGGCAAAGCCGCCCCAGAAAACTCACTGCTGGTGGGGCATTCTCGAGCAAATTGGGGTCCTTGTGTCGTGGGGTCTCTGCTGGATTGAGGGGTGGCTGAGCGCGCTGGAGTGGAGTGGGGGAAAGCTGGTTTACCTGCGGGTTCTGCATTTCTAAACACTAAAAGAAAATAGGCTGGTTTTGCATTTGGGGAGTGCTTGTTGTATTTGGTGGCAGAGATACAGTGTGGAAATCAGGTGCCGCATCGAGATGTCCCAAAGGAAAACGGCAGAGCTCAGCCCTGCTCGTGTCTCTAGGGAAAATGCTGAAACTTCATTTCGAGTTTCGAACGCCAAAAAGGGGCTGGAGCAGCTGAAGCCCTCACGCTGTGGAGGATGCCAAGCCCTGACCTGACCCCCCAAGAGGGTGCAATCACCCACATGGGAGCCAGACGGCCAGGTTGGCACTGTCCCTGGGGTTGGCACTGTCCCCGGGGCAGATAGGACGGCTCAGGGGTCTGTAAGCTGTTGTTATTGCACAGCCAGTGCCTCACTTTGAGTTCTTAATGCCCAAGAGAGGCCACGCTGCCCCAGGCAGTGGCTCCCTGCGGGGAGGGGATGCCTGTGCAAACAGCCACATCCCTCCAGGGACCTTTGTGCTGAGTTGGGGTGTTGAGGGTCACCACCTTGCCTGGCCCCAAACCCATGCCCAGCTGCTGCTTTCTGCCTGAGACAGCGACATCCTCACACAGCCTCTGGCTACTGCAGAGAGCCCCGAAGAGTGTCAGATCTGCCATAAATCAGAAGCCGGCAGCGATGGCATCGTGTTCCCACCTCCTCTCTTGAAATCTGGGCTTGCTCCACCTGTGTCTTCCATCCCCACCGGCTTCAGCCCCTGCTCAGATCGTGCACTTTGCAGCACCCCGTGAGGAAGCAGGACATGTACTCCATGTACTGCCTCTGTGGCACCGACAGGGGCAGGGATGGGGAGGAGGAGACAGTGCAACACATTCTGCATCACCTCGGAAAGGTGGGACATGCCCCCTCGCAGCCCACCCAGCGCATCCAAGCCTGGTCCACGCATGGGAGCATTTTCCAGATGCCAGTGTGTGTTTAAAGTTTAAATAGATGAGTGGAAAAGCCCATGTCATGGGTGCCTGAGCTAGAAGGAGAATTTCACCGTCCTGAGGGAGTGTATTGTTCCCAGAGTTGGCCGAGTGGATTTGCATGCTTAATTCCCGCTAAGTATTTTTGAAGGAGTAATCTGATAAAATCTTCAACCTGCTGATAGCATAAACTCAATCGGGGGTCCTTCAGAAAAAGCCAGTGGGACTTCCAGTTCCCAAACGTGCAGACCAAGAGATGTGGTCGCCCGCCGGGAACGGGCTGGGTCCATCCCAGGCCAGAAGCCAGCGCTCACCATGCGCCGGTGGGGAAAGATCAGTGCGGCCGGGGACAGACGGGGGAGAAGAAGACTTTTATCCCATTGTTTTTCCCTGTGATTAATCCATCTAAAGTGCTCCTCTGAGCGTAGCCAAGGGCAGTGTAAGAAAGAAGCAGTTTGAGCTTTGTGGGGCTTTTTTTCTTCCCCTTTTCTCCCCCTTTTCCAAGTGTGCTTTACAAACATCCTCCCTGCTCGCCCTCTGTATTTGCAAAACCGTACCCTTCTGCCCATGGCTCCTGATGAAGTCCTTGCAGAGCTCCTTGTCCACCTCCAGTCTTTTCAGCACGTATTCAAATTAACCCTTTTGTCCCATTCACACCCCCTTTCTTTGGCGGATATTGTGGCTTTGCCAGCAGCGATCCAGCAGCGGCTATTCTAATGTAATTGCATTCTGGCAATGCCTTGAGAACCTGATCAAGATCATCCCGCAAGTTTAATCCCTCCAAATTACAAAATGTTTACTATCAATCACCTTTATGCAGCTTTATTTCGTGGGCTTTCTTCAAGGAGCGAGCGGGACGTGTGTGTTGCCAGAGATGCCCCTTCACGTCTCCAGCTGATCACCTCAATGGGACCAGAGTCAAATGGTCAAGGCCATATGCGTATGAAAGCCCGGGCTGCGCTGCCAGCTATTCTCTCTAGCTCTGCATGGATTTCACACTTTCTATCCTGTTAGGATGCCTACCCTTTACTTTAGCGTTGATTTTTTTATTCCATTTCTACGTCCTGTGTCATCTGGATTTAATCTAGTTAGCAGATTTTATGCCTAAAATTGCATTGTTAAAGGGAATTGTTTAAATGGGGACCGGTGGAGAACCCTGAAACCCTTGAAACCGGGGTGTCCCCCCGCCCAGCGCCGGCCACACATACCTCGACTGCTGCGGCCCTTGGCTTGGTGCGAGGGGCTCGGAGGTGGCTTTGCTTTCTTGAAAGCATCCATTGCTATTTTCAGAAGCACAAACAGATGCAAATGTCTCTGCAAACATTGCACAATGAGATGCAGGGAGAGGACAGCCTTTCAAAATCTTTGAATAGCCCTTCAAAGCAAGTCTAATTAGGGTAAGTAGAGGTAATAGGCCCACTTGCGTTTTTTACACTCGCATTTTTCCCCCCTCAAAGCCTGCAAGGCTCTTTTCCCCCTATGGCTGGGGGTGGTGGTGGTATATACCCTCTCCCATTTGTTTGCCTTAACAAATGTAGGGATGGAAAGAAAGGGGAGAAGGAGGGGGGGAGGAAGAAAAAAAAAAAAATCAATCATTTGAAAAGTCTCTTCTGTTAGTTTTTTTGGTGGCTTTTCCTGGTGAGATAGATAGCGGTGGAGCCAGCAGCATCCCGGCTGGGGCCGGGTGTGGGGCAGGCACCAGAGCAGAGCCTGCAGCTCGTGTCATGTGGAACTTCAGTAAGTGAAAAAGAAAAGCAGAAGGTATGGGCTGAATACTTGGGTAAATCAGTAATAGAGCTAAAGGGCATATGCCTGTAGGGACTATGTTGGCATAAAAGAGCTTTAAGAGGGGCCATTCATACTGACAAAGGGAGATTTGAATTGCTGCCTTCACAATAGCATGAAAGGATGGGCTTGGGGTGTTCTGAAACAAAGTGGAAATCATACTGCCCTGAACGGCTCTAATAAGCTTTTAACTATTTTACATTATGGCATTACCTCTTTTTTTTTTTCCCCCCCCTTCTTCTTGTGAGCCGAGTGCCAGCCCCACTTAGAAGTGTGATTTATATTTTTTTCTTCATGGTAACTTTGGAGGAAAATAGATGGGAACTCAAAGGCAGTAATTCAGCTTTTTCAGGACAAGGAGGGGGAAATGCCATCATTTCTGAATGTCCCAGAAAGCACACCATGCGCCGGGCTCCCCGGCCTCCGCCTCGCACAAGTCTGGGCCAGGGATGGCGGCTCATCACACCTACCACCCGTTTAATTGCGCTCATTAGCAGCCTTGCGCTCGGATATCGCTTTGCCCGGTCACTTCACTGTGCAGCTCAGGTGGAATTCAGCGTGCACTCCAAAACACTGCAGGTGCTGCCCGCACCTTTCCCCATGGGCAGAGGCTCAGCATCTCCGCCCGTGTTTTGGGGGCTCGGGGGGCTGCAGCTCCCACCGCTCGCCTGGGAAGGAGCCAGTTGCCCGGCCTGTGTGCGGAGAACCGCTCCGGCTTTGTGTGCGCTGGGGCTCCCTCCCCGAGCTCCCCCCAGATGGTGCGATCGCACGACTGCACTGTTAAAATAGAGCCCGTATAGACAATTAGCCAATTACTCACTCTGTCATTGCACTTTCTTCTTGTAACTGAGATGCAAACTGGACTATGTCTTCTTTGGTAGCTTCATTCATTGGCAGCATTATTTAATGACACTTTTGTCAGCTTTGGGGCTGCCCAAAGATTTCTGAACGTAGCTTTATGAACCCAGAAAGGGCGCCCCGCGGAGTGAAAGCGGACTTTGAACCTACAGACGATGCTAAAGACAATGAATTTCCCAAAGTCAGGGAAAGAAATCCAGAGCATGGCTACCACAGGGCATGTGGCTCAGCCCCTCATTGTCAGCAGCAGTGGCTATGGGGAGAATAGCCCGGTAGCCAAAAGGGCTTGAGCATGGATATATGGGCTACTTTCTCTGCTTAGGTAACTCAGAAAAAAATGCTACTATAAGTGACGCTGGGTCTTTTTAAGATAGAAAAGTTGGGTGGCTGGAACAGCTGTTTTGGAGCAGTGTCTCACTCAAGATCGTCTCTAAGACTGGCCAAAATTTAGCTTCCTTTGCTTTAATGGGTGTTTGCCTCAGCCCAGAGTTTAACTTCAGTACAGTTGTGCAGAGCCACAGACACGGGATTAACACAGTGGAAGTGGTAAGAGAGAGGTTTGGTTTTGCTCCTGGCATTTTTCAGGGAAGAACAAAAACTTGCTGCTCCCTAATGGAGGAAACTCCATCCTTCTACGTATGTAGAAATGGGATAATGCATTTATTATCCATAACTTTTGGCACCAAGCATCATCATGTCTTTTATTTACTTCTGAAGTTCAGCCCCATACAGGTGCAAGGATAGCTCCAAGGAAGGAAGGAAGGAAGGAAGGAAGGAAGGAAGGAAGGAAGGAAGGAATCCCATCTGTTCCCTTCTGGAGGGTAGAGTTTCTGAGAGATTTATCTTGTGACTCCTCCAAGCCTGGTTAGCATGAAGCGTGCACTGGCCACACACGCTCACACTCCAATCCAGGGTGTCCGCGGACACCACCACCTTCCTTCAGCTGACAGTTCCCTTCCCTGCATCCCACATGGCTCCGTGCATCTCCGGGCATCCCAGCAAGTGCTTCCCGGGAGAGCAGTGTAGGTGACAGCCGTGCTGGTGACAGGTAGCCCCGACCCTCCTTCCCTGAGACCACAGACCTCATTAGCTGCCACTTGATTTATCAAGAGGGCATTATGGCTTTGGAAGCTGACATCTTTTTGGATTGCAAATAGGAGAGGAGGAAACTGTACCCTGTGAAAAGATTGATTAAATACTAATTAACCTCTTTTCTTAGATAATGAAAGCACTTCAGTGAGCTGGATAAACACGATGCGCATCAGTTGCTCTCCTGGCGAAGCAAGGGGTAATTGAGAGAGCAATATCCATTACTGGTGTTGTGACAGGGAAGGTTTTCCTTTCAGATTACAAAAGACTTGTTGCAGGAGAGATGGTACTCAAAAAGGAACGGAAAAAAACCCCACCATATTCTTTTATCTCAGGAGATAAATCCCTTCAATTTCAAAACTTCTAGTGGTGAAACAGAGAAACAAATTCTGCATTTGTATCTAGGGATTGTCAAGTGGAAAAGTAAAAAACTAAATCAAGGTCTTAGGCTTTGAAGTGAGGGATTGCATGTAGTTGCTGGTCTTCACTGGCAAGGTCTCTAGATTTTCTAGGTTCTGAGCAAAATAATGTATAAATAAATATTGTGTAGTTCCCATGAATCCCAGAGACCAAACTGGAAAATCACAGGGGAAGAGATGCTTTTCCTGGTCCAAAGGCCACGTGCCATTCTTCCACACAGACAGCAGCCTTGTTGAAGGGGACATTTGCTTCCTCAAAAGCGAATATTTTCGAGGAGAAATCCAGGTGGGAAAGAACTATTTAGTGCAGTTTGATCAACTTTTATCTGCCAGTTGTGATTTTCCTTGTTTCTGACCCTGCCTTTGAGACTCTCTTTTCAGTCCATTCTCCTGGTGGTCAACATGGGGAATTCAACATGGAAATGACCATGCTGGGAATTTTGTGCTCCTCCATTTGTTCTGTAACATTTGCCTTCTCTGTTGGGCCTGATTTATCTCAAATGAATTGTTCATCAGAGGCCCCCAGATCTCTTGGTCCACACAACAGGGACAGGGACAAACTTCTAAGTCCACAGTGTCCCTTGGCCTATATGTCTCACCATCAAAAGTGAACTAACCCCATTTTAGATTTGCGATTTTGTATTTTCATGTTTGCAAAGGTTGTCTTTCTTCAGTCTCCTCTCAGTGGAAAAGCAGGATGGTCTGCCAGGTTTGTGCTGGCCTGTAGGTGCCAGATGCTGTCATAGACAGTCCCGTAGGAGGTACTCCTGGGTATGATTTCATAAAGATTGCTGGCACCTGCCATACAGAGAGGAGAAGAACAAGTTGTTTGTTTGTAAAAATAAGTCCAATTAACTCCTACAGATGGAACTTAATCCATTATTTGTGCAACAAATCATTATGGTATTTAGTCACCTTGGACTGCCATTAGACAGCTTTAAATGCTTTCCTAGAAGGCAATTTCCTGAAATCTTCAGCTTAAAAAAAAAAAAAAAAAAAAAAGATTAGCCTGGAATGTGCAGAATGTAATAATCCAAGAAAGAGACAGTGAAGTCCCGAGGACTCTGCCAAATCCCTGTTTGGGAAATAGAGGCATCAGTCCCCTTGGCTGCTTCAATTTGTAATTAAGCACATCTCACAGGCATGAGGGAAGAGTGGAAGGGAGACCATACACTGACACGGGCTGGTCCTTCCCTGAAGCACAATGAATCTTTTGGGTGGAAGCAAGGCATCAGGAGGCTGAATAGTGCAACTAAATGAATGAGATCAGGGCAGAGATGCTAGTGAGACACTCACAGCATTTTCTTTCCAATTACTGCCTTAGGAAGCCCAATTTCTGGACTCTGCATCAATGCTTCCACTGGCAGAGGGCACACAAAACTGTCTGTGGACCCTTATTCACTATTACTCAAAGAATAAAGCTGATTGTCTTGCTTCTGCAAGTTTTTGCTCTATGCAGAAGGATGCTGCTGGACCCATCCTACTGGCCCTTGCCAAAGTCCTATTGGCAGTCAATGAGTAAATGAAGTGGGGTAGGAGCCAAACAAGAAGCAGTACTTGTACCAATGGAGTCATGCCCATGGCACAGAGGAGGGTGACACCTTTGATTCTGCCTCTGTAATGAGGTATTTCTTTTTGCTTTTCAAACAATTGGAGTTTCGTAAGATTTTCTCTCAGTGAGATGGCAGGTTCCAACAGATGCTGCTGCACAGCCAGAGAGGCAAAAGTGGGAGACCTGAATAACAACGAGTGCCGTGCCATCAGCATTTCCACGCTGACAGAGAAGAGCATTATCCATTGGGAAGAGTCTTTTCACTCTTGTCTAATAGATCTTAAACTGGAAGACTGACAACTGAAAAATAGTAATGATGATAATAGAGGAGCATTGCTCGGCGTGTGGAGCCTTGATCTGCACCAGCAGGGCCTCACGTGAAGCCTCTGCCATCTCTCCTGAGGGGACAGTGACCTCAGCAGTGGTTTCCCCTCAGCACAGGGGGAAAACCCTGTTTCCAGGCGGGTATTTCCCCCCCTCAGCTCAGCCTTACACTCCTCATTGCCCTGGTGATTAATAACAGGGCTGGGTCCCACAGGGCTTCAAAACGGATCTGTTACTTCACCACGTCTCTATGACATCTGTGGGATCTCCAGCAGTTTTTCGTATTGACCATTACACCTTTTGGTTGAGCAGAAAGAGAGAACAGGGATTGGTTGTTCATGGGCACTATTACGGGGCTACTGGGCATAAAATTGGTTTTAACAATTCAGCTAATTTGTTAATCTAGATTTAAAAAGCTTCTAGTAGTGTTACATGAAGACTATAAAAAAAAAGAGTTAGGCAAAGTATTTTAAGCAGTATTTTTGCATCTCTGTTCTGCTCAGATACAGTGCAGTCAGTAAATCTGCTGGGTACTTAGCAGCTCTGCTCCTCCACATGACTTCTTTTAATTGCACATGCCACCAATAAAAAAGCTCCTGAAAATTAGTTCTCACCTGCTTCTGCTCTGATAATCTCTACCTGCTATACAAATCAGTCTTAATGGAGCATTTGAGCCCTTAGAGATCTCTAATTATAGTATTAAGTTTCATGTGCTCAGAGGTAGTAGCACAGTCTGTATTTTACAGATCATGTACAGAGTAAATCAAAATCTGCAACAGATTGACACCCAGTAATGAAAATCCTTCTGAGGATGCTCTTGTTAATAACTAGATCCTAGGCATCATTTGAGCCTCACCTCAGCAAGGATGACACCAAATAGGGCATCACATGGCACTGAAATCACAGAAAATACTTGTTTTCTAAAACCTCTGCAGAATTCTTGATTTTGCAGTTCACTTTTTGAGCAGAGGTGATTCACAGAGACTCTCTAGAGCTTCAAATCCATAGGAAAAGGCTGAAACAGAGTCGCTCCAGCTGCTCCAGCCCGGTCAGCAGAGCACACGAGCATCCTGTAGTTGGTAATGGATTGTTTCCCCACAGGAAGTCTCAGCAGAGAGAAAGTGGGATAATCCCAGTTGTGTTTTGAGAAAGTCTGTGCTGGAAGCACGTCCCAGCTAGCAGGGGTGCCCTATCAACGGAGCCATCTCAGACTTTCTCTCCTAACTGAAGGGGAATTAAGAGAGACCCAGGACTTGCAGAATCTCCTGGCAGAGGGTCCCTAAGGCTTGCATGCCCCGGAGGTGATTGAGTAGATCCAGCAGGGATAAAGGATTACCAACACCTATCAGCAGACACAGAAAAAAAATGCATATACACACACATAGTGTGGTGCCAAGATTAAAAACCAAGCTATTTCAGTTATTTCTGAAATCAGTAAGGATCTTACCACTGGTCTCAGTGGGACTGAGACTGGTGGCTGTTTATGGATGCTTTTTACCATGGGTATGGATTTATATGAATATATTTGGGTATTTTTATATATGGATATTTTTATATATAGATATTTTTCACCTGATATTTCCAAAGAACTTGCCATTGATTTCATCAGCCCTAGTATTTAATTCACTTCACCCACACCCCACCCCGTACTAGCGCAAGAAATGATTTTCGTGCAATTAAAAAAAAGCCACCTGTTTGCAGTTGGGGAAGCATGTTCCAAATTCACCAAAGTATTCTTTTGATAAAAATAAATACAAACCCCCTTGTTGTAAACGGGGGTGCAGGTTGGTCCTGCAGCCTCTGAATGTGGGCATTCCATCTGTCCCAGCGGCAGATTTGTTCAACTACGTCTGAACCTATCACTGCTCGGGGGGAAAACTGTTCTCTGACTCATGTTAATGTATGAATCTAATTGTATCCTCACGCATTTTGCAGCTTTCATTGCCCATTAGGAACATTAACATCATACACTGAGTGCGGGTAGATGTATGGTCTTTATATACTGCATAATGTCCACAGATCTCTGCTGGCAGCTAAGAAGACACAAAAGAATAGAGGATATTTTGAAGTTTTGTGGATTTTTTTTTCCCCCCTCTCTTTGAGATTGAAGTCCAGTGTCTTGGGACCCAGTGACTTTAGATGACCTTCCGCCTCCATGGACTGTACTAAATTTCAGCCCCCGGAGGCTCCTCCATACAAAACCTCCTGGCTTTCAAGGGCAGGTGCAAGCAAAGCTTCACTGCGTCACAGATCAAGACCTGTTACTGCCAGAATTAGATTTCACAAATCTCTTTTATTTAACAGGACATCATTAAGGGACTACCCTAGACTGGTTGATGGTGTCTTTAATTATTATAAGTATTATGCTGCTTATTAGGATTTCCAAACAATAACATTTCCTTTTCAGCATTTATAGTCACTGAGAAACAGAGGTGGGTGTGTGTCTGTACAGACACGCACATGAAAACTCTGTTAAAGAAATAAAGATCTATATTGCAGGCTCAGGCTCTCAAAAAGGAGGAAATACTGATACTAAAGTGTCTGGAAACTTAATTTAGCTCCTCTCCTTCTATTTTCTTGTGGCAATTAATTACATGATTCTAAATTATGTTTTTGATGATATCTCCACCTTCCTCATTACATAGGAGGGTTAACTTTCAGGCAGAGATTTTACCTGTGTGATGAACAGCTTCTCAGTGCTCTGTCTGATGATTTCAGCATCTGCCCTCTGTGTTTTTCTCTATACAGTGCATGATCATGTCCTGAAGAATTTCTTCTTGGGCTTTTACAGCAGCCCTGACCATCTGAGTGCTCTGAAAGCTCCACTTAATTAAATCACTAAACCATTAAATTCACTGATGATGTGAGGGGATGGTGATATCCCAGTTTTACAGGTGGGAAACTGAGGCACGGAAAAATGAAAGTCAATTCATTCTGCTAATTCTGGGCTGTCCATCTGAGATGTGTATGAACTGATTTATTTGGGCTTGTACAACACCATCTATCCAGACACGCATCTTCTTTCCCCACAAACACTCTGTTAACTGCCCATACAGCTCCAACTCATCCATGTTTTGGAGATGGCTGTAAAGACATGGCTGAGCTGCCTCATTTCCACTGTAAAACGGGGCAAAGAGGATAAAACTCTTGCTTTTATGGGTGTCTGTGTGCCCAGTGCAATATGGGAGTGTTGAGCAATGTTAAATATGGAGGGGGATGGAGTCAGGGAAGAGTAGAAGCCCTTCAGTAAGGTAGGATTTGGGGGTGTCAGAGGTCTCCCCCCTTACACACAAATGCAGGAGAAGGGAAAGTTTGTGATTTTGCAAGAGTGGAGCAGATTTCCTGGAGATGATGGATCTCTTGACATCCCCAGTTTCTATTTGAGAGCCAGAGCTGTGCCAGGGCTGGTGGCAAGGCCATGGGATGCACCTTTGATCATGCTTTCTTCTCTCCCTGCATGGGAGTGAGCAGGGAGAGCCTCCATCCCACCTGGTGACTTGAGGAAAAGGGGCAGCTCATGCCAGCGAAGTTCTGCCAAGTGTTGCAAGTTCAGACAACGAGCTCTGTACCCTGTTCAGGGCTGCAGCACCTTCTCCTTGCCCCAAGGCCCCCAGCAGCTTCCAGCCCCTGCTGTGAACCATGGCATGGACAGACAGCCCTGACACCAGCACTGCTGGTGTCCCCACTCTGCTCCCGTTCTCTGCCCACATCTCCTGAACGGGGCTCCGCTCCCTTCTCCGTGAGAATCAGGGACCAGCAGATGTTTGCAGGTAGCCACATGTGTCTGTGGCCAGTGGGGTGTCAGAAGTGCTGGCTGCTGCCTTGGGGTGATCCCTTCCCTTCCACCCCAGTCTCCTTCTGACGAGAGTTTAAGAAACAAAACTCCAGAGGCGCTGCTGAAATTCAGTACAAACGTTAAAAATTTTATTTACAGGGTAAAGTACGATTTCTTAAAAAAACAAAAAAAGCAAACCAAAACAAAACCCCCACTTTGATAAGAGGTATAATAATAGAATAAAGCTCTTTATGTACAAAAATACAATTTTCATATGAATGAACATCTTGAATAAATTAACCCTCTCTCTGGTCCAGTCACTGAATACCCGGTGTCTGCTCCCACTCTAAAGCAGCCCGGCCGCGCTGGGGGTCAGCATCTATAATGCATGAGCCTCTCCGCTGTCCGCCGGGTGAGGGGTCCCATCGGGGCCGGTGCTGGGACCCCCGGGAGGGGCTGAGCCGCCCCGGGGCAGGGCCGGGGGGACGCGCTGAGCCCCGCGCTGCGCCCCGGGCCGCATCGGCCCCTTAAGCCTTTTCATGGCATTGTCAGGGCGTTCAAACCAAATTTTCATGCTCGTTTTTCTTCGCTGGAGAGCTACAAATTGTAAAATTGACTTTTCACCTCGTCTGCGGCAGCAAATCTGTCGCTTTTCTTCTTCCCCGTTTTTTTCGGAGCGGCGCGGGAGGCGAGGCGGGGGTCGGGGGGGGAAGGGGACTGTGGTGGTGGGTGGGGGGGAGTGATGAAAAGTGCAACGGGACGAGGCAAACCCCCCAGCCCTCCTTTCCCTCCCCGGGGCGGGGGGCGCGGGGCGGTGCGCGCTAGCGGAGGGGCGCGCCGGGGGCGGCGGGCACCCCGCGGAACCCCCGCAGGCTGTCGGCGGGCGCGTAAGCGCAGTCCTCGGAGGTGGCGGGGCTGCTGGGGCCGGAGGCGGAGGCGCAGAGCGAGGGGGCGGACGGCGAGGCGCTGGACAGCCAGGACCCCGCGTCGCTGCCGGGGCTGGGGGGCGCGGCGGCCCCGCGGAAGGCGGGGGGAGGCGGGAGGCACTGCTCGGCCAGGCGGAGGGTCTCGGAGAGCGCCCAGATGTAGTTGTAGGCGAAGCGCAGGGTCTCGATCTTGGTGAGCTTGGTGTCGTCGGGGAAGGTGGGCAGGACGCTGCGGAGCTCGTCCAGCGCGGCGTTGAGGTGGTGCATGCGGTTCCGCTCCCGGTCGTTGGCCTTGACCCGCCGGCTGCGCTTCAGCGTGTGCAGCAGCGCCTCGGTCCGCGCCCGCGCACGGCCCCGCCGCCTCCGCCGCTCCCGCGGAGCGCCGGGCTCCGCGCCCTCGCCGCTGCCGGGCGCCTCGGCGGGCATCCTGCGGGAGAGAAGCGCCGTCACTGCGGCTCGGGGGCAGGGGGGGGGGATGGAGCGGGGAGCCGGGGAGAAGGTGCGAAGCGGCCGGGGGAAGGGGTGGGTGCGGGGGGGAAGGGAAAAAAATCGATATAACTAAGGGGGTGGTGGGGCGAGTGCTTGGCAGGTGCCGGCGCTCCCGTACTCACATGGAAAGGCACTCCCGGGGATGCGGTTAAGAGATAACGGTATGAAAATACAGAGAGGGAAAAAAAGCCGAGCTGGCCGCTGCAGGGGGAAGCAGAGGGGACTCAGCGCCGGGGGGAAAAAAAAAAAAAAAAAAAAAGAAATGCACAGGGGGGACAAAGGCGGGGCGGGGGGACACGCGACCGCGCGTGGCTTTGAAGTGCTGCGGGCTGCGATCCGCTCGTGTGAGCGGCGGCTTTGGCACACGACGGCGCGGCCGCCCGTTCTTATAGCGGCGGGCGGACAATGGCCCCGTGGCCGCCCCGCGGGGCCGCGCCGAGGCGGCAGGTCGGCCCCGTGCGCCGCGCCCTCCGGAGCGTGCCCGCACTTACCGCGGGCGGCCGCGCATCTGCCGCGCCCACGGGGGACGCGGGGGA